>PTEX01000220.1:596166-690283 GCA_003342815.1 Eudromia elegans
AGAGCGGCTCGGCTATGACGTCCGCCAGCTCGCGCAGCACTCTGGGGTGCATCCCATCGGGGCCCATGGATTTGTGGGTGTTGAGTTTCCTCAGGTGCTCTCTAAMCAARTCTTCCTCTACTCGGGGCGAGTCTTCCTCTCTCCAGTCCCTTCTCATTTCCCTAGTGTYTGGGACACTTAGGGGCTGCCCTTGAGAGGAAGCTTGGAGAATCCAACAAACTCAGAAGGCAACTGAAGGAGACCATAAATTTTGATATCTAAATGACAGAACAYGTCATTAGACTAGATTAACAAATAAAAATAGCAAAAGTATCATAGAGCAATCTCCAAAATCAAGCCAGATTAAATTTGTGACAAGAACAACTGAAGCGAGCGAAGACCTAAGCAGTGTCCTTCCTTTGGACACTCACACAAGGAAATCCGTCTTGCAAGGGCCTATAAAACTCAACCAAATGTATTTAAAAGGAAAAGCATATATGCTCATTCCACACAGAGAAAAGCACTTTTTTTCTCCCAAACAACTCTGAAGTTTGCTGYGATATTTCTGCTCCCTGCTCGTGGCACTTTCCAAACCTGTGCAGTCAGAAGGATAATGTCACTTAGTTCTGCTATGCACACAAAAACACAAGGGTGGAGAGTTGAGAACAGGAGAATTATGACTAGTGCCTCACACTGTGCTTTAAAGCACAGTTTAGGAAACTTTAGACTGAGAGCACCAAAAGTAGTGCAGATTTGCTTTCATATGCAAGAAAAACAAGTTGCATTTTAGTTCTGAAGTACCAGCCTCAAAGTCTGCAATTAAGAATTTATTAGAAAATAAAAGTGCTGAACATTTAATCTCCTGTATAAAACTTCAGTTTGCAAGATGTGGCACACCAGCAGAGACAAAGGCAGATAACTTATCACAACTGATTATTAAGAATGTAAACGACTGGCTAGAGAGCATGGTTTTATGATTCTATGGTTCTATAGTTTTGAAGGTTGCTCTGATTCCAGAGTATCTGCAGTGCTTTGGCTTATGGAAGATGAGAGTTAAATGTTGTTGAGAGTGTGTTTCAAAAAGCTTGAATAGTCAAGGCAGATCTCTCTCTGACACTATTATAAATGAAGGCATCACCTTTGGAGTCGGGATTGCTGTGTGTGAAATCTTGTTTAACAGAAAGCTTAAAATTTTCTACTCCAGAATGAGGTGTTTTGCTCAACTATATAACCACAGAGGCAAATATAGCAGCCTTGAAAGTTCTTATAAATGCCTTGCAAATAGCAAAAGGGAAATGCGTTTTGATATACCAACTAATGCTTTGCAKCCAAGTGACGAGTCATCCACAAACAACTAGAGAAAAAAGGGGTGCAAGCAGCAGCTGTGCTACCGAAGCAGCCTTTGTTTCTTGGAGAAGATTACTAATCAAAGACTGGCCTGCAGAAAGGTTAGGAGATACTTGCTTTTTCCTCCTCCTTTTGTGATAGAAACTGAGACAGAATTTTGAAGATCCAAATCTGAACGGACCATTGAAAATATCTGAGGAATGGAGCCACGTGGGAGCAACGGAAGCTTTGATATGGATAAGTATTGTCAGGGCTTTGCCTTTCTTTTTGTTCCCATGAGACTCGTAATACAACGCTCTGAAACATTTAAAACTACTTTAATCTCTCTAAGCAAGTAACTCAATTGTTTTTAAAAACACTACTCAAGAAACACATCTGAAATTCTTAGCACCAGAGCCTCTTGATTCCCTATAAGAACTCCTAAATCCCACATATATTAAAATAATGGATATTTTTTGCTATCTTCAGCCATGTTGATTTTGGARGCTATGAATTCTGGAGAAGCTAATCCTCAACAGCTGGGGCTATCACCAGCACAACTACTTCTTTCCTATCCCAATCTTCCTTGAAAAACACTCCTTGTAGCAATGTCAACTAACCATTGGGAAAAAAACCCAGAAGACTCTACAGATAGGAGATATAGCCACAAAAAGCTTAAATGAACATCATGCCTCAGAAATATGTGCAAGTCTTATCAGGATAACATTTTGAAGTTGGTCTCTCAATCATTCTCACTTTTCTGTGCTTTGTTTCACATCAAGGATGGTTGGGATGAAGCTAAAGCTCCAGATGTGCCCGAGTCACTGGTGATATTCACTCCAAGAGATCAGATTAGAATAGTCTGGAWTAAAAATCAGTAATATGCACATTGCACAGATATCAGATCTCTTGTCTGTTGTTTTCACTCTTGAAAATGAGAGTTGTCGTTCTCATAGCAGGTTAGCATGCACCTACTCCTCAGCATCACGTGCTACTTTGGACCTGAACATAACGTTAACATGTTAAGTGCAGAGTACTGCTAGATCAATTGCAGTGTAAGAAACATGTCTAAAATGAGAGATCTTAACTGCTTGTAGATATAGCACAGCACTATTTCTGCTGCAGCAGGGAAGAGCTGTGGCTACAAGGCAAGCACCACTCCTACCTGACTGCTGTGTATTTGGGATGCTTTTGATGAAAAGCCCTATTTCATCAAAGCCAGCATATTTTCACTTTCACAAATCTCTTGACAAAAGGCAATATGAAGATGGTTCACTTGATTTGGGGAAATCTAGGAGGACATTTTTTTTTCTGCATCGGGCCCGAATTTCAACATCTCCCAAAGCTCAAGTCAGTATCTGAATTTCCAGGCAAACAGCACAGACATGTGCTTCTCTCTCTCTAGAAGACTCTTCTTCAGTGGAAAAGAGAAAAAAAWCTGAAAACCCCAAAGATGTCACACGGAAACAGTGACATCTTCAGCAGGCTCTAGAGACAAGCCAGTTCTATCAAGCAGAGACTGACATCTCAGGGACAYCATAACAACAGCAAGGTTTTGCATGCTACATTTAAGAGATATTTGCACACAGTCCTTGACTGGATGAGACAGTAAAGAATATAAGTAACAGTTAAAAAGCAAGATTTCCAGTCTTTAGTTCCCAAATTGCTATTTTTGATTTGCAATTGAACTTAAAAATGTCATAATCTAATGGTAGCAAACATAGAACACCTAAAAAGTCAGTAAGCAAGAAAAAGTCTGGAAAAACAAACAAACCAACAAAAAACCTATATATATACACAAAATGTCATATATATATATACACACACATACATACAGGACTGAATTGGTTTGGACAAAAGAGTATGCAAAGATTATCTTTTGTGCATGGATATATTACCATCTTATAAGTTCTTTTGGGAATTCTTTGATTCCCAAAAATCACCACTCTAAAAGATTATCTGTAGAACAAGTATTTAATATGAAAGAAGGGAAAAAAAAGGCTTAAAAAAAATATAGCCATAAGCAGTAGCAGCAGCTTCAAAAAGAAAGCATAAATACCTCAGATCTGTTTCTACCTTACATCTTTAACTGCATTAGCAAAGCATTAACATCAGAACCATGGATAAAGAGCAAAAAGATTAAGTTCTGGAATAGCAGGTCAATCAAGCAAAATGAACAAAGCAAAATCTTCTCAGGAAACGACCACATCAAATTGTGAGACTATTTTACCACTTCAAAGAACATGAATGTTTCTGCAAGACAAGGAGCACAGCTGCTATTCATATATATTCCTATTCAAATTGCTGTCCCTTTTGACTGCTATGCACGTTGCAGTGGTCAGGAGGGAATCCCAGGGCATCTGCTCCGCAGCCAGTTCTCCATTGTGCAGTTTCATTCATGAGCAAGGAAATTTGGTCTCATTGGACCCTTTTCTGTTGGAAAGGATCTTCTTTCACTGTGGGGGAAGAAATCTCTCTTGTTGAATAAGAACATCCATCATAGTTTAAGCAGAATTTCAGGAATGACAGGTACCTTATTTAGATAAGGTGACACATTACTGCTTCCTTTTTTCCTTCTTTTTCTTATACAGTAAGATCTATATGGAGAGTAAATTACTCTATCACACCAAGTAAGTATCAAAGTCAAGCTCCATTTTCTGAGTTTTCTATTCCATATCCCCTTGAATTCCTCATCTAGCTGTTTCTGAAGGACATCTGAAGTAGATTTCTGGTACTAGGGCTCTTAATATCACACATTTCTGTTGCTTACGCTCTCTGATAAAGCTTACTGAAATATATTTTTTAGGAGATGGTTATTGGCAGCAACTGTATTGCTAGTGAATCGCTGGTATTGGCTGCTAAGAATGTGGAGGAAAAAAAAAGAAAAGATTAGTGCCCTGAATAGAAAGCAGGATTTTTTTGAAGTCTATATTGATGTGTTTGTATCCAGGGGCTCTAGCCCCTTCTTTGACCTTGCATGACTGCAAGGTAGAACTAGCTCTTGAGGACTGTCTCATTCTAAATTCTAACAAGAATTTATCTTTTTTATACTTTAATAACTATTTTGCAGATGGATCCCTAAATACAACACGGATGGAAGATGCTGGAAATGACACAATTAAGCAATATGCTGATTTCAGTTATGAAAACTGCCTATCTTGGTTAGCCTTTAATGCTGTTCTCAGTGCCAAAGAGAGGGACAAACTTCAAGTTCTACTTAAATAGAAGGAAAAACACCCAAGTCTATGTGCTCGTACCTGCTGCAAATAGCTGCTCAAATTTTTTTTTCTCATATACGCTTCAAGCTTTATGGAACGGGTCCTAAAACAGCCAACAGCTCTTCCTGCACCCACCAAATGAAGAATGGACAGTGCGTCTGAGAATTGCTCCATTTTTGGTCAAAGTAGGAAACACTAGTAAGTGGAGAAGATGATTATGGAGTACAGACAGACCTTAAACTAGGAAAAACAGTCAGCAGTAACGGCAATCCAAGAGAGTTAAACACAAGGAAAAATATGAGAAGATGTCCATGATATCCAAGATATCCATGACTACACAAGCACAACCTTTCTGTGAAAGTCTTTAGGACACAAATTACAGCTGACCATTAACATCTCTGCTCAGCAAGGCAATATATTCTCAACTCTCAGCGATTCTCAAGCTGCCCCCACCTGTGGCAGAACAAAGGGATGAGATAAATATAGGATCAGGCAGTGAATTACAGCAGTGAATTATTTTTCCACCACAGTGCTTCTGGCTTTTCCTTGCTCTATTTTATGGACTTATCATCAGGCCTAACAGAAAGTGAGAACTTGTTGGTAGAATCTTAATTCCAACAAATGGTAGAAATTATTTGAAAAATAATTTGTATAGATGATATACCCTATCCTTCCTAAATAAGAAACTCTGAGGGTTGTTTCTAGGACAGCTCTAAAATTAACTTTGTTAGATCTGTCCATCAGTGACCTTTCTATGAAGGTAACTCATAGAGCTGAGCGGGACCATGAGCAGTGAAAGAGTCTGTTTTGCAGAACACTTTAGATTTTTCATTCCCTGAAAATACTCACCATTAACATGTTTTAGCTGAGATTTCCAAAGTGATGTGGGCAAATCCTCGGCACGTCTCACATTAATTAACAGCAAGCGTGTGGGTAATTCCCTGTAGTACTTCGATAATGTCAGCTTTTTTTTYCTTTTCTTTTTTTTTCCAATCCATTTAGCATATCCACATGGGACAGAARGGGTGAAACCCGTATGGCAGCTGTTAACTGCACCTAAAAACACCACCGTTTTATTCTGACCTTCTGAACATCTGAGCTATTCAGCCACGTTCTGATCAGTCATTCTGGGCAGATTCAGAAACGTGAAATAAATATGATGCGAGCTGAGTAGCTCATCTAAATAATATTTGCCTGCTTAGAGGACTTGGGGGAAGTGGGAGAAGAAAACCTTTATGTTTACTGTTAGTTTTGGAAAACCCATTGGGAGGGCCTGCACAATTAACATATTAATGAAGACTGGCCTCAGATGTGATGCCTGAAAGCAATTACAGGCAAATAAAGAATATTAATGCAAGGGAAAAAATCTYTCCTCCTTGGGATTGGGAAGAGCACGGTCCATTCAGCATAGAGACACGGATGCATTTTATCCTTGTCCCAGGGGAAGGAATCCCACCCTACCCCACTTGGGAAAGGTGGCATTTCCAACAYAGGGCACCAGTGCAAGATTTTACCTTTCTTTCCCATTAGCTTCAGGACTACAGAAGAGGCAGCTGGAAATCAAGGTTTCCACTTCCTGGTCGATTCTGCTTTCTTCTTTTAAGTTACAGCCTAGACCAGACCAAAACCTAACACGTGCCGCATTCCCCAGGCCCTGCAGCCACTTAGTGATATTGATGCTGYTGTCAGCTTTCATGAGCAGAGCAAGGATGACAACTTCGCCGAGGAGCAAAGAAAACCYTGGCCCTGAGGCCGAGAAACCAAGAGAGCCACCAAAATCTGAGGTCCCGGTGGCTCCCAGTGGCTATGCCCCTGAGGAGGAGCAATTCAGACCTTTGGACATCACGTACAAAGCACTTGGGACTCAAACTAAATGTGGCAGCTTTGTCTATTCTYGTTTTTTGATGAATATACCAAAATCTTCAACATTTTTTCACCTCTATCTTTTTTTCTTTTAAATTCCTATCAACTATTTATAGGCCAGGCAAACGTGCTTATGTTGTCCCTTCATCCGCTTTGCCAAGGCTAAAGCTGAAAGCCYAGAAATCCCTTTGATGAGCTTTAATTGCCTCTGTCCTATTCACCAAAGGAACCTTTTCCAAATCAGCAAGCGAAGAATGATCTASAGAATGCCAAAATGCCAGAATTTCTTTACCAAAAGGCCCCTATATGTGACTTTCACCTCAGCAAGTAAATGTCACTGTCAGGTACAAGTCAAACGTGCTCTTTCCTACGAAAACATCTTTGTTTAACTTACCGCATTTTGCTTTGCCAGGATAGATTTCAGTGTTCTTCCTCCTGCTGCCATGGAGCCTGGGGATCAGAATTGCCAACRGGGTCTCTGCTCCCTACTGACTCGCTCAAAGATCTCAACGGTCGTGAGAAAACCCCTGGTGATGAAGACATGTTGTCTGCAGCTGTGACACAGTCTCTTACTGGATGGCTGCTAGAGTGCATCCAGGAGTCCAAAGTGTGCATCTAATTCCCAAAAAGCAACAGGAAGACACATTCTCAGCATCCAGGACACTGTGACACTCCTTGCAGGGGGTCTGGCTGTGCGTGACCCAATGCACAGCTTCTATAAGCACGGATCAGCTTTCCAGAGGAAAAAACACTGATGTGAAAATGCATAAGAACCTACAGAAAAACACCCCACCCCACTGCAAGGAGCTGGAAATGGCAATTCATCAACACTGAGGACCAACTTCTATCATCACAGGTAGGCTGACCCTTCCTCACCTGTGTGACAGCCACATAGCCAGAGACCTTCCAGGATCTTATCAAAAGTGGCAATCACATTAATATCTGCCTATTAACTTGTTAGTACTAGCGTTGTGCATATTGTATTGATTATTTTGCAAATAATTTTGTATTTTTAACTACTCTATAGCTCACACCATGAGTATGAAGTTTCTCTTCTCGTGGTAAAAGTTGCCAAGCGTGATCCAAAGGCTTGGAAAGTTCCTGAGATTAAAAAAAAAAAAAAAAGCCAGAGGAAAAGACCTCACAAGTCATAACCTTTGCATATTTTGCAAAGCAAAATGCCTGTTTTTTTTTTCTATTTATCCTCTTCTGGTTAACCTGTCTCATTTTATATTTTACACTCTAATAAAACCAGTTGGAGGCAGCTCATGTGTTTCGGTTTACTCCCTTCAAGAAAAGGCAGCTGAGATAATTTCAGGACTGAAATTTCTTTTGCAGAGCTCGAAAGCGCTTGCTTTTGCTCTTTGTACATGAGTATGAGGATACTCATGGAAGGATAAATACTTTTCACAAATCTGCTGTTGATTAGTTCTGTTATTACTCCACTATTGGAGCAAGATTTGGTGCCAGGCTCTTCAAGGGTAGGATGGAACTGGTTCAAATCACCTTACCGACTTGCACATATGCTGGAAATAATTTATTGTGAAATTCATGCACTGGGAGAGCTGGATTAGAGCTGTATTTTTTCATACTGAAAATGYACATGTCAAATACATCACTGAAATTGAGAAAGAAAGCCAAGAACACATTTGCAATAGCACCTATGAAATATTTATATAAATTGAGCAGAAAAATGGAAATAACCTTAGTAAGCAGGAATATTCAATGTTTGTATACAAAACATTGGGTATTGAGAGTTTGGAGCTGTATGAAACTGTTTTGCTCAGAAATTTTCTGCAATCAGGAATCATAACTCAACATTGTAATATGAGTTACTACTTGATAGTACAATACAAACCTCTACCAGGTTTGTATTCCTACCTTTTTGCACCTGGTGGAAGGGAACTACGGGATGATTTGTTGATAATTTAGGGATAGWAGGTAAGCAAATTAAGGCTCAGCATCCTATCAAATCACCCTACAGGGACAGAGAAGCGTCTGGCATCTGTTAGAATGAGCYTCCTATAGAGGACGCAGGAGCAGGCACTTGAATCCCTTCTCAGAGAAAACCAAGGATCTGTGATACTGGATATCCCTTGCCGTTCCTTTCCGGTTATCTCCCTCATGACAGCAACAGGTTCACAAAAGTAATGCCGATTACAGAAATTCTACAGTTGATTCAATTACTTTGAAATGGCACCGTAAGAACCTAGCTAAACTTCTAGCTTAGAATCTTAGGCTTGGTGCTTAAAATAAGGAGGTCTAAACTGTCCCCCAACCCCACCTCATCTCCTCCCTTCTGCAGTACAATCCTACAGGGAGAACCCTGACAATGATCAAGGTGATCAATGACAATGACCAATGACAATGACAAGTCTTTGATGTAGTGGGATCTTTGGAGTAGGACATCTGGGTGCCGAGAAAGCCCTCACCTCCCTGCACGTTATAACTAACGTATGTATTTACCCAAATGGTTGTATGCTGTCAATCCATGTCAATGCTCTTCCAACATTAGCTGTAAGTATTTAACATGCGACTGTGCTAGGTGGCAAAAGGCAGCGCTGTGGGTAGCAACAACAAGCTGTTTCCTACTCATATCAAATCTTAAGCCAATGTTTCATTTGGGAAATAGGATGTCAATCTGAAGCAGTGCTGGTCCACAGCTTGTCCTAACAGATGGCACATCCAATAGGTGCTCCCAGGAATTGCTCTGGGATTGTTTGATGGAGAATCATGGAAATCAATGTGCGCTGTAGCCTCTGGGGCCTGAACGCTCCCCAGTTTTTTGCAGAAATCTGTTCCTCGCATTCTCCAGAGAAGCGGAGCATTTTCATGACCTAATGATGCAACCTCAGCATCTATCGCTAGTTATAACCTTCCCAACTGAAATGAAGTGGCAAATTATTACGATACTCAAATATGAACTTACACGATCCAGTAAGTTTTGCTAGCATTAAACTTTACTATAAAGAGTGACTTTACTGATGCTCTCATTTTCTTTACCCTGCGTATTTACGGCCCCCGCAAAAACCTTTGAGAAGTAAATGATGTCAGGCGTCTGCAGTAAAATATAAACATTTAAGAGTGACACAAATCCTAAGTACTTATTTGTTCAAAAAACACTACAACTGATTTTAATGGGACTTGCATCCAGATTGATTATAGGCTTAGAGCTACTACCTATTGCTTTAAACCTATATTTTATGCGTTGCAAAACAACAAATATATTCCATTAAGCTTGAATACTCTGTCTCTTTTCCGTAGCACTTATTTAATGAAATGTTGATCATTCATATTAAAAGATAAAATGAAGAAAGTACTTGTCTCCCCGAGGTCCCAGATTAAATTCTTTGCCTTACTATAGACTATTCCCATGACTCCAAGCCCTGTTCCCTAAGCCGTTCTCTCTAAGGCTGCCCTTTGTCTTTTAATTCTYCAGAGTTTCCTGTCACAGGTATTTCAGTCACCATTATTAATCTAAAATGCATATATTTTATATTCCTGTTGTAAAATAAGCAGTATGTTTGTAAAAGGTAGGGAGGAAACAAAGACAATATCCAATAAGAAAAGCTGCTATCAGTGGTTAAGGGTCCATGGCAGACGGTTTAGGCAACTGAATTATGGTCTACTGCAGTGCATTTTATCCTTTTGCTATGTGTACACAGGGAAGCTTGGAATATTCACTTCCGAGCGAAGTAAATCTCCAGGTTGSGAGGCAAGTAGGAAGAACTGAATGYTTCTAAGATTCAATACTTTTATCTGCTTTTGGATTTCTTTTCTTTTTTTCACAGCAGTAAACCAAGAGCCTGACCTCAAAGCAAGTCACCCTTCTCTATTACCATTTCCCCAGGGGAAACTTTCCATCACAAGTCTTTTAGTCCTACATGGACTCACGCTGAAGTCTCAGTCCTAGACAGCAAATTCACATGCACTTAAACTACCTTTTCCATGTTCTTATATTCAAAATAACTATGTTGGTTAATAGATGAAAACTATTTCATATCTGCATACACAATTGTATGAGAATGGCAACTGCACGAGTTACTGAAAACTCAACAGTGAATTCTCCTCTAAATAAAAACAGAAGGTTCACTCTAATATAATAATTTTGATGATAATTTTGATGTAGATATTGATATATCCAATACATGCATACACATAAATAGAGGCACTCTCTGGACTAGACGATCTCTAGAGGTTGCTCCCAACCTTAAGGATTCTRTGATTCTATGAATCAGTGTCCAGTTTTCATAGAAGACATTTTGCCAACTGACAGAAGTTTCCATCATCACTGACGATGGGGACAAGTGCAAATCCAACACAATCAAGTTCAGCTTAGAACCCTTATGCTCCAGCTTCCCCGTTGAGATTGCCTTTTTTCCACCCTATTCACCACTAAAATAAGTAGACCAGACTTCAATGAAGCTCACCAGTATCTCAAATGACAAAAAAAAAAAAAAAAAAAGCAACTGCAGAGCAAGTGAACGCTTCCTACCAGTATCACATTTTGATTTCCCCAGGTGCTACTTCAAATCACTCTTTCTCCTCTTTGTTTGAATTTTGTTGAGAGTGAGCAAGGTGAACTTTGATGTCTGCACAGAAATACTGTGTTGGGGAACGGGCAGAAAGCTCAAACAAATCACTTCGAAAGGCAAATCACTGCTGTATCTCACCCAAATTATGCAGGAGAGCAAGTCATCTATGGCATTCAGCTGGTTCTCCTAATTTAAGCAAGATGGAAAATGTTAATAATGCTGCTTCACTGTGTTTCCCTTTGATGCAGTGTCTTTTTTACCTCCAGTTTAAAGGGAATGCTACAAATCGAGCAGTTTAGGCTTTCTCTGTCATTTATTTTAGTAAAGAACATGGGAATACAAGCTTGCTAACAAAAAAAGTAGAATGAAACGAGAGAATATTTTTAAGAATAGAGGGCATAAACTAAGCAAGTTCAGGAATTGCTCCTTTAGAATACATTCCTTGTCTTTTATGACTCACTTCAGTGCTTTCATCCCACGCTTAATAATAGGAGGGGAAAGACAGAAATGGGAAGAAAAGGGAAAAAGATTTTTTTTTTTACTGTATTTTTCTGCAAATAACTGTTTTAAAACATTAAGTGGTACTGGGTGCTGACAGCTGCAGCTCTAGATCGTAGCAGGGATGTTGCAGAAGGCGTGTGATAAGTCTGTTCTTTCAGGTTTTTAGAGCAATTTCAGGCACCAGAGATGAACAAAGTGCAACTTGGCTTTCTTTTAGTTCTGTTACCTATTTTTGCCCACGCTCTGTTTTAAAACTGGAAAAGAGTTAATGGTTAAAAACACAACTAAATAGAAAGGTATTAACTGTTTGTACTGGGGAAAAAAAGCCTGTCAGCTGGTGGAGAGGAAAGGAAGCCCTCTCAAAGTGTGTGTGCCTACAGAGTAGACTTCAGCACAGAACAGTGCAAGGAAATTTTCTCTTGGGGAACACACAAGAAAAGAAAGACAGGAAGGGCCTAATTAAAAGTGAAGGTCTTGCAGTAAATAAATGATTAAGCTTGCTTCAAAAGTGTGTAGAAACATTATTCCCTGAGAAGAATACTAAGTTACAGTGCAGGAAAAGTCTCCAGTAAAATTGGTGGGAGACAAATTTGTTTTTATAGAGAATARCACTGATTTGCCACTTTTTTTTCTTTTTTTTTATGAGCAGAGCATCAAAGCACAGATACGCGTGCCTAATCACTTAAATCAGAAATCCGACGGCTTTTAGGTACTGCCTATATTAGTTTGGATACAGAAAAAAAAATCTAATAAACGTAAGTATATTATTTCTATTTTGGGGATGTCTTCTCCCTGTATAATAAGATAACCCCATTTCTTTCATCTCAGAAATAATTTTATATGCAGACCACAGTCTTGATTCAGTATCACATTCAAGTACATGACTAAACCTACCAATGGGAAATAAAATTAAACCGGTGCTTAAATGTTTTCTTAAACTATTGTCCCTGTTGTGATTTCCCCATTTCACTGAAAAGACTTAAAAGCTCTATACAAGAATGTGCTCTTTAGGGTGTGTGTCTAAATAGGAACACAGTATTTTGATGCTCACTCTTTGGAAAACTTAATAGTGATGGGATAGTAGACTATGAAAATATAATCACAAGAATGTACAATAACAAGATGAAAAGATAATTTAACATGCAGGCATCTTAAGAAAACAGTTACAATTAGCTAAGGAAGAAAGAGCATAGAGGTTTTTTTTTTTTTTCATTAGAAAAGTATACTTGATATTTAATGAACTGCTACTAGTTGCATTATTTTAATTAGCTTACAGTGATAAGGAGGAATCCAGAGCAGAAAGCTGCAAAGATTTGTTATTTTAATTAGTTAAATGAGCAGGCAGGAAAGCCAACAACAGTCCTCATCCACTGCAGCAGACTCAGTTCAACAGCTCCATGAGGGAGAAGAACCCCAAAACCAACACACCAGGACATATACACAGTAAATAAATAACTAAAATTTTGGTGTGACTACTGTGGACAGGTAAATATCACAAACAATATCCACTTGACAAGAGCAAAGCATTTGGAGACTCGGAAATAATACATTTAACAAGGAACCATAAGGACCAGGGCTACAAAGTTGCTATGGGCCGAGCAAGTACAGTTGAACATGCTTCCAATGTATGTTTTATACAGACTTACATCTCTAAAAACAGAGTGCAACTGCCGATTGCAGCCTTAGTTCATTCGTTTTGTAGCTTTGGGCATCCATCAGTTGAAAATGGTTGGGGTTTCCAAGAGATGTATTGCATTAGGAGTAGAAATAAGTAACTTTTACTCAAGCTGCTGAGTTTTCTACATTAGACATATGGACAGACAGGCTAATTGAAGCGCTTTGTGTTAGAATTCAAAATGCTATGAAGCAACAATACATCTGTCCTATTACTGGAAACTTATTTAAGCCCTGAAAGCTTTTTCATTAAAGACGCCCATTGCCCTTTCTCTCCTTCTGACTATCTACTGGGAGAAAGACATTTGGATTGGTCTTACCCTAAGCATTTTTCTCCAAGTTTGCTTTCCAGCAGCTGCTGCACCAACGGCAAATAGTTCTAGTGTGTCCATGACTGGTGGGCACCCTTCAGGTAGCCCGAAGCCTGTCCTCAGGTACGCCCACAGTCAGAATTTGGCCCCGTTTTTCAAAATAACCAATTATTTCTGTCTCAGTTCATGTTCTCCAAACACATTTTCAACCCTCCTTAAAGATAAGTTATTACTATACACAAATTACAACACATAGACTTACGAGTTAATAATTTACTTGTCTAGCTGGGGAATTCTCCTTTTAGTGCATTATAGATGAAGCACAGACAAATTCAGCACTTTCTTGAATTAAGATCATCCAGCCAATCTAATTCTGAATATATCAAGCAGGGCTGCTCTCTGTGGGGACAATTTAGAATAAAGTCTGCCACAGTACAAGAAACAATGTCAAGTATTAGCCAAGATGTAACGGAAATCTATAAAAGATGTCAACATCATTAGTAGCACAGTTTGGATTACTAATCTCTGTTCTTCCATAGCAAATATGTTTTTTTTTTTGGTCTCTACCAAAAAGGTCACTGGTCCTTCACATATGTTAAGAAGGTTCTGCAATGTATAAATGTTTATTTAAGAACCGCCGCAGGCAGATTTAGACTAAGCTGCTCTCTCCTTGTGCTGAGATGTTAATCAGAGGCTGAGCAGATGACTCTTGAGAGTGACGGTGGCACAAAAACTTTTTCTTCCCTCGGCATATAGATTTAGGCATTATGATGGTGACATATATGTGTAGAACAGCAGAAAAAGAGCTTATGCTCATAAGGCCATTTCCCCTGATGCCAGTACATCCTCAAGTTGGCTAGTAAAGGCCACTGAATGCCAAGATTTCTGGCCCACCTCTGAACAGGGCACTTTCTATAGCTTCTATAGGATCGTGTCGTTTGTGTCTTCCCTTCATTTTTAAATCTGAGCAACACTGGATCCTCTTCTTGCTGTTAATTGTCCTTCATTAGCTCCCTTGCAGGTTTGATTGGTTTGACTCTTCACCCTAATTGATTTGCTACTGCAATTGACTTTCTCCTCCACTGATTTGCCTCGCGTGTTTTATCATCATTTTAGATTGTAGAAAAAACACAGAACAGAATTAAATTCTCACTAATTGCTTATTACCATCTTGTGCTTTTGCTTCCCTCCCTTGAAACAACTGCACATGGCTTCAAGTCTGGGCTGCACCATCTTTACACCACTATCTGTTATGCTCCTGAAATATTGTCCTACTTCTTGTTCTGCTTCCTAATGCCCTGTTAAAGGAAGAGCAAAGGGAATCATCCAACAGGCCGCTCTTAGGCCTTCAATCTCCTTCTCTCACTCATCCATTAAAATCCTTTTGGTCTCACTTTTACAGGAATTTTGCTTTCAAATTTTTGGAAAAGGCAAAGGCTGAAAAACAGAACAAAACATGCACAAACTCTCCCCCCGCCTAAAAATTCCCCCTGCCTATATACATATAAATGAACAAAAACCAAGCTGAGGATAGCCACAAATGTAAGCATCCATGAAGTGAAATAAGGCCATATTACTAACCAGGGAGAAAGAGACTGATAGAAGCTCAATACAAGTTAAATTGTGTGTAGAGAGAACTGAGACTGGAGAGTGAGCAGCTGTAGAAAATATTGATTCAAACTGGAGCTGGCTAGGATACATCTTTTCCAATGTCTGAAAATTTCAGGTTATGAAGAAAAAAACCCCATATTTTTATTCTGATCCATGGTGGGACAACCTCCCCTGAGGTTTTTTTTTTTTTTTTTTTTGGAAGGGTTTTTCTTTAGCAAAGAGGGGCTGTTTTTGTTTTTTAAAGAAATGATAGTTAGCAAGTCATTCATCATGGAATTACACCTCTAAGATACCTGGGGAAATTTCCCCTTTCCAGAGGAAGTTAATTTTTTCTGCCCTGCTAACACAGAGCCAATAATAATCACAAGCTACAGGTGGCTGTTACTTAGGGCACCCTACAATATCCACCCTCAGGGTCTTCCTGAGATACTGCTACTTACTGAAGACGGGACATCTGCAAGGGGAGAGCACCACTAAAGTTAGGACAGTTTGTACAACTCCAAGATTCCACAAAATTATCTACTGCAATCTCTCAAAATGCACAAAATTCTCCTTGGTTTGACCAAGATGTATCCAGCATCTCTTTTTGCTGAATTTGTCACCAGGTGGAAGCATGGCCAACTAACCGAGCAGTGAAAGACAAATTCTACAAAAATCTGAAAGTATCTCAGATTTTTTTGGGATTTAGTTCTGTATGGTTATTTTATCACTAAGCCCACAAACAGTTGTCATTTTCTTCTTATTTTTTTTTTTAATTACATGTTTATAATTCTCTAGATAGGTTTTAGAGTCTCTGTCTCGCATACTACATTTTTATAGCTTCATTTACATTGTTCTGCTATATTGCAAAACTGTACATATTATTGGAAAAGCAAAAAAGGCACTTAATTTATGGAGAGTCTCTATTTTAATTGCACTTTCTTCTTTCTCCTTTTTCTTAATTAGAACACTTGTTAACTGAGTTTTCAAAAGCTGAACCAAGGCTTTCTTCCACTGTTCAATGGCTCCAAACAAACATTTCATTGTATTTATACTCTGGAGTTATGAGAACAGCAAAACGGTAATAAGAAATATGCCACCATTTATACTAAATTCATGTTTTCAGGACGGAATAATTAAAGTTCCTATGTAAAATGTGCTAAATAAGAAATCACTCTGCTATGCTGCCACGTGATATACTGCTGCCCGGGTGCTTAGGATGCACATTTGCACATGAACTCTTTAGAAGACCTATCCAGTCTACTATGCACATGGCAGACTTTGCTGTAATATGATTAATATGGAGGTTTGTGTTAAATATTCACCAAGAAGACGTTGTTTTCCATAGTCAGCATCATCGCTTCTCTGCTAGCTCATTTCGAGCCTGACCCAGAGCTAGGTCATTTTAATGAGGATGACTTCTTGTGAAAATCAAAGGACATAGGACAATGTCCTTGTATCTTTATCTGTGTGTAAACCTATCTGTATGTTTAAACACAAGCATTTAGGAGATGAGCTCAGAAATGGGAGTTGGCTTGGTTTGCCCCTATGTAATAACATTTAATAATATTATTTTCCTGTAATTTGACCTTATCCACAGTTTGGATACACTTCACTTCAACCAGAGATGTGTGAGTCTGTGTCCACCAGCTTTGAAAACAGGGCACTGTTTTGACAGGTTAGCTTGGCCTCATCTATCACTTGCAAAAATTGGTGTTAATTGCATGATAATGAAAACGGTATTTTGCAACGACAGTTTATGGCAGAATATTGTTATAGAAATCTCTCATTTTAAAACATTCTTATAAAAACCCAAATCCACTTGATGGACAAACTACCATCGCTTAATTTTGACCCATGTGCATGCCATAAGTAGCTGCCAACATCGCTTATGTATTATGCGGTCAGCAAGATTTTGGGACCAGAGGGATCCTACTTGTAGTCTTTCATTAAAATCAAAGGTGTCATCAATGTCAATCTTTCATGGCCCATTAAAGCTTTGACCTGGCCTTGAACATAAAGAGAAACAGACTTTTGATGAGAAAGTTGGGGCTAGAAGCATATAGATGGGTCAGGTCATTGTCTACTAGCATTTGAAGATCTGTGCTTGGGAAATACTGGTTCTTACAATACCCACACTACTCTGGCAAAGTCATCCTAATCCTAGGGAGTCATGAGCCTTCTACCCCATGATTATACTGCGAAGGGCATTAATTTTCAGTGCAAATAAACCCCAAAACAACGGATGCTGTGCAACAGATGCCATGCAGAGGAAGACTGCAGCAGCGGGAAGCTACATTTCATAGCAATATAACACACTGCTGTAGGTCCAGTTGGAGCAGATTGCTCAGGGCCACATTACAGCACTCATCAACCTGYCATTCCTGCCAGCGTATACTCTTCTGCCTCACTGAAACAGAAGCAATGAGCCTGCTGTCACCCACAGTCCTCAAATGGAGGCTCTAAAACACAAGAACATGATGCAGTAACTTCACCACCATCACAAATACCTACAGCACTAAACATTTCCAGCACTATTTTGCTTACTCCTGGGTTTACCTCCTATCTTTAGCATTTCACATCTTTATGGAGATACTGCCTGTGTCCATGGCATTGTTCATAGGAAAGGCATCATCAAGCCTATGGAAAACAGGGCTGCTTGTCTACAGTTCTTCATGATACAATATGTTTATCAGCAAAGCAATACTGAGGCTGCAATTTAAAAAGAATTCAATTCAAAACCATAAAAGTAAGATTTCTTCATTTGTTTGAAGTGTGGCTGCTCTGAAATAAAACTCTGCTATAGTATCATTAAAATCTGTGAAAAAAACAGAGTGACTCTGATCTGCTCAGATTTCACTTAGCAGTACTTCCCCTTCTGTGCTGATCAAGCACTTCTAAGTGATGGCAAACAGTTGTCCAACAAAAGCAAATGGATTTTTCTGACAGTTATTGTCCTACATTCAATAACATCATTCTTTGAAGCAAGTTCATCAATGCACAGGAAAACAAGCTTTTGACTTTTGGGATTTGAAAGCCCAAATGACTGCAACTCAGCCTTGCAAAGCATATATATATACATGTATATATACTGAAATATATTCTTATATATATAGGAGGTTGTATGAACATATATCTATCTATCTACACATACATGTACACAGCTTCCAGGTATTACAAATAGAAGAGAATCACTCTGGGAAAATCATTTGATTTATGCCGAAAATCAGACTAAGATGACCCCCGGCGCTGAGTATCACAAGGTAATTATCATGAATTAGGTGCATTTGCTTTCTAGCTGCTGTTTGCATGTACCCAGAGTTACCTTCCCTCTTACTATATCAGATTTTCCACTATTTTTTTCATGATTTTTCTTATTAGAATGGAACTAAGACATCTCCTCCCAACAGTCCAGTGCTGGCATAACCACCACCATGGATGAATTCTGCTGTTGCTAATTCTGGACTTTGTAGGATCCCTTTGTAGAAGGCCTGGCGAGTACGATACATGAGGAGTTGCTCATTAATGCTTTCTTGTCCTAGAGAATTTGCTTTTGAATAAAGCATAGACTTCAGAAAGCAAATTATTAGCTGAGAGGCTAGAATATGTAATATTCCAACTTGAAAGTGTTCATTACAAGCTTTGTAGTTTAATGTAGAGTTAAATCTTAATAAAGGCCTAGAACACACTGGATACAGGTCAGTGTCTAGCCTAACGTGGCTTAATACTCAGGAGTACGAGTCTAGTCAATGAAGTTTAGTTTAAACTGTGCATGCCCTTAAAGACAGAAATTCCAGGTATGGAGATTTTCTTTTTTTACTACACAGAGGCTGATAAGTTAAAGTAGCAGCAGTTTCAACAGCATCTTTTAGGTGCCTGCAGTAAAACACATCCTTGATCCTTTGTGAGAGGAGGGTGAGAAAGGTTAGTAACCTGCAGGACTATTCTCCTCTTAGTCCCTTGGTCTTTTTTTTTGTTCAGATAAATTAGAACCTGAAGAATCAGAACTATACAGCACTTGTAGAGTAAAAATACATGTAGATCTCTGTAATTGCACAGTGCTTTTTTTTCCTTGAATGAAGCCTCAATTGACAATTCAAAACAAAGTAGCATTTGCAAAGTTCTAGAGATTAATTTGTACGGCTGCAAATTGATTTATTCTTCATCAGTTTTGGTTATATTCAGATTCCTTCTTAACTAGCTTAATAACTCGGGATCTCATTTTTAGGTTATGTGCCTTCCACACTCACCTCATCCACTTAAACTCCAGTTACGGATCAATTCTGCCACCCATCCAAATGAATTACCAGACATGTGGGAGAAGCACTGTTTTCACTTGGCTTTATATTAGGTAATTTACTATTTTACCTGTGGACATTTTCATTAAATGCTTACTCATTCTGCAAGACTGCAAACAGGAGTATCTTGATTTGGCTAACTTTAATAGCGAGGCTCATGGGCACGTCTCACTTAGCATCACAGGTGGGCTATTTGACCATGCTTACAGTACCCCTCTTATTTAGAAATGCTTCTCAGCTTCTTATTGGAAGGCAATCCCTGAGAATTTTGATTAGTGTCTCATCCCTTTCATCATCATCTGTGTAATTTCCTCTCTCTAGCAGGAGAGGGCAGAAGGGCTTACCTATACAGATCTGCCTGCAAGGTCAGGATCCGGAACAGCAAGGATTAGACCTGCATAAGTGCAGTGCAATGAACACAGTGCAGAATGACTTGAGGAGGGGTGGTGAGAGTAAATCGCTAGGGAGAGCATGGATCCACTGATTTCAAACAGTTTCTCCCTCTTCTCTTCACGCCTGAGCAGCTCTGACAACAAATATGCTCAGTTAAAGGTTAACCTGTAACCACATGCACACACAAAAGAAATATTAATGTCATCACAGCTGTTATTTCATCAGCGTTGGCTGAGGTAGAAGCTATTAGTATTACCTAGTGAAGTCCTTAGATATGAATTAAGAGTGTGCCTGGCACCTACCGTACTGGAGAGTCCATAAAGCTTACCTGTGACAGAATGCTAAGGGTCAAATAGCTAAGAGCAAGGAACCTGTTCAGTAGCATAGATCACTGTGCAAACATATGCTCAAAATACCGGATAATACTGGATTTCAGTCAACAAAGAAATACATAGGCAATCTTGCTATCTGAGAGTTTATATACCAGTAGATACTTGACTGTACAGGAATGGAAGAACAATTGGCTTCTGTTGATGTCTATTTGCTCCCCAGCTCATCCTTTTCTGTTGCACAAGTTTTTGGTCTCATATTCCTTGGACAGAGCAGGCAATACATTGTAGATGCAGGATGTTTAAGTAAATTCTAGTCTTTTTTGCAACAACAAAGAGGCAAGAACTGTGTGAAGCTGTCTTGAGACTGTCTTCATACCTGGGTCCCTATCCTCAGCTGAGACCAGAGACCATCTAGCTCAAAGACTGACACCTATCGTTGTAGGTATGCTGTAGCCACAGATGCAGTTGCACTTAGAGTGCAACTACGAAGCACTTAGAGCTTTCCTGAATGCAAGTTCTAAGCATCAGGATAAGATTCTCCCAAGCACTTAAAGACCAGTTCTCCCTTTTCCCACTGTCCCAGTCACAGACTTTCAGCACTTGCCATTTGTTTTATTTATTTATTATTTATTTATCTTTATGGAACTSTCTATGTCATTCAGCAAAATTGAATAAGACTGTGCAAAGAGGTGTGGCATAGAGACATGACATTTCTGTAACCAAGCATCTCGTATCTAAGGGATGTGAGTGCATAGTGCATAGCCAGTCTTGGAATTAACTCCAACACGATGTCAAAACTCACCTGGAGTTTCCTTACTGACAGAAAAGAATGTGTTATTCTGATTGGTATAAAGTGGAATTTCAATGCAATTGTGATAGATATATTTTTATATTAAAACTAAATCTATTTTCACAACCTGGCTAGTGCTAGAGAAAGACACCAAAAACTACAGTTCAACAGCACAGATGGTGAGGAGGTAGCGACAGGAAGGGCCGTTCCAGATTTTTTTGCCTTCACCCACTCTTCCCAACTCTGCCCAAGGTGTAACAGATGATGAATATTTGGAGGAGGATTGAAAGGATGCAGAATTTCACTTAAAAAAAAATCCATCTCAGTCACCCAAACTGCTGATAATCATGTTAACCAATTCCATCCTAAGAGTCCGTTCACCTATATTCAGATTAATAGCTCACTCTTGCATGTATCATCATAAACTCTAAGGTCTTGAAGGACTTCCTGAACTTTTGCTCAGTTGTGCAATTTTATGACTGCATTAGTTCTTGCAGGCTGGGCACAAAGTTTTCCAGCTTTCTGAGATGGATGATTCCGAGATACGTGAGTTCCACAAGCTCTAAATCTTCCCTTTGGTAAGTGCAATCCCTTTCTATTACTGAGCAACGTGAGCTCATGCAATAAATGTTAACTGCAAGCCTGGGCACACAAACCACCCTGAAAAATCTGTACTCTCAGGGCTAGTGACAGAAATAGTCTGATACAGTCACAGTCCTCAAGGTCGATGCCTGGAAATCAGAACTTCAGAAAATGTGGCCATATGAGCATGCTACCTATTTTGGATGAAGCCATAAGGTATTATGGCTGCTAGCTCACCTTGGCTGTTGAAGTGGTTATTGCTGAGCTGTGACAGCAAAAGCTAGGAAAAGGCTGGCTGTGAATTCAGCTGAACGTGGCTTAAGGAATATGACAGTTTCTAGGGCACAGCAATGCAGAAAAACAATGTCCTCCGCAATATGGTTTGTGAACTGAAGCAAATGGTGTCCTCAAGATGATGCCATTCAGTCAACATATGCTGCTGCTTCAGGTGTTGAGCTCTACAGTCTAGAGGCAAAATTAATTCTGTCACGGCTTCACATTTTCACTAAATTATGGCTATATTCTACATGAAAAATAAACAGAGCTGGAACAAAGTTGTCATATTACTACGTATTTATGATTTGCAACAACCTCTTAATGAGTTTACTGAGCTTTCTCTTGTACCTGCCAGACTTACGCTGTACTGCAGAGTATGTGAATGTATTTTTACCACCAGATAGATAGCAAGAGCTGCTTTTGCTTGGTTTGTCAAAGTTAATGCTTTGTACACCTCTGCTGGGAATGCTGAGCTAGCTGCTGAATACAGATCTAAGAGGTCTAGATATTGGCTTCCTTCCTTTTAATTATTGTCTCATGTGTAAAGGAGACTTTCAGAGCACAAGGGTCATATAAATAGTCCTTAGTACAGAAAGGAGTCAGACAGTTTCATGGTTGTAATTTAGAATCTAGTTCTGCATTTTAGCTAGTGTTGAAGCCAAATGAAGCGGAGGAATCTAAATTTTTACGGTATTCTCTCTTTTGAAAATATTGTTTTGATCTTACTTTAATCCTCCATCTTGAAAAGCCAAAAGCTTTTCGCTGAGACTAGCTTTTTTTCTTTTAATAACAGTGAAAATGAAACATTCTAGCAAATTTCCAAACAATTTGAAAGAAATATGACCACATTTTCCCCCTAAAATCCACTCTAGCAAAAGCTAGCCCATCAAAATAATTGAATCGAATCTTTGAAGTTCACCCACAGCACAAGCATCTGCATTTAAACGCAATCTATCRTAGTGATAGACTGCAATCACAATTTACTGTTTTTGGAGATAACGCTCATTTGATACGTTTCACTATTTAAGTGTAACACGGACTTTTCTAACTCATTTGACTAAGCACACCCTGACATTCAGATTAAAAGATTAGCACTATCCTGTATCAGTAGAACACGTGTTAAATGGATTAAGAATTGACTACTGGACAGATCTCAAAAAAGAGCAAGTTGCTATTCACATAAACAAGAGGATGTCTTGAGGGCACAAAACTGCAAGTGTCAGCTAAGCCTCAGGGCTAAGACACATGCAAAATTGCTGAAGCCTCTGAAACAGACATTTGGAATGATAGATTAATATATCTGCTTTAATTCCCATTAAAACAGCTAGGTAAGACTTAGTAGAAGACTATCTGCATAAAAAAGTAGGAGGATGATGCTTTTCTAATACATGTTTCTGTACTGGTCAAAAGTGAAAGAGAGCACCTTGAAGACTGTCATCACACAAGCAGAAGTGATGTGAGCTGCCCTAGCTTTTCAGGAACTGTATTTAGTAAATTCGCTTGAAATTGGCCCATGCCAAGAAATGGCCAGTCTGATCCACTCGCGATCACCAGCTACATAACGAAAACCAACCAGCCACCAAACACTGCCACCACCACAAAACAAAATTGCCTTCCTGCATGAACCTGGATTTTCCCATCCTGATCAAATCCATCACAAGGAATACATTTGATCACACGGACATCTAATGAATTAATGAATCAATGAAGAAACCAAAAGCTTAAACAAAAACCAACTTTCAGACCAACCAGCAGAGAGCACAACAAACAAAACTGCAAAACAGAAGCATGGCATTGATTTTGGTTTAATCTAATCTCTGACCTATCATGAGAACCTTAGCTGTCTCCCTCCCCTCTGCTCTTGTCCATCAGTGGTGATGCCTGAGGTTGTGGTTATATTGACAACATTCCCATTCGGCAACACCATCACTATCAAAATACACTCATCAAAACATGTGACAGCAACCACTGCTCGCAACTTAAGGGCTTTATAGCCAAAACACAACTATCTTTCCAAAAGTCTTGTAAAAATCAGTCAATAAAACCACTGCATTTAACAGGGAGATACAGATTAGCATTATTTTTATACCACTTAATACGCCACTGTTTACGTTTAGTGGTTATATTTGCACTCTGCAGTGCACTGGCAGGGGGTAAATCACATTGATTGTATTGAAAGAAGGAAAATGCATGGAGCCTGCGATGCAGAAAGAGGCACAGCCTATGGCCATGCTTCCCTTGTAATGCTCCTTGGGGTAAGAAAGCCGCCTCAACTAGTCAATAAGTACTTCTCACATTCAAACCAAGACGAAAGAGATGCCAGCAGTAGATGCCAATGTTTTTCCCTGGTCCATATGCTATTTGCATCTGAAAACAAATTTACACTAGCTTCTATGACTTTACACAAACRCGTGTGCTGTAGTCAAAATCGAAGTGTTAGCCAACGTCCTTTTTCTCCCTGGACAATGAAGGCCAGTTCCTACAGAGGAGATTAGAAGCACCTCTTGCAGACTCTGGACTGCCTCCGGGAAGATCAGATCTCTCATCARCCAGCGAGGCTGTAAAGACGCCAAATCTGCTCATTTAGGTGCTTCATCTTTTGGGATGTGGAATCCTCTTTGTGTGACCAGCAGTAAAGAGGGAAGGAAGGAGCAAATCCCCCTGCAATTCCACAACCCATTCAGGCTCTGGTTCSCTTGCATGGAAACTGACTGCAAACATTTGATATTTCACACATATGCCGCATACATAGTTAAAATCTATGTTATTTATTTTTCTGGCATTTCATGTAGCTAGATTTTTACAGCCATTTAACAAGAACATGTCTCTGCTTTGGAATTCTTTAGTACAAGTCTTCCTCTAATACAAGATGTTTTATGGAAGCTTCTCTTTTAAATCGTAATCTGCCACTTTAGGCTGAAACAGAGCTAATATTGCACATCTGGGAGAAAGGCTACATTAGCTGCTTTTGCTTGATGAGGAGAATATGGTAAATAATCTAGAGCATTCTGAAGTTTTTCCCCTTTGTGGTCAGAAAACAAAGGTGTAATAAATATGTTAAAAAGGGGCTAATGAATCCCAAGCAGGAAGATCCTCATCTTTGTAAGACTTTTACGGAATGTAATTATGTAATTACTGTCAATTGTTAGGGTGGGATGAGGGAGTACTAAGGATATATGAGGACATGCATTGTGCTGCAGATTTGGTTCTTTTTCTGACACCACTGGGTGTAACACATTKTTTGTCCAGGAGCATTGACTATTTACTAGTAAAGATTATTTATTTATTTATTTACTGGTTTAGATTGTAGGGTTTTATTTTTGTCTTTTTAATCCATGGTTCAAAACTATTGCTAACTCATTCTTTATCCCTGAAAAAATTAGCCAAGTTAGGAAGGTAGACTTGAGACACTATCACTGCTACCATGAGGTTTATAGAAGTCCTGCACATCACGGATTAATCCCTTTAAAAAAAATTCTGTGGGCACAAGATGATAAGAAAAAGGAGAATATCTTGAATTTTGGTCAGATACTTTCCTTCTCTGAGAAAACTGAAGATGAACATTTTTAAGTTTCCGTGGCATTAAGAAAACAAATGGAAGCGCCACTGCCTGGCATGCATCATTACCCGCTCACTGGGGTAGGCAAGGCAGAAACGGAGCCTAATAGCCCTCCTTTGTCTTGTAAAATACAGTCCAGACTTCTAAAACCACATTACTTACTGCCTAGAAATCAGCGTTTCATTAAACAGCCACTTTGCTTGTTAACACCTACTGTACTGACAGTTGTGTTGTGACAGTGTCAACTGCAAAGGAAAACTGCTGACATCAGAGGACTTAACGGATGTCTCCAGAGCTTGAAGAAAAGCCTTAATCAGCTGAATTGAGCCAGTAAAAGCAAAAAGCAAAAAAAGGACGTCTCTAACCCTTACCCCTTGTGTCTCAAACAGTTGAAGTCACTGCTATTGAGAGGCTCCCATATGCACTGCAATGCAATGGACATCTCCACTGATCTGGAAAGTATTCYGAATAAAGGGAAAAATATTATTACTTACTATTATTATTGCTAATTATTAYTTTTAAGGACTCAGGGCAATTGTGAGAATAGCCATTAACGGATATAAGAAGTCCAGTAAGGATACTTAATGTACAACTTAAAGGGCAAAGAGTAGTTAGTATAGGTCAGCAAAGGGAGGAGATAGATTTTTTGTCTTGTATTTGATTTTAAAGCAAGATACTTATATTAAGACTGACTTGCTATAAGACAGAAGAGGCTTCTTGAACTTTTAAAATGCAGAACTTAGTTGAAAATGCATGAAGTTAATCAGGATTTGCCACTAGATGAAGTTCTCTCTCTACCAATGCAACACTAGAGCTCAAAATGGTTGCAGAACACTAGAATACACAATTATCTCCTTTCCTTACATTTGTCTCTGCAAGTTTCCAGATAAATCTAGAGACTTAGAACAACTTTTCAAACACTGAAACTGAATCTCAAAACTGAGATTAATCAGTTATTTTGCAGTAAAGTAACAGCAGGGAAAATACTAAAAACTATGTCAACATCCCAAAACATGAACGGTTGACACAGATTTTTGTATTTTTTTAACATTACACTGTACATAGGTCTTACTCCTGTATTATTGTTGCTCAGGTCTATGAGATAGACAGGTTATAAATAATAAGCACTACACCCAAAGCAGTTACCTGTAAATTTTGCCCTGTAACATTTATTCCCGAAATTTCTGAGACAGGTTGGATCCTCTTCCTGAAACATAGATAGCATAGAGAAAGAGAGAAATTTCAACATGCAAACAGCAGAGAGATTCAAGCTGTCCATAGCCCCTGGACAGGCCAAACATCTCTGAGTCTTCCATAACCATGCCAGGCCATTTTAGCATCTGCAATAGCACAAAGCTAGCAGAAAAACTCATTTATTCAGACATTGCCTCTTTTACTACAGAATAGGAACCTGTGTGACAAAGCATCAAATAACTGCTTGGGAATTTTTCTTAACAGAAACAAACAAAAACCTCTTTTTTAACTGTTAAAGTAGTTCAGGGAACACTTCAAACTCATGTTTCTGATTTTCACTCTCAGTCTTAATGAATCTCCATAGTCTAGCATTCTACACTGAAAACCACAGAAATTGAGTTTATGTATAGATGCAAACCTGCACGCTTTATTCCTCACCATCTTTTCAAGGCTGAGCSTGAATTTCTCAAGAAACTGGAGACTCATTCTAATTATCAGCATCAAGTTAAAATAAGTTGGTGAGAATTTCACGCTCCTTCTCATCTTTCTTCTATYGAGATGTTGACATCAGATTTATCACTGGTTTGTACATGGTTTGTAAGCATCAGTGATTAATTTTGTAACCAGTACTTTAAGATGATCAACAAGGCATTCTCTTAATTTTAGATCCGATTATCCAGCAACCCTCATTTATTTTCCTAAAGYGCCACACAGGAAGAAATTCAAGAGTGTAGGAATTAATATGATCTTGAATTAATTTCCTTCTCCAACCAGATGGCCTAATTATTGGCACTGAAAAAGCAGGAAGCAAAAGTCCTTGTAACAGATTCAAAAGACTAGTATACAGCATCTTTTAGTTTTTCATTTTTTTTAAAGGCTTAGCTTAACTCAATGCATTAAAAGATGTGTGTGTGTGTGTGCTGAAAGAAGTTAAAGTTGTATTTCTTTTCTTCTCTCTTCCAAATTGCAAACTATTAATTCAAAAATTCATTTTCAGAATTAGCTGTTTTCTACAGAGTGAATATAATACAGCATGCCTACAGATTTCCCACAGAAATTTTTAAATAGACTGCTAATGAAAAGAGATAATGTAAATATCACTCCAGTGCCCCTTTCCATCTGTGACTCACACTGTTATGCAGATGATTATRAACTTCACATCTTGACATCCTGGGAAGCCTGCAGGTATTCTCCATATTTTATAGATCATAAGAACAGAATAATAATTTTAAAAAAAAAAAAAATAAATAAGCTTTTAAACATCAATCCTTTTTACCTGTGATTTAAATCTGAAATGTAGACTGACACATTTGTTGACGTCCCTTCCAGCCCTATATATTTAACTCTGTAAAATGTCATAATTCAGTTAATACTAGCAAAAATGCAGTGTTCCATGAATAGCATTGCAAGACTAGAATGGTCATTCCTTACAGAAAGGTATAATATCCCAAACAGTACACAACTAGCTCCAACTTCRCAATTTTCATCTATTGGCTTTAACGTTATATTATCATCTCTGATTTCAAGACACATTAAAACATAGCGACGTAGAAGAAATTCTACTGTTTGACTAATAGTAAAGAGAATACTATAACCTATTCATTGTGCAGAGTTTTTCCTCTTCAAACAGTGAAAAAATGATCCAACACAACAATTAAAAAGCAAAATTTTACACACCCAGCACCGTACTATGAGAATTGGTACTTGCTGAGTAACATCAAGCAGCTTTTTAGTGCYTGTTTTTTCAACAAGAAAAGATGTTTTAAAAATAGCTGTTCCACAGTACTAAACAAGTATGCAATTCAAAAGCTGATGTGTACGTATTCATGGAAAACACTTACAAGGCTGTATGTGATAGTAACTCCTAAGAAAAATAATACAAAAGACATTTTTTCTCATAGAAAACTGGTTAAATCAGGATTACCAGGACATGAATAAAGGATTATCAAGACTGTGGGCTTTTCTGACACCAGAAAACTGAGTAACAATGATTTTCYTAACCCAACTAAGAAGCTTCTTGTATGACAGTTTTGGTGCCTGAGCCTTACTATAACTCTGTAAGACAAAACTTGCCTAAAATGTCGTATTTTTTTTTTTTCTTTTTTTAAAATCCTGAGGTTGTCTCTCTTTTTTTGGAAMGACAAGTGTAACATGAGCTAGCATAATACAGTGTCTCAATAGGATTGCACTGATTAGACTCTAATTGAATTTTATGTAAGATTGCATTCCTTAACCTCAAAAATGCCAATATGAATTAAAGTTATCTAATGAAGAGATATACTTGTTCCGTGAGTTGATAGCCAAAAAATATGAGTCACATACTTGGAGATAAAGCTCCAGTAACTCATAAATATCAGTCCTAAATATCATGTCATCAAGAAGCATTGCTCTTAGCTGCCCATTTCTTGCTCTGCCTGCCTTCTCCCCAAAAAGCAATTGGGTTTATAAAGAAGGCCTCTGAGTAAAGCTCCTGCTTGCCACAGCATCTTCATGGAAGCAGAAACAGTAGGTAGTGACCAACTTTCCAGGTAGAATGAACAAATGAAAAGAAAATCCACTGATGTTTATACCGATTGCATTTTTGCCCCTTCTTTCAGGACAAAATCCYCGAAAACTGAGTTGTTCCCTGTCCTGTGCTGAACCTCCATATGGATAATATCCCTCTACAAGCCTCCTTTTTTAGAAACATCAATCCTATTTGAGCTGACAAAAGGGCCAGGACCCATGAGAAATGTGTAGCTCACAGAGGGAACGTGGATCAGAGTCTGCAGTCGGAGGTAAGAGAAAGCTCTAGAGTTAAAGACTTGTGTTGTTGCCCCCGTGGGAAATAAGTCAWACTAACGGAGAAAAATATTGAGATATTCTGGGGTGGTCTCACACATCTCATTTTCTCTGTTTCCTACCAGYCTTCATTCTGTGTCAGTGCATGAAAAATTAACGTTAATAGTGCCATCAACTTCAGGGCACAGTGCAGGAGTCATTGAGCAAGTGTTGGCTGGATTGGTTACCTTTGCTTTCACATAACAGATCCCACGGAAGAGCTGTGCTCAGCTTCTTGGGTATTGAATATATGAAGGCAGTAAGTGTAAGTCAGCCATACGATTTTTGTCATAAAAGCACGCATTATCAGCTCAACGTGATTACATGTTACATCAATATTATGCTGGCCAAACTCCTTAAGTTTTAAAGAGCAAAAGTAGTGAAACTCTTATGATTATGTAGTATTTCTATTCTCTTCTCAAACTGGCTCATCTGCTGAGGATATCAGCGCAAATCAGAGCAATCATTGGAATATTAGACAGCTGTGGCTCCTGCTATTAACCTGTGAGTATTTTTGCTACTTTTTACTAATCCCTGAATCCATAAGGAAAAGCTAGAGTTACCCTGGATTTTTCCCTTTTGGTTATGACTCTGAATGAGACACAAAATAAGCACCAAATTTGAAGTTCCATTTAAGATGCCCCTTTTCTGTAATAAAATGTGATAAATTGCTGAACATCAATGCACTGGAACCCAATGCCATATTATTCCCCAAACTATTGTAAATTACGCTCGTTGATCTTATTAGTAAATATAGTAAATGTTAAAGTAAACATTGTCAAGAGAGCTTCACTCRTTCTGACTCATGTAAAATAGGCCCAAAATAATAAATTTATATTTAGATTCATCAAAAAATGAACAAAGAAACCACTCAACTCACACCTGGCAACCATGAGAACACACAAATATGCCAACCAACTCTCCAGAACTTTCACATGGAAATCAGTACTTAGAAATTTCTGTTAAAAACAGAAGTTTCAGAATATAGAAAACAAGTATAATATTAACTGGGATTGACATTCGGATTGACAGCACCCCTAAATGGCAGCCCAAAACTCCCCTCGGGCAGCTTGTTACCATTCAATTATGGGCTGCTGACTGTTCAACTTCACAAGTCTTCTCCTCTTAAATTGCTTCTTTCCTGCACCCCAGCACTTTAGTAAGAACAGCCCAAAATACAGCATCCCATATACCCCAGTGGCTAACTCTACCAGCACACTTTAATTGAGTAAACTTGGATTGGCTTAGAAGAAAACAAAATTTAAAAGACCAGAATACATACTGGAGCTCACTCTGCCCACCTAGTATATAAGGAGCAATGAAATGCAAGAGTTTTAAGGAGATGACTGGTTTTGTTGTCTACAACAGTGAATACTAGGGGGAAGAATTTCTTTGAACTAAAAAAAATTAATATAGTTAAGCATACTATTTAAGGTTAAACAAACATATATTTAGCAAGTGGAAAACATACCATTTTGATTAATAGAATATGTGGTTTAGTAATACTTTGTCATTTTAAAAATTACACACCCACACCTCCTTTTAAAGTTCTATTTTTTCTAAATTAAATGAAACAGCCTAAACCAGTTTGTCCAAAGGCATAGTTTTTAAAATATGAAGTAATTATGAAATAGTACAAACACACAGCAATTTAGAAATAAATTCAAACCTGATATAGATGTCCAAATACCATATCATTAAATGGAAGGCAATGAAGAAAGTTCAAGTGAAGGAATGTCAGAGCAGACGGTCAGCAGAACTCTGGCCTGTTGGACATTGGGCCATGAAAATGAAATAACTTTTATTTTTTAAACATAACAGCTGCGAAAGGGGATGATTGAATGGTTTCAGCTATTTGTGCCTGTTTCTGAGAGATACTCAATGCTTTTTTTCCAATTTCTGTCTCAAATTTGGCACACTGTAATTACAGGACAAGTTGTCACTCCCTTTTGGCCTCAAAAAAGCCCATCCAAGCAAACAGGAGATCTCCCACCTCATCCCCTATAGCAACATCCTTGCTTTAAGCATTCTTGCAAATACACAGGGCCAAACAACACAGCACTGTCCCTGCATTCCCGACATTTCTTGTATTTCTGCACCAAGAAACCGCAATGGACATTAAAGTTCAGTGGTGAACATGTTTGCTACAGCCCTAAGGACCCTTTAGYAGCCTAAGGCCTTTCATTTTGCTGCAGTGCAACCTGAGTGCTAAGATGTTAGAGTTTTCCTGTGAAGAAGGTATTTTCCCCTGAAATCTCTGTTTGGAGAAGCAGTAACACAAAACCAAGAGCAAAAACAAGAAACACTAATTGAGATGATGGGGGGAAGGAGGGGGAAAAAAAAGCTTTCATTGGCATATATGATACTTTCAAGATACAGCTCTAATCTCACTTTAAATAATAAACTAATAGTAAATAAATCAAAGTCAAGGAACACTTAAATGGGACTGCTTCCCTTATGTGATATTGTTGTAAGTAAAATGCTTCCAATCCTGTGCAACAGCACTGCTGTCGTGGATTATATGTTATGGTATTTTTCATAAACTCTCCATCCCATCTGTATGGGCAATGCTAAGCCTCTTCCCTTTGGAAAGCAAGCTGCACTCAACCTACCAGATTGATGACACTTATAAATAAATAAAAATCTTCAATTTGCTGCTAACAGAAGACCAGCTGGCATCCTCCTGCGGAGCTGAAGGTGCTGCCTGCACCGACGGCGACTGGCCATGGGTTGCTGACTCATTTTCCATTTGCTCTGTGGATGTTTTCCAGCATGAAGGGCTTGCAAGCTATGACACAGCTATCTCTGTCCGAGCATTATCTCACCCTCAAAACAGGAATCAGTAATTAAAATTTAATACAGAGCCCTGAGACAATCTGCAGCTCTCCAGGGACCACTGCAAGGAAATTAGCCATGAGGCGAGTTTGCTAGATTTGATGGCCAATTCTGATTCCATCAGCTCGGATGGGGAAATGGAAGAGGCATCTCTGGGGGCTCTGGCCATGTGTTTCCCGCAAGTTTCTCATTTAATTAAACAGGAGACATAGCAGACTTTGCACTTATGCAACGTAAACCTTGGYGTTTGCCATAGATTTGTCCTGTAGAAACTCCCTGCTTTGGGCTGATAATCCCAACTTTGTAGGAAAACCTTATCACACAAAACTGGAGCAGGAAGGCAAGGAGGCAATTGAAATTACACACTGATCAGATGGCAGCAGCAGATTGCTTTTAATGGAGTGCAGCTACCAAGAAAGATAAAACTCTCTTAGCCRACACACGAACTTGTCTGTAGAACCTTTGTTTTCTCAAGTTTTTTCAAAGGTTTCCAAAAGGTTTACAGGTTTTGAAAGACCCTGGGTGTGTAGGTAGCCCATAATTTTCAAGAATACTTTTCTATCACCTTTTTAAGTTCCTCCGAGTTGAAGCAATGCCCATTTCTTCCCGATATTATTTATGCACTGAACTGCCCATCAGCTGCTTCTCTTGATGCAAACCAAACCACGCCAGCAAATTTTCTCTGCACTCTCCTAAGGCCTTTGCTTCCCACATTTCCAACGCTTTCAATGTGCAGGATTATAGTGAAAAAACAAAAGGAATGCTTCTGCACACTAGTGTACAGTGCATATATTCCAGAGATATACTTACTACAGATACACTTGCATTTCTTCTAGCACACCCTGTAATCAATGACCCTGCTGGGTGGAACTGCAAGTGGTCACTTTAATAGCAAATGATCTCTACATAGCAGTTAAAACAAAAAGATCAGCCTTCTTCCATGATGTGGAAGGGATGTAGCATAAGTCGGTAGTTTTAATCTGTCTCACAGAAGGTTTTTTTCCCTGCAAGCAGAAGGTTTACATAGCAAGTCTGTATAAATTTCTATTCCCTGCTTTTTTTGCTTTTGCTCCCTGTATTTCAAGGCTAGGATGAAATGCATTTGTATTCCAGATGACATGATTCTTTTCACAGAAGTAATACTAGCTAGAACATATATGAAAAAGTTCAAATAAAAAAAGCTTTCAGACTCCCAAGCAGTTTGAGCAAGGGAGTTTCAGGTGCCAATTGCTCATCTAAGTAAATCTAGGTCATTGTCATTACAGGTATGCCAATGTTAGAGAAATCACCAGGTCACTTGTTTTCTTGAACTTTGCCATGTGTAGAAGCTTACGCAAACTTAACAGAAGTCAGTACAAAGGTATGTCAAAAAAAAAGCCAACAAGGTACCTCTATTGCAGATAGAGCAAGAATCAGAGTAAGTTCATTTAAAAYTGGAGAAATAAACTTATATTTCACCTGGACACATCCAAATTATAATTAATTTCATACTTTCATTCTAAGGCCGTCACTAATTTTCATTTCAAATAAAAGGCTTATGTCAACTTCATCATGGCTAATGGGTCCCAAGGAGGTAGTCAAACAGGAAATTGCTCTTAAAAATATTGAAAGCAAAGGAACATGCGTTTCTTATCTTTGTTGCGCTAAGTTTTCTGCCATTTTGAATGCATTCTGGCTTTAATACAGCTTGATCTGATGGAGGAAGCAGAGCAGAGTGATTATTTTCAGACTTCTTCCAGCTGAGGAAAGTGAAAAAAATTCAAGCTTTGCTTTAAAGAGAATATTCTCCTTCTCAACAAAACAAACAAACAAACAAACAAACAAAAATCCAATAGAATATATAAGTTCAAGACAACAGTGATATTCATTAAGAAATTTAAAAAAAGTCAATAACTATATGTATATAAATTATATATATCTGTCCTCCTTGTTTAGATTAAGTTGGAAAAAACAATCACTTAACTGGAATAAAAGAGAATACTTAGGCAGAGAGCCTAATTGGTGTCACCAAAACATCATATAACCTACCACAAGTCAACGCTRCCCACTACCCAAACTTCATCACTCTGAACTGCAAACATTCACGTTCCCACACAAGTCCCTCCACATCCTGGTCCTTCACTTGAAGGAGGAAGGATAYAGGATGCAACTGAACCTAATTCTCAACTTCTTTCCATTCCCTCTGACATTTCCGTAGTAACTAACTCAGGTTCACCTYACATGAGAAATTTCAGTTGAAAACATCGATCTCACGTGCTGCATCCACACTATAGCTATGTACAGAAATATGGGAAGAGTCTAAATCCATATCTGGTAGTTTGTTTCCCAGCTTCTTATATAGAAGACTCAGTTTTTCCTTACCTGATGTGGCACTATCACAAACTTCAACATGGATGGCAAATACATATCACCATAATTCCAAACCACGCATTTCCCACAGATTTGATTGATCTATCATTTAATTAAATCTCTGCAGGACATCTWTTCCTCATCTCATGCAGCTCAAGCTAAAGAAATTCTTGCTACCTGAAAGGATAAAAATGACACAAAACAAACATTCCCCTTCCAACAACTCATGAACGCTATAGTTGCGTCTCATTAACATACCTGAATACAAACTTGAGTCTTATATCCCAGCCAAGTAACTAATCATCACCCTTGTTTAGGTACCTTACGTTTGTGTATCTTTAAACCAAAACCCGTTCCTATTTAGAGTTGGCTGGCGAGCTGAAGGGGAAGGCACGTGTCCCCTAGCATTCCTGGGTATCCCATGATCTGATCATCTTCAGGTGTATGTTGCCCATAGGGCCTAGATGATTGCCAGACCAAAATTTAATTTCCCACCAGTAGCAGCAAAATATAATATTTTGAAACAGTTAATGCACCAGGAGGGATTTCTGCTGTATGTTGGCATTGCATAAATAAGTTATTTAAAAAATATTAGCCTATCAGCTCATCATTGGTATTTGTAATTCAAGGAACCCAGTTAAACATTACACAGATTAATCTAAACCGTGTGAGCCTTCAGGCTGCTATAATAATTTCCTTCTTTGCATCTGTAGCAGGGCCCTGCTGAAAGCACTACAGCGTCGCTACAACTTGCAATAGCTTCTGCTTTTCCATGACTTTTGTTTTGCTTCTAGTGACACCCAGTTTTACACAGCTCCACTTCACTGTACTCACGGCAGGACTCAGGAGACAAGGACAATACAGATGAAAAAAATGGCCAATTCATGATTTTATCCTTTTTTTTTTTCAATTTTCATTTTGCAGAAGTGATCTCTTACATTGCTACTCTAGATTACATTCATCTTCCATACACTTACATGTGGTCTTACAGTGTTATTACGTACAGAAAATAGATGTAGCTTAGTGTGCAGGCACTTGTGTATATCCTTTTGAAGTAGCACATTAACATTATTTCTGAAGTCTCATTAATAAGAACTTACAAGGTATTATTTTCCTGCTGTATTTCAATTACTTCTGATTCATAAGAAAACGTCTGCCTGAGATGTTATCACAAGTAATATCCATTTCTCCTCGTAGCTGCAAGTTGATATAAAATTGCATGCAAAGCAGGCTATAGGTAGGAACTCTCTGGATACAAGGTGCTTAATAACCCTTACCATCTATATAATCTCATGTAAAAAAGAAGAATAATAAAAAGAACTCAACACACTATTAGCATGTTGTATCCATCTTCCCCATAGATTCAATAAAGAGATAGTCATACCACATTAATTATCCACAGTTCTTAAAGTCCCCTTTTAAATTAATAGAGAAAATTCCACTGAAAAAGAAAGCTAGCCTGTTACAAAATAAAGCAGCAGAGTGACAGGCTTGGAATTTGTTATCTGCATTATAAAAAAGAGAGGGAGATAGGAATGAAAGGACAGAGACATATCTGATACTTGCTGTCAAAAAAAATCTCCTCTAGAACTTGCTTCACTTAATTCCTTTATAGCACCCTGACAGGGATGATGTATCTTTTAGTACTTGAAAAGATTCCTCAATAAAGCAGCAAAGTGATGAGCAGCTCTTTTGACCCTCACACCCGGAATAATTATGATTATCTGCACTATTTAGCCTGGGAAGATTCGCCCGCTGTTCACGGGCTGCTACTGCAGCTCTGCTCGATAATCCGTACGTGCAAGTCACTGAAGGTCCCTCAGCCTTGGAGCCCAGGAACTGCACTTAGCCCTTCCTGAGGGGCAAAGCACAAGCGCCCTGTTTCTGAAAATCATCTCGTTTTGTGTAAATCTCTATGGAAAGATTGGAATTAACCCAGTTGTTTGTTTGGATCGTCTATACGAAACACCCGCTGGGCAGCTGGAGAARGGACAGTTATGCTGAAGGTACAAGAATACATCTGCTCAACAGAATGAGGAAAGTTCAAGCGTTCTTCGGCTTCTGAGAGGAGCAGAAAGGATGTCAGTACATGGGAGGATGAAAACGTACACTGAATGAACTGCTTTTCAATGAGAAAGAGCTGCTCAACTCATTTACACTCACAGATCTGTACAGTGCATTTGCCGGCACACTGGGGAGCAGATTCCCTGATCTTCCAGGGAAGATATCTCCTTTTCACCATTACAAACGTACTGAAGGCTTTTAACTTTGAGCAGGCACAAGAGGATCCTTTAAAGAAAAGCTTTTGCATTGTAGATTTGGAAAAAAAAAATCAGATTCAGAAACAAAGTTAAGAGATTACAGTCTGGCTCTCTGTTGCTGCAATAGCATAAGCCTCCTAACTCCTTCAGAAATCGATATTCTCACACGGATACAGAATTAAAGGTAGAGGTTTGAGACTTAGTCCTCAGCATTGATTTGAGGCTACTCTGCAACTTGAGTCCGTTTGCAACAGCAAAAAGAAAAAAAAAAAAAAACATTTCTAGACATATAATCTCTTCAGAGAGGTACATTATAATCTTTTAAGAGGGCTCTGTCACGGAAATGCATTTTCTTCACTATTGTATAGTCTGCTTTCACCAGCACCAAGAGGAAAAAAAATGAGCCTGGTAAAGGTACAAATGGCTGCTTTTGTGAGATAGCAAACTACCCAGGTACTTCTCTTTCTTTAAAAAAGTATCAACTTCCTATTTAAGTATCATCTCTATATGCACAACTGCCAACTTTTAAAACTTTTCTTTTTACTACTTTTAGCCTGGCTGAACCAGCGGGGATGAGAGCCACTTTATATCCTGCCTATACCCTCACTAACAGCTTTGCCTACCAAGCTACAGCAACTAAAATCATCACGGGGATGTCTGAGAAGCGAGGTATATTTAAATATAACATATATATATATATATAAAATATGGTATATTCAAATAAGAGTTTCAAAGAAAAAGAAAAAAAATCAATACACAATTATTTTTATACATCAAAGCTATTCCAGGCTTCCTTCTGAATTCTCTATTAATCCTGAAATAAGTCTCCTTAAGCAATGGTAATGACATTATTGGGTTTTGTATCTGAAATACTTTTAAAAAAGAAAAAGTATCAAGTATTTTAATATATTCAAACAAAATCAATATCCAGGTAGCATGATAAAGCTATGTATTTCATTTTTACGATCAAATAAGACTGCATACTCCTTAGTCTAGAGAATGGTATAAAGAACTGTCAGGCGTAGATGTGGGTATTGACATTTTTGGTATATTTTAAATGGTACATTTCCTGCTCTATCAAGTAACTATGATCACCAAGGAAAATAATAGTTCTTTAACTTCTCAGGATTATTCCAATTATTCCATTATTCCACTGGCCATACTCAGTATTGAGCAGAAGTCTGCTCTGACCAACAGAAACTTTCCCACTGAGCTCAAGACAAGAATCAAAGATTGTTCCTGAAAATTCCAGCCTAGACTTACGTAAAAATACCTGAGGGGTGGCGGTAAAGAAGACGGAGCCAAGCTCTTCTCGATGGTGGCCATTGATAGGACAAGGGGTAATGAGTACAAGTTGAAACCCAGGCAGCTCCTTCTCCATGTGAGGAAGAACTTCTTTCCTATGAGGGTGATGRAGCCCTGGAMCAGGCTGCCCAGAGAGACTGTGGAGGCTCCTGCTCTGRGRATCTTCAAACCCRCCYRGRTGCCRCCTTGTGCCCCGTGCTCTGGGTGACCCTGCTGGAGCAGGGGGTTGCACTGGATGATCTCTAAAGGTCTCTTCCAACCTCAACCATTCTGTGAGTCTGTGTGATTCTGTTAACGGTAACTTCCCAGTTTGTCATCACTTCAAGCAGTTTTGTGAAGACAGGTTATGCAGATTGTTGTAATTTATTTTCATTATACAATACTTTTTTTTTTCTTTCTTCATAGTGCTATAAAGAAGAAAAGAGTTTGCCAGTTTGCTTCCGCTTTTAACTGCAGCTTCCTAATATTTAGGAAATTCTCATGGATAAAGAAGCTTTCTCAAAGCTTTCTCAAAATATTAGTGTGGGGTTTTTTTTTCCTCCCAGAAGGTTTTCTCACCTTCAACACATTCCTCACACTGTCCATTCCAAGTTTCAGTCACTTCAGATTGGACACGTAAACTTTTGACAACACGTCCCCTAAGACTAAGGGGATGAGGRATGACTTAGGATGGGGAAAAATTCTTAATAGAAGAGACTTTTGATTTACATACATTCTGTGATCTTTATCCAAGCCTTTTAATGCCTTTTTTTTCCTACACCCCTTCTTGTTCATTAGTAATCTCCATCATCAACTCCCTGGACACCTCTAATTGACAAGCCTGACAGGCTTTTAACAAATGCGAGTACTTCCATATTTGAACATTAAAAACCAAACTGCATTTCAGCACGAAGCAGCTAGTTCTGCTATCCTTGCACTGGCCGAAGTTCAAATCAAATTAAAATCTTGAACAGAGTTACTGTCTTATTCTCCCWCACATTACAAAGGAACTTGGCTTTCCAGATCGCCCTGTTTATCCAACATCATTTTCAATTTCTGTCTATGCACTCATAAATGCAAAGAGTAGTGCAACAGGGAATCTTACATGTTCAAGCTCCACCATTGCAAAACTTCCCTCGCTTCTTTTCCTTGACACAGACACACATGGGTTTCACTTTGCTGAGGGCGCTCGTCACAAACCAGCAGAAACGCAATTTCGCTCAGAGTTCCTACAAGAAATATATATACACATATTTTTTTCCATCCACATGGTACTTCAGACTGCTAACACAAACAATTTACATTTGGTTTAGCAGTTTGCAAGTTAAAACAGATTTCAGTGCAAAAATAAATGGCGTCTTTTTCCTTTTTTTTTTTTTCCTGTGTCAACAACAATGAATGTGAGAACAGATCTCCAATCCTACCCATCTCTGCAAATTTAATAACCCTGAAGCATCCTTGCCTTGAAAAATGCATCTCTAGAGTGGACTGCCTGGACAATCAAGATACAAATACAGATATATATATAAGCAAACTTAGTAATTTTTTTCCATCATGGCTATTCTAGTTAAACCATAGGATCAGCTGTTAACTGAATTACTTATTAATCCTTGAGACAAATAAGGACAGGCCTCTAATTGCCTTGCTACATTTTCACATTCTTGCAATCTGAAAGTGTTCTGAACAAAGGAAATAAGGTTTTTTTCCTTTGTACCGGACAGGAAAACTTTCCAGTGCTTTCATAGTTTATCTGTTTGTTAAGATAGGCCATAATAATTAAATGCATCCACATGCTTGAATGATAAATTTTAGTAATAAGTGCACTGGGACTTCCTACGACCTTATCCAGTGGGGGTTAGCGAGTTGTTAATACAGATAAGGCAATTACCATAATCTGTTGCTTATGCTATTTTGGGGCATACCATTTATCCTAATTTGCATATGCAGATTGAGATGCAATCACTTCATTAATTTTAATGCATTTTCTTAATCCCAGCAAGATTAGCACTTTGCCTTAAAATTCTACGCAACATATTTGCAACTTTCTGTTAATGTGTTATCCTAATACTAGCATGGGTGAATTCTAAAGAACAAAGTGTATTAATTTGAATATACCAATTATGAATGAGACTCTACATGGATTAGACCTGAAAAAATGATTTCTTCTATATATAGAAACACGTATTTGTTGAGAAAGTGGTATTTCCTACATACATTTCCTATATTTTTACAAAGACTTTGGGGGGAGTATTTATTACTATCACTGCCGTGATATCACAAAATATCACATATCTTGAGGGAGCTTCAAAAGAAATCCTTTGAATAACCTTAAAAAAAATTAGAACAAATGAGGAACAAGTCAGAAAATTAAATATTAACATAACTTGTAAGATTACAAATACAGTTTAGTATATTATAAATTGCAAACAAGTATCTAACTTTCATACGCTTTCAATTCATGGCAGAATGAGCCATTCATTCAGACTTCAAAAGCAATGGACTCCAAGCAACAGACATTCAAAGCTTTTTATATGTTATAAACGACGATCACACAAATTCACATGCTATGCTCAACCAAACCACCACCTTGATTCTAACATCTGCACTAACTCATCTGCAGAGTGTGCTCATTTTATGTGTTCTGTGTGCATATGTGTCTAAACACGTACACATACTATGTATATGTATGCATATGTATAACTATATATATGTACTAGGCTTCATTACATAGCAACTTCTTAAAGTCAGGTTCCAGTAAAGATGGCATCTTGCAAATTCATCTATCCCTACAGCAGACTGGAATAATGGCGCCTTTGCTACTTTCTCAATAACAGCAGAGCTTGGTCTTAGAATCATAGAATCATAGAATCCTCAAGGTTGGAAGGGACCTCTAGGGGTCATCTAGTCCAACCCCCTGCACATGCAGGGTTTCCTAGAGCATGTGGCACAGGGTGGTGTCCAAATGGGTTTGARTATCTCCAGGGAAGGAGACTCCACAACCTCTCTGGACAGCCTGTTCCAGGGCTCTGTCACCCTCACTTGTAAAAAATTTTTCCTTAAGTTCCTGTGAGACTTGATGCTTCAGTTTGTGGCCGTTTCCTCTCTTCCTGTCACTGGCCACCACTGAAAAGAGGCTAGCACCATCCTTCTCATTCCCTCTCCTAAGGTATTGATATGCACTAATTAGATCCCCTCTCAGACTTCTCTTCTTCAGGCTGAATAGGCCCAGCTCTCTCAGTCTTTGTTCATAGGGCAGATGTTCCAGGCCTCTGACTGTCCTTCTAGCCCTGCGCTGGACTCTCTCTAGCAGCTCCACGTCCCTCCTGCACTGGGGAGCCCAGAACTGCACACAGGACTCGAGGTGCGGCCTCACCAGGGCTGAGTAGAGGGGCAGAATCACCTCCCTCCACCTGCTGGAGACGCTCTGCTTAATGCACCCCAGGATCCCATTGGCCTTCTTGGCCACGAGGGCACACTGCTGCCTTATGGTCAACTTGTCGTCCGCCATGACGCCCAGGTCCCTCTCTGTGGAGCTGCTCTCCAGAAGGTCGGTTCCCAGCCTGTAGGTGTGTCTGGGTTTATTCCAGGTGCAGGACCCTGCACTTGCCCTTGTTGAACTTCATGAGGTTTCTCAYTGCCCAATTGTCCAGTCTKTYCAGGTCCCTCTGGATGGCAGCGCAGCCCTCAGGGCTATCAGCTGYTCCTCCCAGTTTGGTGTCATCAGCAAACTTGCTGAGGGAGCACTCCATCCCTTCATGCAGGTCATTGATAAATAAATTGAATAGGAGTGGACTGAGAAATGACCCTTGGGAAACACCGATAACCACAGGCCTCCAACTGGACTCTGCACCACTGATCACCACCCTCTGAGCCCTGCCATCCAGCCAATTCTTAATCCACCTTACTGTCCACTCGTCTATTCAACACTTCTGGAGCTTGCCCAGGAGGATGCTGTGACGGACAGTGTCAAAAGCCTTGCTGAAGTCCAGATAGAGTCCAGGGCCCATGGACTTGTGGGTGTCGAGTTTCCTTAGGTGCTCTCTGACTCAATCTTCCTCTACCCAGGACAAGTCTTCCTCTCTCCACTCCCTTCTCTTTTCCCTAGGGCCTGGAATTCTAAAGGGTTCTCTGCTTTTTCTTTTCTTTTTTTTTTTTTTCTTTTTTTTTGTAATCGGGGCAAAGTCTTATTCTTATCATTTCTTCTTCTTTTCCAGAAATAGCCTCATTTCTGAGCCCCAGCTACGCAAGAGGTTATGGGAAGCACTTCAGGATTTCAGGCACGCGAGCTTGCGCCTTATGCACTCCACATCCAGGCAAAGCTACTATCTCCCAGCACTGCTTAATTGAGACATTCTCATGATCATCACATCACAGCTTTACATCAGTGCCAGCTGGACCAAAACGAGGCCTCCCGGGGCCCCATTTGAGGTCTATGAATGGAGTGAGATGCAGTTTACAGTAAAATACAAATAMGCTCAGCAATAACACATTGCCCAGTTTTAAACTGGAGGTGAACTTTTTTAAAAACACCCCAGGAGATACAACTTGAAGTGCAAATACAAGGTCCATGTTATCTCCCAAATTTAACATGTCAAGAATGCCTCTAACTTTATTATTATGAAATAATAATAGCTTTATTATGATCATTGCTATAGTAAAGTATTCAAGTAAACCAATTGAGATGAGCAGCTGCTGACCAGAGTTTCAAGTATTTACGAATAATCTCAGACTTGCAATAAGTAGAAGTAGTAAATCACTTATTTGGAAAAATAATSCCTCTCTACACCTCCCCTACAAAATACACAAGGTTTTCAGAAGCAGCAYATACAGGGCAGAAAGCTGTTTTTATTTTACCACGTTCTCAGCCATTAGCTCACAATTGCATAAGTTAGATTTTCTGGATTTCTCATTCTAAAGATGCCAAAAGACCAAACACTGTAAATTACCAAGAAACAGAGATCAAAAAAAAACCCCCTATTTTTTTAACTCAATTTATAGAGGATACCAGGCTGTGTGGAATCCCAATTAAGCTGGCAGATGAAAACAACAACAAAATAATAATAATAATTATTAAAAAACCTTCAAAAGATTAAAAGGAGAAAGCTGCAACTCCCCACAACTGCATAAGGCTAAGTGACAGGCTACTTTACAGCGGTTGGAATATTCACCTCCAAAACCAGACTCCTAAAAAACATGTTATGTGAATATCTGTAGTGTCAAGCACACAGAATAAATGGATTTAATATATGAGAGTGCAAGTCCTCTGCCCAAATTAAAAAGGCACTTACTGAGGATTGAATTTAGTGCTCATGAAAACAAACAGTTTTCATTTTCTCAGTTTTGAGAAATCTGAAGAATTAATCTCTTACAGAAAAGTTTTACGGTCTTTTGTTTCCCCCCCAGAGTCATGCAGAAATCCCTCTCACCCCCAAAATGCTGAGAAATATGAGACTTTTGGGGTGAGGGGAGCGACGAGGTTATGGGGTTAAACCAATRCCCAAAGTGACTGTGCCGGAGGGTTCCATCGCTTTCCTGGGATATCTAAGTTGAGGAATTGTTTCTGAAATTACTCTGGCTCGACAGCCCGACCATTGCTTCTCCTCTGGGTAATCTTGAAGCTTTGCCAGGATGTTATGTTCTTTGATGCAGATCATTTGTCATGATGAATAGCATTATGTAAAAGTTATATTTTTCCCTTCTGTCTTTTGGGTTGTAATATGAGAGATCATAATGCGCCTTTCATATTATGAAGCCTGAGTAATTTAAGTCTTTAAAACCTCAGAATAATTGAGAGTTTCCTATTTAAAATTGTGATGGATACRTCCAATTGTATTCACTGTATTTATACAGTATGTTCTTGCTCTACTTTCTAAATATTTTTTGAAGACAGTTTCCTACCTCATTTTTATTTACAGCAAGGGCATTGCAGCACCAGGACATAAGAATCTGGGTGTGCAGATTCTGAAGAACACCCAAAATGTTTAGGAATTTGAGACAAAGGTTGGGAGAAGTCTCTTGTGACAGCTCCCTTTARGTAGCAGCAGAGTATTTCCAGACTAAAAGCCAAAAGAAGAAAATCAGGTATCTCACTGCTTTCCCAAAACAGCCACAAAGAGGGAGCAAACACTGAAAAAGCCGAAAAGGTCATTGGTTCAGGACTACCTAAGAAATAGAGATCTCTAATTTCTATTAATGTCAGCACGGAGAGGCTCAGCTCTTTGGTCCTCCGCAAATGTCACCAGTGTTATTACCTGCTTGTGGAGCATTATTGGCATGCCAAAGGTACATATTCCTCATGCTGATCCTGCAGAGCCAGCCCAGCGGAGGGTGAATATCATGCGAATTTATGTCATCATGAAGAGCATTCTTAACTATCTCTTTCCTTTGATAGCTTCATAAAAAAAGATATTATTTCAAATCACACTCAGGCTACCTTCCCAAACCCAAACTCCATAGGAAAGGAGAACAAGGACGTCCGCAGCAGGCAAAACTTGAGCTAAGCTGCCGGCATCATCCCGATGGCTCCGTGCTCATCTCCACCCCAGAGCCTTTGATTTTTCAGTTGTCTTTATCCAACACTAATGAATGTACAGATTGGGCAGGGCCACAAAACCCTGCATGGATGGCTTGTTTAGAGTGCCAAAAACGGCTCGCAAGACTGACAGCAGGAGCTAATTTGGATTTTAAACTCTGCCCCTTTCACAACTGATGCAGGATCTCTGCAGTCTAGGAAGGATAGGCTCAGAAATAAAGTGWATGCTAAATTTTGTAACAATGAGACACTGAGAAATAAATGCCACTTTTTTTTTTCTTAAACTACCAAAGTAATTTAAAACCCTTGGTGAGTAGCTTAATAGACAAGAGCACTCCAGCTTCAAATGGATTTTAATGGGACGGTAGCCACAAGAATAAAATCAATTAATGAGTACTATAAATAGATTAGTGCACACTCTCAGCTCTTTCTCTATCCAAACATCCTCCTACCTCACCACCCCTGGAACAGCTTCYGTAATAGTTTGATAAAACAGCCCACATTAGCAATCAAATACTGGTACCTTTTGGATCTCTCTGTGAGTTTTCTGGAAAGTTTACCCAAGATTTCATTCCCAGAGAAGCAGAGTGTTGTAACTGCAACAGTGCTGACATTTGGCAATACAGAGAATACCAGGGCTTTAGGATTTACCTGCACTTGGAAGAGTACAAACAGGGTGCCTTGAAAGTCAATTGTTCCAGGAAGCTTGATCTTCCTTTGTGATTCAATCCTGGTTTGAGCTTTGCCAACYTGTATTCTCCAAAAACACTAAATACTCAGAAAGCCTCTTTTGCTTGCCACCACAGCACCCCACTTTCCCCGAGACAGGGTGTACTGCTTTCACGTAAATAGCAATGAGCACACGTGTACTCTTATTTCGGCAGGTGATGGAAGGGTGGAACTTGTGCGACAGATTCTTGTTTGGAAATGGGAGAATATACTAAATAAATAAGGGCTTAGAAGTAAATATGACCTCCTTTTACTGATGTGGTGGCGATGACAGAGCATCCCCTGAACGGGAGCTGAAGTCTCCCTTGGAACACTCACCCAAGGAGCTCCAGYTGCATCACCCTGCGACGGGCAGCCCAGCGTGCCAAGGGGACACCCGCAGTCGCCCTTGGCAGGGGGCTGCRACAGGAAAATGGCACGCGACACAAGAAAAAGTGTCACTCATAAACGTCTGCAATTCAGGAGAGACAGCGAGCACGTGAAAACTGCAAAATTACGCAAGAATTAAACAATAATACACACAGCCCTTCTCTATATGCTACAGCCTGGGTGGGGATTTACTTTTCCAGTGCAGGTGATAAAGTTGTAACCATGGAAATAGCCCATGGATGTTTATCCTTAAAGGRGCTCTGATTGATTGAGCAGTGCAGTTTCTTCATTTTTAGCACTTTAAGAGCCCACATCGAAGTGTCCGATTATTCTTTGTTCTTTTAATTGCTTCCATACTGCTGTGTCCTTGATTATGTAATTCACAGATCCCAACCCTGGAAGAGGCCACGCCATTACATAATTCACATTCTCTGACCCTGGAACAAGCCATGCCATATAAAACTATTCACACCAGAACTTCAATCAAATCTCGGTGCAACAGATTTATTTAGCATTTTAGTGACATGTGGAAGAGCCAATGCAGACCTCGCTGATTTTCATCAGGTCAAGCCAAGTGTTTTGTTTAAAAAAAGTGTCTTAGTGTCTCCAACAGACAGCCATATTCACAGGCTGAGGATTTATAATCTTTGTAGGGAGCTTGGGATGAGTTAAACTGACAAATTATTAATTTTTCAATTCTTCCCATAAAAGATAAGGTATATTAGGAATTGTTTATCTGTAGAGAGGGATGAAGAAGAAAACAATGACCTCAAGAGAGGGGGTAGGTCCTAGAAGAGCTCTCAGGCTCTCTCCCAGCAAGGCAATAGGACATGGGTCTGTTCAAATGGACTAGGATTCACTTGGAGTGAGAGTATATGCTTATTTTATAGCATTGTTTTCTATAGAGTGGTTAAAGCTTACTTACGATATTACTGTATTTAGCTCCCTATATACATTCTGTAGACAAACAGTGCAAAAAGAAACCATGCAACAACTGAGGAACCAAACATTTGGACTGAATTACAATTGTAATCTGATTTAACACACAGTCTAGCTAAATTGCTGCAAAACCCAGCTTTACTTCTCTGGTATRTGCATAACGGCCCTTGAATTACATAGCATGTAAAGTCCCAGTCGAGACGAGCGTGAGTATCATTTCAGTAAAGTAAGTAAGTAGTCCCATAAAGGCCATAACCACATCCTTGCAATTAAGCATGTAGCAAAGTGCTTTTCTAGATCATGCCCTAAACAAGCGGCCCCAGCGCTTTCCCTGGCACTTAGGGCTGCACTTTCCCTAGGCTGTGYTGAGTCGCATTATTCCCAGGGTCACATTATTCCCAGCGCTGAGAAGTCCCAGAGGCACCTGCTTTCATCTGCCAAAGGTGTGTGTATCTGTCACCTATTTAGGTTCARTCACATTATGTATGTATATTTGGCACTATATTCCATAAACAGCCTAGATATACCAGCACATCATGAGAAACTATTAAAATATTCAAAATCCATAGTTATATGGAACAGAAACTGTGCATTAAAACATGTGGTGGCCATGAATTAACTCAAAAACACCACTTCTATATTTGTGTATATTGACACTTCATATTCAAGGAAATATGCGCGCAGAGACCTAAAAACAATTACACAAGCAGCAAGAGAAAGAGTATTTAGGATGATCAATTTAATACAAATACAGAGAAAAAAAACCCACAACCCTTTTTGCACAAGGCGCGGCGAAACTAAAAGTGTTTCTTGTTGCATTTTTTTTAAAAATACCATCCTGGACCAGCTCTCCCACATGCTCTTGATTGGCCCCCTACTTCTTAATGATAAAGTGCCAGGYCCTTGGAGGGGAAGGATTTGCCTGGAGGCTGCCTGGACCGTGCGTGTACCCCTGATGTGTCATTACTGCAATTACATCAGCATCTGTGTTGCAAACTTTGTCTACATATACAGCAAAATCTCCGTGCTCGGCAGACCGGAGTGTCTTCTATTCCTCGCCTAGGGCGGGCTGGCCAAGGGGTTTTTATTGTAGCTTGCTAAAGCGACCTAGCTTTAGTGGGAAGAGATTATCATGGCACTACGACGCACTGATGAACACGGCCCACCTGGCATCTCTTCACGGAGTACGGGAAGCAGGTTTTTATTGCGGCCCCGTAAAATAAATGTGGGAACAGATCTGGCTTTGTAGCCACGAATTGCCCGGATGGCAGCCAAGAGCAGTATCAGCACGCGACAGGTGCGCGGAAAAGGAGCAGGTGACAAATAAATGCGCTCGTGAAAGGCTCGAGGATGCTCATCCCATCACGGGGAACACATGTGTGCCTTGTACCGGCTCACCCTTTACTGCCTGTTTTTACAGGAATTAGGTTTGCACTGGAAAACACCACGGGAGAAGGAGAGATCTCACAAAGACCTGCTGGGGGTGCTCTGCAAATTCACAACTTAATGACCATTTTGCTGGCAGAACCGTCTTTTCCTTCCACCTCTACAGCAGCTCGTAGGCTCCCGATGAAAAGTCATCCTAAAAATAAAATGAAAAAGGGGAGGAATTTTGCCCTTGAACCAGGGGAAACAAACACATTCAGTGAAACAGTGGTAAAATAAAGATGCTGCTTATTCAGATCTCGCTCTCATACGACCAGAAGTGCTGAGCAATCAAGAAAAAAAGCTTGGAAACAGTGGGAGTTTTGGGATTTGCCCTCACCCCGGGTGATCAGTGATTCCAACAATGCACAAAGTCACCACAACCCATTTAAACACAGTATAAAGAATATGTCTCGGTATAAGGAGAGCTGTAAGGGCAATCTGAAATAAGAGGCACATGCTAAGATGAGATTTCTTGTTTTGCAATGCCCAGATTCTCAGTCCATTAAAATGAGGTGCAAAATAAGACACAGCCTCAGGAGCACGGTACATTTTCCTATTAAATATCACAGACACAAGCCCTAACACAGCATCAAGCTTTTCCCCTTTTTAGCCTTTTCACTATGTCCCAGATTACAGAGATAGGGTTCATTTATAAACCCGTTCCTTAAAGATAACAGAAGCAACACATTTCTGACTGTAGCCGTGTGTCACACGGAGATGACTACGTATCAAGATAAAAAAAAATCACTGAGACGCTGTCTTTTTAACACTCTACACCACAAAGCCCTTGGCGGGTAAGAACCTTCTTCAAACTTTCAACTTCACAAAAAAGAGACTAATTCAAAGCTCACTGAGGCTAATCCTTGGGAATTGCTACTAAAAAACCTGGCTTTTGGAAACTCCTGATGCTCGGGTAGTGGTAGGAAGCTTAGTACCCTCCGGTTCCACGGTATGTACATTCCAGACCTAGAGTCCATAAAGTTTGGGTTAGACATAGCCTAATAATTGCAAAACGAGGTGCTCTAAACTTTTTCTTTAGCCATTCTGCTGTAAGATAGTAAGAGAAAAGTTGGACCAGTGAAAGAACCATCTTTTAAATTCTCTCCTGGGCTGGGAATGCTTGGAATTTATGTCAGTATGGGCATGATTCACAACCAGTTCTTACCATTGACAATCTAATGTCATTATGTAGCATAAAATGCACCAGGTGTTCCACAAAGATGTTTCTTATGGGCACACGTGCTTGATTTGATGCTTTAAAGAAATTGAAGGGAGCCTGTGGAAAGAGAAGACATGACAAGATCATGTARTAAAACATGGGAACGGTTTTATTTCAGTGTTTCCTCTTACTTTCATATGACTTTGGAGGTGGAAGGTGAGGGAAGAAAAATGGACAATAAACCAGAGGCAAAGTCCCCCAGATACGAGTATCTCTTTTGGGAAAAATGCTTACTTTGTGCGTAGCACCACTAAAAATATAAGTGTCAATTTTTTTTCTCATGCTAAAGTGGGTAATAGTTAAGCCTTAATACACAAAGTTTGAGGGCAAATTGTGCGTTATTCAATACTGTTTGAATCTATTATAAAAGACCATGACCAATCTAAGCTGAAATCTAACGTTCTTTTGTGTCTTTTTTTCTCTCCTCCTTTATAACAAGCATTTGCAAAGTCTGAAATACACATATTAAGACCACAAAATGAGGGTTGATTGCTAGCAGCTGCCCTTTCTATGCGTGCAAATAATCCGCTAGCCCAAGATCTCACTCGGAGACCTGCTTGCTCCAGGTTTCCTTTAATGAAAATATTGTTCTTCCAAAAGCGCATCACAGGAGTTCCTCAAATTAAAAGAAAAAAAGCCATTTTCTTATCCATATGAGTGCTAGTCAAATAAAATTATGCTACAGCTGCTGGGTTTCTAGCTTTTCTAATTGTATTTGTTTACAGATTTCCTTGGTATTTTACCGTGGAACTGAAAAAACTCCAAAACAAACACAAAAATGCAACCCAACAAAACGCTGATGAAACCTCCCGAGTGCTTTGATATAATCCAAGGCAATTTTCTCAGAGAAACAAAACGAATGGAGTTTGCTTATGGACCCTACGCTCTGCAAACCCTTCAAGTAGCACGAGAGGAATGGGTGGCTGGCAGCCAAACAGCAGCCAAACGTGTTAGATGGGCTCCATTTATTATTAATGTGACAACACTCCGTACAGCAGCAGCAGCGCCGGCGAGTAAGAGGTTGCCATGGAGATAAGTTACTCAAGATGCAGCTAAAAATACTCCCTCCTTCCCTTACTGTAATAAATATTGCATTATAGGGAGGCTAACAATGATGATATCAAATGCCACCTCAGGAAAAGTCCAGCTGTGAGCGTTGTGCATCACCTAATGGGACCGCGGCACTCGCCCTCCCTCTCCATGCACCTCTTCTCCCCTGTTTTCCCTTAGTCTCTGGTTAAATGTTAGGAGATAACTGTTGACATTAGCACAAAGTGCTGCTCCCTGCTTGGGGTGGATCCCTTGTACGTCTGCCGCTTTGTGGGATTGCACCTACATGTTAGATGAGGGATTTCTAGCTAAACTGGAGGAAAAATGTATGGACCTGCTGTGTCCTTCAAATGAGATTCCTGGGATTTTATTAGGCCTTGTTCCTGACCACTCTGATTACACATTTCACCTCATGTTCATTGCACACTTGCTACTTCGGCATTAAAGAAAAAAACTAACTCCAGACTCCCTTTTTCCCCCTTTTATTTTCTTTCTAGTGAATCAACTACTTACGCTGAGATAGAGATACAATATTTAACCCCAGAAGAAAACAGCTTTGTAATCAAAGCCGAGATCTTTGTCACCATGGTTATTGTTCCTTTTCTCYACTTATCATCTGTAACTACTTTCTCAAAAAAACAGAAACAAATGCTTCTTCCCCACAACAGGCCTCCCTTCCACGCTGTTTTCCTCTATTTAAAGCCTTGCTCCATTTGAAAAGCGTTACAGTTCCCCTGAGCTCGCAACCTCACCGGGCCTCTCAGCAGCTCAGTAGTTCTTTCTTTGTCTATAAAGAGCTTAACACACTTTTGGCACTCCATTAATACTGTTACTACTACTGCTTAATACCTAATAATTTGGCTCCTTAGATATGTGGCTCTGGAAGTTCTCCATCCGACTTCTTCCACCAGCTGTGAGTAATCGGTTAACACCACATCTGGACATGCACCCACACAGAAAATGAGAGACCATAACAGCCTCTAGCTCGTAAATGGTGCACAAACTCTTCCAGSTTCGTGATGCACCTATTGCATGGCTGTTTTTGTATTTCTTTACAGCCTTCCCGGGGCGCTCAGCCCCATGGGGGCTCCTCGTGGTGCCTGTGTATTGCGGTGACCTTGGATGATGCTTTTGCTGGACAAGCCTCCAGAGGATTACACTATTTCTGCATCTGTCGGATGTTGTATTACATGGCAGCTTGCTCTTAGCAGATGCTTCACCTGGAAAACCCACTCTCTTGCTATTCGCATCCATTACAGAGGACTATTTATAAAAGCAAACCCGTAGTTGATGACAGCCGGATGTCATTTACTTCCAGCTCATCTCATCTTCTTTCAAATGGGTTTCGACAAACCTCAGTTCGTGTAAGCCCATTATAAAGGTACAGGTAGYAATATTACAAGAACCACGTAGCAGTATAAATAAAAAGCCACACGGATTGCAAGCAAAGCTTGCTATAGAAGCATGGTTCTTAGATGAGCGAAACTTAAAAGCTGAGAATGGAAGTGATACAAAGCCCAGGCTTGTATCCAGGCGGGAGAATGAGAAGCCATTGAAACATGTGACTAAAGAACAGGGTAGATTGTACCACAGGAAGACGGGAGGCCTGTTGAGAAGGAAGGAAGGAAGGCTTTGAGTGATCACAGATTACACTTGAGTTAAAGAGAAWGCACAGAAAGGTAAAGATTTAATGGCTCACACGATACAGGTATTAAAATGATTGATCCCTTCTGATTTTAAATGCAAATTGCAAGAAAAAAATTCATAGAAGTTTGCAAGGATTACAGCAGCAAGTCTTTTTCACCTGTAAACTTTCATCTTTAAGAGAAAAATCCCTATTCCAGAGAAGTCATATTGCTCAAGCACCTCAAAACTCACGGCATCACTTCCTTAGGTCACACAGGAATAGAGCCTACTGTTTATTTACTTATATATATATATTTTTTTTTTTCCTTAACATAAGCTCAGAGAACACGTAGGTCATTTCCTTAGTCACCTGAGATAAATCCTGCTCTTAGTCTACCTCTCTTCCTAATTTTGACATTTCCTACAGATATCCAATACTACTTGAGTAATCCATCAGCAACTGCCCTTTTCCATCAAAGTATATTTAATCRTGACAAAAATTAAGAGCTAACAACCAAACCCAGCATAATTACTTATAATGAAAATGTGCTAATTTAAATTGTGGCATATTTCTTTAAGAAAACTGTGTTAATTGGGGTCTGCACATGAAAGCAATCTACTAATTGAGCTGGCACGTGCCAAACCGAGAGCAAGGCAGTATTTGCAGTGTAACAGTGATTTTAAAAGTTAACATTTTAATGACCAAACCTGCATATCGGGCTCATGCCAGTTCAATTAGTCACTCCTTCTGACGAGCAGACCCCAATTAACACTCTTTTTTGGAAGGAAAAGTCCTACAGTTCAATTAAAACATGGAAATATAGATCATTACAGAATTCTGTTTTGATAATTAGTCTTGCTCGATCTGCCTCTAATGCGTTGTTTCTAAATTGTGGTAGCATCGGAATTTCTGTATTATTTGGGAAGCAACTGCTTTTATCTGTATTAAGCAGGCACTTTCTGCATAGCAGCACCAAAATGGTCCAAAAAAATCCAACAAAAGCAAGTTAGTGTCTTGGCAATAGCTAAAATAACCACAAATGCTCTTAGTATGTACACTGCAATAAGACAGAAAGACCAAGCGAACAATTCTCTGTACAACCCTTTGACAAATAGGAGTAAACACAAGAAAGCAAGGGCTGATCCAAAGCCGAAGATCAATGGGAATATCTCCCTTGACTCCAGCGAGCTTTGGATTAGGTTTCTCTGTTCCGGGCTAGAGCAGGAATAATTACAGTGCATCAAGCATGGGGAGCTGCCAACTGGGTAAATATGGATTTTTGCATGGTAACTGCTATAATATTGATTTTAAACACAACTAGCGTATAGATTTATCAAGCATTCCGTAGCTCTCTGTCAATAGGTAATAACGATAGCCTTTGATGGTTCAGTAAAGCAACAGCAACAGTAACAAGGAGCCAAGGAAAAGCTACCCCAACAGCTGAGGTCCCCTGGGTCTGCTGAGGGGGTGGCCTTGATGTTTGATGGAGCTTCTCAAAGGATCTGCAAATTGCCTCTAATTAGCTAGGAGTGATGTCAATCAATGAGCAGCAAATTTGGGAATGTTTCCTATATTCTGAACCATGACATAATATGCAATTGCTTTATATTGCATATTGCAATAAAGAGGTAATTAATCTAACCCACTAATATTTTAAAGCAATATTTCAAAGTCCCGAAAAGCGGTGATGTACTCGTTTAGCGTCCCCGTAGTCCACTCCTGTAATCCTAGCTTCTACATGGGGCTTTCATTTCATGGTTGGCCTGAACTTCTGTTATTACTACTTGTCACAAGTAGTTATCGCTGCGATTCCCCAAGGAGATGTTCTCACTGATCTGAAATGTCTTTAGAGAGTGCGACATAATCATCCCGTCTGCAGAAGAACATACACATCTATTTGCCTTAGGATATTACATGCTTGCTAACTTGTCACTGCTGCATCTAATGGCACTACCTAAAATAGTATGCAGGTATCCTTGTCATCGGGAATTTCTATTAGAGTAGAACCCAAATAAAAACAATCTTGTTTTGGAAAACTGTTCTGAAGACTGTCAAAACAGAGTTGTCACCAGGACGATTAATCTAAACATTTGTACAAGAACCTCCCCAAAATGTGAGCATCTCCCCTGAACCCACCCTCAACATTTTTCTCCTTACGCTTTTCCTGGAAAAACACAGGAAACACACCAGTCTGCTGGTGTAAATCCATGCAGATTTACTATTCATGAGGCTGCTAGCATGAATGTGCCACCCACATTCCTCATATGAGCAAATAATATCAACTCGGAGTGAAAACCAGCTTTGCTCGTGTAGCTGTCTTAAGTTCGTCAATATTTTCCTCGTCCTTTGGATACAAGCTGCATTCTCCCTCCAGCATCAATAGTAACTCACTCTTAAGAAGTGGCCTTTTTTTTTTTTTTTTTTTTTTTTTTTTTAATAAACAAAAAAGCCACCCTTGAAGCAGGAGACACCCAAGGCATGCGGGCTCTTTGATGCCAGCAGAGGTGCATGCCAGCACAAAATTTCTCTCACCTCTTCCAATCTTTTCAAGTATGTACAACGAGTTTGCAGCATCCCTATGGAAACATGGCAAGAAGGGGAAAAAAAGGTGGCAGGAGGAGGAAATGGGGTAGAAACTTGGATTTCAGTTGGGGTTTTGCCATGCCACCTTCCTCTTCCTCTTGCCCCCAACACACATCCATGTGCACCCGCCCTTGCATCTAATTTGGGATTGGGAATAGTTGTGAAAAACTTCATACTGAAAGATTTGAAGTTATCTGAGTGGGGTTTTGTGGGGCTGGAAATAAGGACAACCCTTATACAATTGAAACAAAGTATTTCCACGCTTTTTTCCCATCAAAATTTTGAAAGCCAAAATGTTATCTCTTGCTTTTAAGTCAGGACTTAATGCTGGGTAGTGAGAAACTGAGATTTGGCGTTCTGGGTCTCTTTAAATAGCTGACAAAATGAATCCAAACTTCTCTCCCTTTCCTATGCAAATCCTGCCTATGATCTTCCCACGGTTTCCTTTCCACGTCTTAAACTCCTGAGGGTTTAAGGGTAATATCTCTTTGGAAGTGAGAATCTAYGAGATACATCTAAACCCCTCCTTTCCTTCAGGAAAAAAGGAAGTCAATTAAAAAATAAGCCTTACCACTCTAGCTTCAGCTCTGCTACAAAACTGTTCTTAAAAACATCATGATYGCAAGAGAAACAGAGATGAACAGGGTGTGTTTCTGACTCAGAAACGCTGCAAAGGATGTTGCTCTGCTCCTGCAAAAAGCCTGCAAAATAAAACTGGTGATTGCCATTTTGGATAGGAAAAACACTGTGACTGGCAACCAGCGACTGACTTGAGAAGTTTTAGCCTACACTCATCTGTTTCGGTGCAGATGCTTAAGATTTTATTCCTTAAAAAAAAAAAAAAAAAAAAAAAAGTCTCAGAATGAGAAGAANAGTCCTCAGAATGAGAAGAATTTAATCCGAACAGTTGAGAAATTAAAAACGGAAAAGCAGCAGGCCCAAAGCGACGTTTTTTTCATTTACTTTTCTTTAATAAAAAAATATTTATTTTAAGCATTCACCCAAAGCAACGTTTTTTTCATTTACTTTTCTTTAATAAAAAAATATTTATTTTAAGCATTCAGAAATGCTTACTTTCAGAGTGGCTTGAAAGTGGTACTTCACTCTTCAGAGAAAACTGTCATTTCAATCACTCCCAAACCCAGCATGGACCCACTCCAACATTTTCTATCAAAACACTGTCAAAACATTAAAGCCTTTTCAAAATTGAATTCCTAAGACCCTATCCTGAATCCACAATTCTAAAAGAATTCAGAGGATCCTCTTCCTCCTTTATTTGATTACAGGAAAAGAACACTAATCTTATTTCCTCCTTTTTTTTTCCCCTTGTACATTCATTTCTGGGAGCCATTTCAGCACTGGCATTTCACTTTCAAACAATACACATTCTTATATGAAAGTGGAAGATTTTGTTCCTAACCCGTTAATACTAATTCATGTTACTTAACTAATGCTACCGGATGCATCTCCGAATATAAAATATATTTATATGCTATAGAAATTCTTGGGAAATGCCTACATACTCTGTGGGGAACATGTGACAATGGGAGCTTCAGCTGCTGACAAGATAACATGGATTATTGGAAATGTTCATTCACAGCAAAACAGAGCACACGGAAAAGTCCACTCTAGCCGAACCGGTAGAAAATTTAGAATCTCTGAGTCATAGTTACTAGTATTTACATTATATTTTAAAGATTACATGAGTTATAGTATACTGAAAAAAATCAACAAAGAAGCTGGACAATTCCGGAGGGGGAGTTTGTATCTCAAAATGACAACAGATTGTGGTTTCTGCACCATAAAAATGTGAATTTTTGGAAAAGGCATTGCACCAAGGCCAAATCTATCTCCCCATACAAATGCAACAGCAGAGGATATCTAGCTCTAGATTTATTGGCATACAGACTGCATGCTGGCAAGGCCTCTGTGGAAGGATTTTCAACATTGGAATCCACCCCAATTCCTCTTCTGAAACGTGTTGACTTTTAAAACCTGCTGCAAATCCTCTTTATTTGGAAGCAGAAGCAGCAGAGGAAGGTGAAGGCTGAAGGTTTGGACAGTGATGTGACATTTCCTTTTCAGCACTGGATTGGAAATTTGGAGGCGCTTGGGTGGAGAACTTGATTTTTAAACATAGGCTGACTTACTCAAGCAGCAAGCTAACCCTTTTCAATTGCTTTTTTTTTCTTTTTTTTTTCTTTTGATAGTTTTTCAGTTTTTTAAACCATGAACACTGGGTTGCATATTTTATATGTTTTATTTGGATGATAATATTTTGATTCTCTTTTATGTAACCATTTTAGATGAGAACCTACTCACACCCTCACTAATGATGTTTCTTTATAGTTGATTTTTTTTTACTTAGAAGGGTTATATGACAACTTTTATAGATTGGTTTTAAGCATTACAGGACTGGGAAAAGAATGGGAGAAACATTTGATCGTGATGGGAATCCTGAAGATGTTCAACAGTCGGAGCACAGCTTGTCACAAACCCACTCAAATTTTAGTATTTTAAAATTCTGTGCACAGAACAATGAAATTTATAGCAACTTCCAATGCTCCTGCCTTCAAACCTCGGATGTATTTCTCAGTTTATTATGGTTTATCATACTGTCAAATCTATGGGGAGGTTCATACCCCATTAACAAGTATTTGGAAGCAAAACGGTAGCATGAAACTCTCTGGGGGAGAGGCTGTCCTCTCYTAAGCATAAAACTATTAGCAAAGAAAAAAGTGTGAATTCTGGAAGAGCAAACACTCCGGAGGAAAAGCAAAAGGCTTTTAGAAAGTCTCAGTTTTGCTTACATGCTCTAGGCAAGGACATTTRCTCCCTCGCAGCCTCAGAAGCCAAGTGCTTGTAATTCTTTTCTGCCAAATTATCAGCTGTTCTACGGTCCCTTGTGCCACACTGCTCTTCTCAGCAATTGCTCTCAGCTCGTCAAGAAAACTCTGGGTTTGAGCTGCACGGAGAAGACTGGATGCATTTCCAGGGTGAGGAACCTTGGCAAGATGCAGCAATTCTTCAGCCAAAAGGTGAGATCACGCCCGCATGGGTTTGCAAGAGATTGGTTTCAAAGCGCAGAAAAGGGATTTCAGAAATAACTCCTTGAGGTGCCACACAACTCACGTTTCAGATTTGCCTTTTATATCTCCATTACATCACTCCAGCCCTTAAAAGATGACTAACAAAATTTTGAAAAGCTGATGGTATTCCCGGTGAATAAAAGATGGAAGCCATCCAAGAACAAGTTCATAGAGCGGAGGTGAAAAGCTCCCGCCTGGTTTCCAAACATATACTTGGCCAAATTGCTCTTGATAGATGCTAAGCTTTCRGAATGGGTCCATGATTTAAGAGAGAATATTGCACACAGGCAGCTTGGAGCTAAGACGATACAAACCCACCTTTGGCTTTCCTGAAATCTGGATACCTATACTTACCTCAATACTTTTTTTTTTTGTTTGTTTTTGCATAAAAAGCGAGAATTAATGGAGATGAAACTGAAGATATGAAGATAAATGAGTTTTTTTTTTTTAACCAAAAAATCAGCAGTGACAAAACATTTTGAGAAACTGGTATCTATGATTAGCCTAATAACCAATTGGCAACTTGTATATTTTCACACAATCTTCATAACAAACAGAAGAAATTATTTTCAAAAATTCATGAAATTTCTCATCATTCATTGTCCATTTAAGGAGGAATTTGCTTTTATTAATTAACAGAGAATTCCATCTCACATCTTCTGCTACCAACTATTGTAATGCGGTGATTACATTATAAGACTTACTTATCCTCAGCACTACTGGTGCAGTTTGATTATGAAACAGATTTTGTAAAATTATATCATAATGGAGATTGTCAATATTATTGCATCAGCAAAGAGAATGAAAAGCAGAAAAAAAGAMCTTTTTTTTTTAGGCAGAAATTTATAATTCATTGAACTGGATACAAAACAGACTTTTATTTCAGATAACTGATTTGCTCAGATTATATTTGAAGAAGTTTATCTCCTTATGGTTGGATTCAATGATCTCAAAAGTCATTTCCAAACATAATGATTCTATGATCCCTCCCAACCAGTTAATTGCATATTCAGAGTAATGTGAGAGACTTTTTTTAAAAAAAGTTTTCATTAAAGAAAATACTAATTTCTTGCCAGAAAAAAAAATCACAGCAAGCCAAAAAAATGTAGCATTTTATTTCTGCCAAATACTAAAGCCCTTTGCTTTAGAATTAGAATTTGCTTTAGAATACATTAGAATGATGTAYTTCATTCCTCCGCTATCTAATATACAAAATGGAAAACCATCATTGGGGTAGCTATAAAGGTATGGAAAAAATAGCTTTGACATCACATCTCAAACCAGCTTGACTTCCATTTAGCTTTGGCCAGAGCAGCACTTTTCTCATTCTTGCTGCAATCTGGTTTATTACAGCACTTGACCTCCCTTCCTCCTCCTCCGGAGATGCTTAATTTGGGATGTAAGGATGGAAATGCTCAGCCACTTGGGACATGCAAAGCTGGCTTCTATTTCATCCACAACTGATAAAACGAGAGCCCTGGTTAAGTGGGACATTTTGGGGGGTCATGTAGGCAGCAGGAGCTTGGATATATTCAAATTGTTAAGGCTGTGTCAGCAGCCACATGCTCTAGTAGAAAACCCAACAGATTGAATGATCATATGCTGAATAATTGTGATCACTCACAATCGTGTTCACGTGTGGGCTTCTGCGGCAAAATCACTATGAAAAACACTTAAGCAGTATGTTTTATGTGCCAGTCTGAATGAGATTTCCTAAATGAGCATGGCTTTTTTTTCCCACTTTCCTAAGATGGCATTTAATTATATGAAATGTTCCCTTTTACTTACTGAAAGCTCCCAGCCGTGGTGGGCTGGTGGGATTTCTTACTGCTCCCAACGCAGGCGTCCGTGCGAGTCACAGAGCGCCAGATTCCGCCTGCCACTTCCACCGCAGCGTGATGGAAAACCAGGCAGGAAGGCAATAGCTGACACTGCCTCCTTCRATGAAGAGACAGGCCAGAGACGTCATCTACCATAAATACACATTGAAGAAGAACCGGCTTATTGTCAGCCCAGTCTTGCAATGAGCATATTCTCTTTATGGGAAATATTTTTTTCTTGAAAGAACTGAAAATACCCGATTCTTTTCCTTTTTTTACAACTTAAAGTTGTTCTTGCTTCCTCTTTAAATATATTCAGCTTCTCATGAATGAAATGAGTATTCCTGTCCGGATGCACCGATCCACATCCTCATCCAACATAGAGTATAAATCAACAAGATGTGGGTCTATCCCTTCTGTCACAGCTGGAAGGGACCCACTTGTGGGTTCTGCTATAGGAGATCTCTACTACCAAGGAGAGATTTGTTCCCATTGGGGTATWCAAAGGAACTCTCTTCCGATATCATTAATGCACAGAAATTGTATTTGCAAACTTTTGTAATAGGAAAGCATCATATTTAACTGCTCCCCCTGTGTCCAGCTAAATAATGATTATCTCGTTTTCTGCCTGTAGGACATTTGCTTCAGCTGGAGATGGTGAAGGTGATTATTTCAACAGCTAATTGCTCAACAGGGAAAACCAGTCAATACAGATTAAATGTACTTTGGTTCATGAACAGTTTGTAAATATTAAGGACAGCCATGCTTGGTCTATGCATCAGGAGCATGTGATGGTTGGCATTTAGCTCTAGTTTTTTGAGTCTGAGAGAAAAGGCATGAGACTATACAAAGAAACCTCTTCATACCACTGCCTGTCTTGCAGTTGAGCTTGGAATTGCAAGAGGGAAGAGAGGCAGCGACCATGAGAGTTATTATCGTCAATAAAACTGCAAGAGAAGCCACAGGTAAAATATTAGGGTGCATGAAATTATCTGGAGCTCAGGAAGCCAGGGACTGAATTCACAGAATGAACCATCTRGGCTTGAAAAAAACAAACATAAAATAGAATTATAATTTCTTTGCTCATAAATGAAATAAAGATGTCGTTGGAAATGTCATTGGAACAAAACCCTTCTCACAGTTGCTAAAGCAAATTAAGCTGAGCACTACTACTACTACTACTGAGGAAGTATTCAGAAATTAAAAATCAAAACATATGCTTAAATCTGTAAGACATATATATGGCACAGTCCTGAGTATCTTTATTTTTCATGAATGTTATATATGCTGTTAGTTATTTCATTTCTCTGAGTTAATTAGCTGACTAAACCTCTCCAAGCTTTGGCCAGGCAATATAAAATCATAAAGAAGCAGAGCCTTCAGGAAGGGAGCCAGATGAATCACTAATGCAACCTTGCTGACTGCAGAACAGATGAGTTTTGGCCATACACATAGAAAGTGGATATTTCAGAAAGAAGGAAAAACTTCAGCAGCAGAAGAGACTGAACTGGCGGAGTCTGAAGGAAGAATCCCAGCACTGGGGAGCAATGATGATGAAGTACGTAGAAGTTTTTAATCCTGTTGACTACTGTTTAAGTAAGTGTACAGATATTGGCCTGGCATTTCTTTTGAATATAAATCTCTGCAAGTCCACATGCCCAAACTGCTGAATGGAGGAAAAGAAAGGGAGGAGGAAGGGGGGAGAAAAAGAAAAAAAAAAAAGCTTTTAATCAATTGGAGAAAATGGTTATTTTTCCTCAAAATCTGAAGATCACCATATCTGAGAGGATTCCTCTTTGTTCTGCTTTATCTTGTTCTACAATGATATGTTCTAAGATAAAAGATACTTTTTTTTTTTTTTTTTTTTTCCAGATGTGAGGAGAAGGAAAGGACAACTTTGGAGAGAATCATCTCATCTCACTGGAATTGAGACAAGAGCATCTTACCTAAGACAAAGAGCTGGAGCTGACCGACTCTGAAGATTGTACGAAAGACTTGAGGACATCCAAGTGCTCAGACTCAAAGGATTTACGTTTTAGTGTAGAAGGTAACACTGAATCAAGACCAACCTGAACATTTCACTCACCGTTATCGGTTCTTGTGGGCCTCTTTTTGACTGTTATATCTTTGAGCATGATGCTTTTAGGGTATGTCTACCTGGCACTTGATGCAGACACCATGTCGTCGTAAGGAAATGGAAATAAATGGCTGGTGAGGAGGAATGGTTTAATTTGAATAGCTSACACCTCCTTAGGAAAGCTCTTGGGGTTAAAGATCAGAGTCTTTGGGGCAGACTTTGCTTCTCTTCAGCACATGGTAGGGAGCTGGTAATCTTGGTTAAAATATCTCTGCTCACTACACTTGAGGTGAAACAAGGAAAGAGAAAATAAGTGACAAAACYAAGGTGAAAAACAGGGTTAAAAACTTCTTTTAGAAATGAAGTTTTTCAAGAACTAAGTATTATTGGCTGGAGATGTGATCTTCCTATGAATCAAAGTCAAGAAGAGACTTTTTGGTACTTGCCTGCGTATCTGATCAGGGGCAGGACTTCTTCCAGAGGAGGCAGCTCCCCTTTATGGGAAGGGGCAGGATTTATCAGTACTTGGGAGAGAGGTGCCAAATGAGAAGGAAAATCCATTWTTCTCAGTGTATGAAAGATGATCCAACAAAAAACCGACTGAGACCTGGGCTCTTAGAAGCTGCATCCCCTTCACTCTGGACAAGTCCAGAAAACAGGGAAWCTTTTTAAAAACCTCCCTAGGAATCTGTGGGCTAAAAGCAGACCCAGGTGTTTTCTCCTAACACCTTACAGGGAGCCGGCTATCAACAGCCTCATTCCAGGAGCTCTTGCTGCTTTCTGCCTCAGAGGTTATTCATTTTAAGGTCTGTATTTTTTTTTTTTTTTTTTAATTTGAAAATATATATCAGAGTTCTGTTAGCCCGGCAACTACTCTGTTATTTGCTGCATGTCTGGAAGCCACGAGCACCTTTGAGCTCAGAGATGTCCCATGTCATAGGAGCTCTAATTCTTGTCAGTGCCTCTGTGCTAGTGCTGCACATCCACAAACAGGCGTAGAAAAAATGCAAACTCCCAAATCCCAGGTCAAATCCCATTTCCTGCAGCAGTTTGAACTGAAACCCAAACGAGCAGCAGCCGATACAGGTGCTGGCAATAACTGTAGCTGTAGCAAGCTGCTCATTAGAGATGCTGCCTTGAACAACCGAGCCCCACTGGGCTCTGTGGAAATCACTGTCTTGTCCCTCTGTTTGCTCATTAGGCTCCTRTTCAACTTGTTTTTGCTTGTTGTCACTTTGCAGAATAGCACTTCTCTCTGTGATGCTATAACTGCTGTCGATCCCATTTCTGCACCAGACACTGGGGCTTGTCTTGGAAACAGATTTGGGAACTTGGAGGAACATGTTCCCTGAGCGGGGTCCAGTGCTCCTGCAGGACAGGCACTGCGAAATGCAAGGATGGTGATTGCCATTTACGTCTCCTTTGCTGATTCTTTTGGCAAGGTTCACTGCAGCTTCGAGATGATAAAAATCCTGCCTYGAAGATAATGTAACGGTACATGAAGCAAGGCGCGGAGCGAGGCACTCTGCCTGTTTATTACTGAGGATATGAAACAACCTCGAGTCATAAGAACGTTTCCTTGATTTGTGTGGTGGGAGTGCTGCAAAACTTGCGCTCAAATTTCCTCTGCCTCTCTGAAAATGCAGATGCGGAAATTTGGTCCGATTTCAGTGGAAATGGAAACCCTCCCCTTGCTTTCACTGAGCTTTGGATCAAGTTTTTATGATCCATATTTGCTCTTCTCCACTATTCCTCCCCCTGCAAAATCCAGCTGAGTCCAGTTCCAGGACATGCTTCAAGCCCCATTAAAATCTGCAGATTTAATTTGATGGAACAATTCTGAGAGCATAAAAGCATCTCCCTTTGCCTGAGCCGTCCTACTAATGTAAGTACCACACATATTACTTTGCAAAGTGCTTCGCAGTGCCATAAGAATAAAGCCAATGCACGACCAGAGATGATGATCCAAAGGCACTGAGCATCATCTAGATAAAGCAGGTGAATAACAGCAAGAGCATTTCATCTATTCCTTTATGTGCTTTATGGATACCTTAATTTAGCTGTCAGATGTGATAATTTAAACCGCAGTTCTAGYCAAAAGTCTCTGTCCACTCTTTTTTTATTAAACTAAAGATGTAAGCACACACAGGAATTAATTCTGTAAAACCTACAGATACAAAGAAGTCATGTTACAGAATATAAAACCCTCCTATCACTCAAWGGGAGGTGTCCCTCCAAAAAAAAGAAAGAAAAGGTGATTTTAGGGTAACAGGTATTAATATAGCATTGGCAACTAAAAATGCATCACTCTGACTTGAACATTCAATTTCATATTTCAAATTACAGTCATCTGAAGTCAATAGTATTACTGTTCTTTATATATATTCTGTACTTAGAGACCATAAAGAGGAAATGTAATTCATATCTTAGCAATGTATATAATTCAATTCACGTGTTTGTTGATTTGTTATGTGGAAGCAGGGCCCTTTACTGAATGAAGAGAGGAAAATAAATATTCAGGGCTGATCTTTTGTYGTAGTTCTCAGATGCATTTCAATTTTTTTTTTAATGTTTATATGTTTGCTTTGTTTCATGTATGTGTACTCACATATATGTACCTACTTATATCTAGATATATCATATATTTACATATATATCTACACACACATACACACACGTGTGTGTGCATATATATATATATAAAAAACAATCTTCCTGATTCTCTGTCCCATCTTTCCAAGTCACGCTCCACACACAGAAATTTGTGTGGAAAAAATTTTCACCTCATAAAATTTGTTTCTTATGTGGGCCTTTTGCAAGTAAACGGGTTGCACCTACAGCACAGAGCATTCTGCATTTCAGAATCAGAAGAAACAACCCACGGCTTCTTCCTTGCAAGCTACCTTAATAGATTTAGCGAGCAGGACAAGGCAGTCMGTCTTGAAAGCTATAATGCTATTTCACGTTGACATCTGTTCCAAGGTAATGGTATCTATCATTAACAATGTCATTAGCGACCACTTTCAGCGCATCGTATTCAGGGGCTAAGCTGGCTCTAACGATCTCATTTTAGACACTTAGCTCTGTGCGCATGCCCTTCCTTGGCAGGGTACTCTGGGGGAAAAGAATGCTTTATGCCCAATCATACTGTATTCATTACTTTCCATTTAAAAATACTACACGTGGGATTCTAGCTTAGACAAAAAAGCTCAAGAATAACAAGATTTTGACCATTTASTTTTAAAATATTCAGCATCTCTTAATTAATATAGGATAGCCAAGCATTAGACCTGTAAAGTACAAAATTAAGGGAAGCGCATATACTGTTTTAAGTGAAACTCTGTTTATCCTTTTGCATGGTTTAACCAATTAAAAGTGCAATGAATGTTTACAAAATCTTGGGTTAAAGCAAAGCAGAAAAGGCAAGATATGCACCATCATAGCTAACCTTTCCCTCTTGCTTTAACGTATCTTTTCTTACGTGAGATCACAATTCTTACCTTTCTTAATAACCTACGTTGATAGCAGTTTCTCTGAGAATATCTCTAAGTGAGCTCTTACCAATATTAGCAAAGCGTCCTGTCCTCATAGAGATTTAAATTCATGAAATTGAAGAACAGAAAGATTAACATTTTCTGAAATTTGCTTAAAAGCTGGCAGCCCGCATTCATATTTAGTCTACAAAATTTGCTTTGTACACATCATGTCTGTATCTCCCCTGGAGATGATGAGGATTAGCACCTCATAAGCCCAGGACACATTCACAGACGTATCTGCACGTGGATTTCAAGCGGCCRCAAGGTCTTGGAAGATTTGCAAACATCTCATCTGATGCTTGGCTTCCTGCACAACCAACAGGAACTAGACCCTAAACAACAGCAGAAGCAAAGACAGTGATGCTCAAAATTTCACCTCTGRTTCTCGGTAGAGGTAGAGGAAATTTTCACCCCAGGCTAACTGAAGACGACGTTAGACTGCTAAGAACAAGCAAGGAAACAGCTGAAACAGCCTATGCTACCCCAGCTGTGGAGAAGACAGAGGCAAACTAAATATATTGCGTATTTCTACTTTGACAGAGAGAGCTTGGAAGGGTGGAAAAGGCTAATGACACAAAGACTGGCATATGGGTCTGCTTATTTTCATAGATAGCTGAACATTTTTAGAGCATTATTAGTTAGACTAGGACAGGGAATACATACAGTGTAAAAAAAAAATGACACCAAGTTTGATAATGTTTGGATGTCTGCTTAAAATAATTCCAAAGGTATTCCAGACTGGAGAGATTTTCATGAAATGTAAGAACTATGAGGTTGAACTCCAGGCTACACCAGGGTGAGCTTTGCCTACAAGCTCAATGGGAGTTGATTTGAGTCGAAAGTGGGAATTCTTTATATGTAATTCTTTATATGTCTTGGTTTGCAGAGGCTTGGCTTAGAGTCACTGCAGAGCTGATTCTGAGGAAGAGATGGACCAAGACATCACTGAGCAGATGCTCAAAACCTCCAGAGGTTTTGGGTGGATTTACCTTTTATTTATAGTAAACATAGAGAGGGGAAAAAAATAAWAAAAAAAAAAAGCAAGTTGGGCTTTAATTCACAGGAATAGGAAATAGAAGAGAATATTTTTAGAGAGACATTCAGAGTGAAACGAATTAAGATAACCCCCCCTGTCACATGTCTAACAGCTGATGGTTCACAAATTGGAAACCTAGTGCTTAAGCACCAGGCAAGGCAGTGAGAGCAATAAGCAGAAGTGTAAACGTTTGTGTTACATGGACATGGACGCCCAAACCTGACAGCCTTTCTCTTGTGATAGGTTTGGTCCATTTGGAACCAAGAAACAACGAGCAGCGTAAAAGAAAGAGCTCTCTGTTTCCATTAAATAATTCCCCGGTCTGGACAGAGCAAGATTGGTGTGACGCTGAGCAGCTTATTCAGACTTGGTGTTGGTTATACCAGGTGTCCCTCGGAAGCAGAGCTGATATTGCACTCTGCAGAGGGGTGTTTGCAAACACGCGGCTGCATTCCCAGCAGCTGCTCCATTCGCTCCCGCCTCTGCTGCTTTCTGTTTACTATTCATGAACATCTGGACTTTCCAGGTTCTGCTTGCAGAAATGTTTGCAGAATTGCTGCTCCCTATATTAATACCTATACACAGCCCTCAGGAGGAGCTAAGTATTCCCAGGAGATGGAAAGTTTTACCTTTTAGTGGTAATTATTTTCCGTGAGGCCTGAATATTCTCCTTGCTACGAAGCAAAATAGGATGCATTAAAACAACATGCATAAAATAGCATGTGATTTGAATGGCAAAGCACACTCTAGGATGATTCAAAGAACCTTAAACGATAAACTTTTGAGTTTGCTCAAACTACGAACTCACTTTGGTGCCTTTGAAGTGTTGCTTTCTCCCCTCTGGGACTTATTTGTGTTTGCTGCCAGGGTTTATATCCTGGTGGGTGCCAGCTGACAGACTCCTCCGCATTTCAGCAGGTGCTTTGAAAAAAAAGATGCCTTTTACCACTTCCTTTTCTACCCAGCTCCTCGGTTTCCATGCTGACTCTAAGCAGCTGTCACATGTTCTTCCAGCTCTGCAAGAAATGAGGATGAACGTGGGCGAGGATGTAGCATTTGCACACACAAATCTTTCAGGTTCTTCTTCTTCTTTCCTTGGGATTTTCAAATGATCTTCTTGTAATCTTGCTCCTGATTTCCCCTTGTTGTGGTGMGAAAGTGAACACAAACTAAATCTTCTGTATTGTTGTCTGGGGTTGGAAACTTCTGCATTGAGATTCTGCTTGACTTATGGAGGAAACTCCTGCTACAATTAGTCACATTTTACCTAGGTTTCATGAAAAAAAAAAAAAAAAAGGGTGAGTTGTAAAACCGCTTAGGAATAAAATGTCCACAAATCTCAGGATTTGACCTCAGCTTCCGCCAGCTGAAGCAAATATCTGGATCACTGAGCTGCAGTTAATCTTCTTTTCCTGACAAAATATTATTAAAAGCTGTTAATATTATTATTTTGAAGGTATTATTGAAAAAGAGAAGGTGCCAGAGGGAGCTTGAGGCAGTGCTGTGCCTGCGAGAGAAGCCTGTTGCCGGCGGACAGGGCGCTGCAAGGGGAGGTGGTGGATTAGGGATGTGATTCCCAAGGAGCACAGTCATTTGCAATGGAGACACATGCGGCTCCGTGGCAGCAAAGATCTCGGAAAAGGACCCGSGGACTTTGTGTCTCTGTCAGCCCGGACATCCTCGCTGGCAGTGGATACACACCGGAGGGGTAAATCCACAAAAAGTATAATTGACACAGGAMCACCAAACAGAGAGGTCGTGCAAAAACGACTGTAAGAGTAAACAACGACGACACTAAAGAAATGCTTTGTGGATGTGAATATTTTTATATATTCACCTCAGTTTGCTGAATTGTAGATTTCGTAAATATTCAGACTCTCCAGACCTTTTTAAACATTTATTTGACATTCCCTTTGATGGGCAAATTTAATGTATTTTATGTTAGGTTATAGATCTACTATGTCAGGTGATTGTATTTCAATAACTATAGTGTATTAACATATATTCTTACAGCTACTGTAGACAAACTGTATTCACAAACTCAGTTAATCTTAGATCCAAAGAGCCTCCACATCTTATTTGGTTTGGGAAGTGACTCTGACTGCAGAGTGGGCAGGTACTACACCAGATCAGAAACCTGGCAGCAGATAAAAGCTTCAAATTGTTGTTTCAAAATGATGGTGCCAGCCAAAGTCACCCTACTGTCAAATGCAGAGCAAGGAGGCACCAAAGAAGATAATTCTACAAATCTTTCCATACGATTTGTCACACCCCCTGAAGTATTTGATGGATGCACTGCAATTAAAGGTGTCCTGGACRCTACAAGGTGTCCTGCTATTTTTTTTTATACTACTCATAAAGCACATACTTAAGATCACACACTCAAGAAGAGAGGGATTTCTCATATTTCATTTGCAAGCTCCTTACCCTTAAATACAGTTATTTAAAAATCACAGTATATTTTTCAAAAGCTTCTAGAGAGATACTTGGTYGTGTTATCCAATTAATATTATTTTATTACTGTGAAATGTGAACTAGGTAAAAGACAGAGAATCARCCAATACTTTTATTTTCAATTAATGAAGAGACAGCTCTTTTGTAATTAAGATTTTTTTGTTGTTGTTATTTTTAACTATGATACCTTGGGAGATAAAGTTAAATGTTGACATTTAGCTATTCTGCTCTCTACTCAAGGCTAATGAAATTGCTAATCAAGCCCATTTCTAAACATGCATCATAAATATTTATAATTCCAATGAGCTGAGAATGGAATTGCTGTCTGGAAAAATCAGAATACCTCTAATGCAGCAGCACAACAAGAGCAAGGGCAATGGACTTTGTAGTTCAGAACATCATTTACAGTGGAAAAACAGAGTCTGGTGTGTGCATTTAACCTGCTCAGTGTGCTGATGCCTCCAGTGCAAGATGCCAGATCTCTGTAGGTAAACCCAGCTCCTATTTAATTTCTCTCCTGAAGCGGCGGTTGAAACAGGCTGCAAATACATCTAGGGGACACACTGGGTTGCCTGCATCTCGGCATGCTGGAGCAGTCAGGGCAGCTCTGCTGAGAGAAGGCGGCCCCACTTTTCAGACACATACCCCCAAATAGTTTGGTATTTACAGGCCGCCTTTCCAAATACTGGTGAGAGAGAGTTTCAATGAAAAGGAAACATATTGAAGAACATGTTAACTTTATGGCTGCAAGGAAAACGTCACGATGCGCATCAGCTTCCTTTCAGGCAATATTGCCTTGAAAAAATCAGATGTAGTTTTGTTGCTTGCTATTGCCTTGAGCCTTATTAGAGCTGTGAATTCGCATATGGTTGACCTAGGGATTCACTTCGTTCCTTTTACTAGGTGCAAACAAGAAAATAGTGATGATACATTGCAGGTGAATAACRATGCTGGACAAAGTCGATGTTTTACTTGAATAGCAGCTGTTGCAATCACAAGCATATTCACCTTTTCAATACATCCAAAGTACATCTTTCAGAGGAAACACAACTGTACATTGTGAACTAGATGGAGGACGAAGAAAGACATTTCAAACCTGAATAAGCATTTGGAAATTTAACTTTTTTCACTGGGGTTTTAGTATAAAGTTGAGCATTCCTTTCTACCCTTCAACACATGGTTGGGCTTAATAAAAGTTGAATTTGGCAAAGCTCAGTTAACTATCCTGTTCTTCAGCATCCTGTTCTTCAGCTTCATGTCAGAAGAAGACTAATGATGCAGTCAGGAGATACTTTTCAGTTTGTACAGGTTCATCCAAGGCAGTGGACATCTGTTTATAAGAGATCATGCTGAGAAAACACCTAGGTAATGTCATCTCTCATCTCCAACAAGTACTGGAAATCACAATTAGCATCCTTGATTTATGGATTTTGTTCTCAAATTTCTGTGTAGTCCATCAGCTACTATTTTATTATCTGAAACTGGCATTGTTTACTGTTAATTATGTCTCCCTGTGCTTTCAATCCACAGCTTACTCTGGCTGGTAGGACCATGTCAGTAGAGAGGCCTTTTAAATGCTGAATGAAGATAAAAAATATTTTTGCACACTATTTTGCTATGAAATAGTCTCAAATTTCTGTAGAATGTTTTGCGAAAGAGGTTTGGTCAAACATCCTTGTGAGATGGGGGTGGTTTGTAAGAGGGGTCCTCAACTTGGTGTTACTTCTGTCGTGTGACACAGGCTGTCTGCTAGACTTCAAGAGGCAGTTCTGGTATCTGTTGCCCGTATATTGCTGGAGATCCTGCACATTAAATTCAGAAGSATGGAGGAAAGAGGAATGTATGGATGAAAAACTGTGTGTTAATTTTTCAGCACCATGACATAATCTAACAGAAAAAATTATTCMCACGCACTGGACTTCATCTTCAACTGCAGTCAACTGTATTCCTGGCCTTCCCAGGAATGCAAGCACAGTGAAAAGTTATCTGGGGAAAAAAGGACTTTATCTCTGAGAAATCAGAGTGCAGAAAACCTAAAATTAAGAGCTATAAGTGAGACATGCCTTTCCAACCTAAATGCTGCATACAAGAGAGTGAAACAGAGATGAGCCCCCACTCCTTGCACAGAATCAAAGCCCCTCAGATGAGGTAGTTTATAGCTAAGAATCACCTCATGCCTGAAATGTTCCATATCTGCTTGGGGTTTTTAATTTCTTGGCAACTGCATCTACCTACCGATACTCTTCCCACTATATTCCAGACAGGTCTAAGCATAGACTTTATGGCCAAGAAGAACTTACAGGGTCAACTATGCAATTGCACCACACACAGTAAGACAGAACATCTAAGTTTACCTCTGAATGCCATTTCCTTTCTGCTTCAAGACTTTCCAGTTGCAATTGCTTGTTACTAACCTCGTCCTGCACCTTAACTGACGCTACCTATCACTTAATTCTTACTCTCRACCACCCAACTACTGCTTATCCACTCAGTGTCATTTAGATTTGGTAGTACTGTCTATATACATATATTTATAGATCGCATTGACACACCTAAGCTGAATGGTACCTTCGACGGTTACCGTTTCCATCGACATTTGAAAGGATTTAACCTTTCTGAGACTGGCTGCAGAATCAGTTGACCAGCAGCCACGTACGTAAAGTTGTTTTTATTCCCACTTAGCCCCAGATTTCTCCTTTTATTTTTTCTTAAATAAAACAACCTTCTCCTCACAGCATATCTCATGTTCACAACATAACACACATCTTACAGCCAAGTCCCATTTCTAATATAAAAAATTGGCCATTCGTAGAATCTACTAAAATGACTTTTTCAGCACTCTTTAATTTAMAAGATCCCTCAAACATCCCCAGTTCTGGCCATACAGGAATGTCACGGCCAAAGGGGCTCATCTGTCATTTTTCCCTCCCATCTCGGCAGACAGAAGGGCTGCGTTTTCAGACATGCACATAAGGTGTGCAATATTTCCCCATCTCCTTTCCTCCAAACCCAGCATTTTTTTTATTGTCTGTCTCAAGTTTCTTCAGTCTGGCTAATCCCCAGCAAACTCTAAAATGATCTCCTGATGTTCATATTTGAGCCTTCAATTTTGCTTGAATTTTGCTCTTATTTTTGTGCTATCTCTTTCAGYTAATACAAAGTTCTTGCAAGTTAATATCCTGGTACAGCCTTCAACAGATTGGCCTTATGCTGTAAGKCACCCGATGCTCCCTAACAATAGCTTGGAACATGACTGGAATTGACTTAAACTTGCTGGATACAAATCCATAGAATAGGTAGAGCGTATACTGTACCAGCGCTGCTAGGTCTGYTTCTTGGTGGCTATATTTACAAGACTTAAATGGAAAATAACTGGGGAAAAAAAAGGAAAAAAAAAGACCAGAAAAATAACTATACTTACCTTACCACGAGGAACTTGCAGGAAAGGGCGTTTGAGGGTGGATCGGTGACATGATGGAGGTTTATTTCTTGCTTGTTGCAGCAGTGCCTTTGACTTTCTCGTCCCCCGTTGACCTGCATGGGAGAGAGGTAATAGACGGCAGCCTGTTACCAGCAGCAGGTTTTAACAATCCCGCTGTCCATCCACACAGGTCAACCTGTTGGCACGCAGGGTTGTTCAATATTCCCAGCGTGGCAATGTCAGTGGTACAGGGGATTATTACTACTAWTGTACCACTATTACTGTATTGACTGTACACTTTTGCAGTGCAAGAATATTATCAAAAGAGACTATGTTCTTCAGTTTGTTTCTAAGCAATTTCCCAAGGAATTGTAACTTTAAGTGAGATACAAGTTTAGAATACGAACAGTGTATTAGCTTTTTCAAAAATTTTGCTATGAAAGGCATGACTGAGATTTGATACTATATATACATTAGTCGGCTGTTCTATGACATAGTTGGGCAAATTGCTTCCTCCATTTCACTTACTGATGCCAATCACRTTTGTAGTTATTACAACTTTTTTTTTWAAAAAAATATTGTATACTTTTGTCTTTTTCTTCTCAGTTTTCTTTTGTTATTTATTTTATGTAATGTTACCATCTTCTTGATGCTTCTCTTTGCTCTGATTTTTCCTCTCTGGCCACCATTATAATACTATCACATCTCTACAGCTGCTGAAGTATTGATTGCAAACAACATGGTTAAAAWAATAGTTTGTCTTTGCTTGTTCGGAGGTCGGTTTGTTTGTAGGATAATTTGTCCAAAACTCTTTGCAAGGGCGTGTATTATTTACAAAATATTTACAAAATAGACCATCTCAACACCTGTCTATAGGCTACTTGAATTCCTTAAGACTTAGCAGAATGGAATGAAACCTTTCCTGAGAACAATTTTATCAAACAGACAAGGGAAGTTAGGGTTTGGCTTTGCAGAATTTGGACCTGAATTCATTTTAAAAAAAATTGTTTTTGGTAAAATCAGCAATTAGTAGATTGTATATTACAGCTTTACTGGATGATTTTTACTTGCAAGAACAGGCAAGAGAGATCTTGTACTTTATTATATAGAACACAATGAAGCAGCAGAATTAGCAGCCACAGGACTCTGTGTCTCTCTGCATGCCTATTTAAAYGTTAGGAAGTTTAAGAAGCAAATGTAAACTAAATCCTGGCTTCCAATGGGACATGAGTTGACACTTCCCTGTGTTTATTTATGGGATACTTTTGCCTTACAAGCTCTTGGTCTATGTGTGGGGRAAAAGAGCCTGTACAGGAGAGGATTTAGGGAGGCTTCCTACTGAATTGCAATGTTTTAGAGAGATGAAGTCTGCAAACCCCAGTTTCATGTACTGCTTCACCCTTTTTCAACAATTCCTGATGCTGCCTAGAAATGGCTAGTTCACTCTGAGCATGGTACTGAGGCAAGCAGCACAAGTTTAATTCATGTGTGCTAACCTCTGTTAAACCAAGCCATCCTTGGCCATTTCAAGCATATATACATACGCAAAGAGAGCATAACCTGGATAAGACGCCTGCATTTGCTTCCCATGAAAGCTGACAGAAATACTCGGACAGCATCAAACACTTTGTAACAAGCCCACCAGATGTTTCCAGGAAGAATTCCAAGTTGTTTCCCCCCACCCCGCCCCTCATTTGGATGAGCTGCCAGTAAACAGGAGGAAGGGAAAATCTGCCTTTCTTATTTTCTTCCCACACGCACTCACTACTTCAGATCTGAAAAGCAAGCAAGAAATAACACGATGCTCGTCCACTGGTTTTATGTAATTAATATGGGAAAATTCACAGGCAGCGTAATTGGTATAATGAGACATTTCAGAATSGGATTACATGTTGACACTGGCTCTCGAGTTCAGCAGTTTACGATACCGTTGCCCACCAGCAAGAACATCTGATATAAATGCTCGTCTATTAACTCACCCTTGGAGGAAAGTATCTTATAGTTCCCGTCCTGCTTGTCAAGAGGCATTTGCAAGTCTTCTGCTGCATTTAATGAATTCTCTGGTGCTCACACATTCAATTTCTTTCCTTTCTGTTTAATCTTCAGTGATTTTAGCAGCCATGTCCTGGGAACCATTTTGGTACAAAAATTCTAATAAGGAAAAAAGCAGGGTGACATTTAATTAACAAAATTAATTAGTGCTAAATAGTGAAAAGGCATTCTCCAGCCATTTGTGAGACAACAGCTGAGAATGGAGGAATGCTGAGGATGACAGCTGGAAATCGCACTCAATTAAAAATTAAAACACTTTCTGGAGCACAAAAAAAAAAAAAAAAAAAAAGTTCTGCATTCTAAAATCTATGATCTTAAGCCTCTGTGCTCCTAATACCTGGCTGTTGATTTTCCACTTCCTTGGAGGTAAAACCCTAACAATTTTTCACCGGAGATATGATCGCCTCTCTAGAGAATTTAGAATTGCTAATAATAGCTTTGCTTTTCTTTTGTGGCCCCTCAGAAAGTACCTGCAGGACCTCCCCTCCTCCAGAGATTTGTGGAACAGACCTTGATATTCTAATCATTTAATTGAATATGAAGTTTAATGAAAGTGAAAGATGAAAAGAATCAGTTATATCCCCCATTTCCCCCTAATTAGACACTGAATAGTTCTTGGACCCATCTGAATTTTATGAAGCAACTTCAAAAATGCTCACAAATGGTTAAAACGCAGCAAGWGCAAGTGTGCTTTATGGTTGAGGTTTTTTTTTTTTTACTTTTATTTTTAAACTCACTTCTGTTTATTGCTCTTAACTCTCCACAACATAAAACCAGGGAATAAATCCCCGGTTCAATTTTAGCCCATGATTTTCTTTTTACTTCCAGCTCTGAAGTTCACTATTAAGCAAACTAACGTCAATGTGTTGTAAATTAAGACAGAACTGCACTCAAACAATGACTCGTATGGAGCTGTGGGAAGCAATGACAAATGACTGTAACATATATACTAAGCTCCTCCGTGACAAAAGGGTACAGAGGATTAGATGTAGTCTCATGCCAAATTGTTTGGTCATATGTCCTGGAAACCAGGTAAGTCTGATCACACATCGTCCTTGAGCATTCCTGTAGTTTTATCCCTTTGGTAATGGGCTCCCATCTTCTCTGTAGGCTTTTCTCCTCTACAGGAATGAATCCCACCTTGGTCATGTCTACACCAGGATGAGAGATGAGGCTCTGGAGCAGTGTCCTGTTTGGCTGACCAGGTACCAGCGGCCACGAAGCCTTTTCTATATAATCAGGAAGGACACATTTTAAAAGAGATAATCTGATTATTTACAGTTTTCTGAACCTCTGCTTTAGAAAAGGTCTTGGTCTCCTCAAAAATATTGATTTGAGTTGAAGGRAACCTTGAAGCCCAAGAATAATATTGAAGATCTATCGAGACGACAAACACAGAAGGACTGTCTAAAGGAAAATCCAGTGACCTGGTCCAGTGCAAAAGTATTTACTTTGGGATTAAKGAATAGATAAGACAAAGTGCAGTGAGCATGGGAACTGGAAGTTTTAGTCRTATAAAATATATATGCCATATTTCCACGCGTGAACTCTGGCATGTTGATGACATGCGCCTTCCACAAAACAGATATTGTTTCAGTTACGAGGTACTTGAGCAAACAGGGAGGATGATACAAAAGGAAAATACATACAGTTTATGATCCAGCTGCCATGGAAAAATTATTGAAAAAAGAAAGGTAATCTGAAGACTCTGAGACAGAAACTGTAAATCACATCATACTTGTTGCCTTAAAATTAAATATACTCTTTTTCTTTTTTTAATGTAGAAGATAAGAGTATCTTCGGGACTTGGATGTACTCAGTGGTTGAAATGTTGCACTTAACCGTGTACATATTTACGAACCTGCCAAGGTTCAATATTTTGAGTGCTGAGAGATACACAGAAGTTAAGAATACTCGGAAATTTGCAGGATTGGCTCTGCATTTACATTTAGATACCTATGGAGAAGAAATTTCTGCAACTCTCATTCCCTACAACAGCAGAAATTCCACACTGCAATAAATAGGGCAAATCTCAAACTGGTTTACAGGTCAATAACATGCTATCGTACAAGAGGATACATTTTATGTTTGTGTTCTTACAGTTGTGAGTTGCTCAAATCTTTAAGGGCTACATAAAGTCTAATACATAAGCCTATATACATAAACCTGGTGATATACACAAATATAATGACAACTGAAATCAGCAARGGACATTCCACTGGCCCCACCAAAGCTCAGGATTGGGGCACAAAATTCTGAATTCGGAGACAGCTCTTTTGATTTTGCCTGCAGATGAAGAATCTCTTTTGGCATTACTAGTACATGCACTATGTGCAGTGCTTCAGGGATGCTCTCACTTTCCTAATATGTTGTGTTCTGATATTGAGAAATGAGACCAAAGTGTTTTTTTTTCTAGYGTAAAGAAAATAATGTTAGCAGGTACATTATTCACTTCTTGAATCACAGTGTTGTTCTTATCCTTTCCCTCATGAACACTTTTTCTCTTTCAAAAATCAGAAGTGAACTTTTCTCAGTAAATACCCATTTATTATTAAATGCCCTCTGTAAGATAACAGAATGAATATTTGAAAAATATTCACCTTGCAGTTTCTCTACCTCTTTCATCCTGAAAGAAACATTTTCTATTTAGTTGAGTCACCCTATATATTGCCCCAAGACTTACCGTGGTTTTGAAGATACAATTCTTGTTTCTAGGAAAAAAAAAAAGAAACAAAAAACCTACAATTTTTTTCATAAAACTAAAGGATGTTTGGACATGAAGAGAATGCCTTGGCTCACGGATGCCAGAGTTAAGGCTCTCCAAGAGCCCCGGATGGGTGAGAGCACTGGAAACGGGACGTGCAGCAGTGATGGAGCAGTCAAGAGAGAAGATAAGAATCGTCCATTCTTGAATTACAGACCTCGTTCCTATGTGTCTAGGGTGGATGAGGGAATCTCTGTTGGGCAAYAGAGGCACGTGCTCTTAATTATTTTGTGAAAATGCCCGGGAAGCAGAGTGCGTGGGAAGGAGGAGCACCAGCTTTCAGGAACTGTACCTGAATTTATAAATAGTGGCCAATTTTGAATGTGGTAAAACAATCTTATAAAAATAAAACAGAAATAAATGAATCCTGTCCCRGATTAAGACCAAGAACCTGAAGTCATGAAAAACCATAACGAAAATGTGTTTTGATTGGAAAATAATGAAATCTCCTGTTACCAGAATCTTAATATAGCGCCTGCAGTCTTTGCCTGCCAGATGGAGAGCCACAGCCCCGGCAGCTGCTCGCTAGAAGTGACACAGAATTCAGCAGGGTTTCCCACCTGGGACCCGAGATGGAAGAACACCACCAGAGCTCCGTGCACCTGACCAGGGGAGTCTCCTCAGCCTTATTCCTGTGCTCTCAATTAAACAGCAAGGGAACTGAAGGACTAAAAAAGCCCTCCATGTCCAGCGGCTTGGCTCCTATTGAGTTCCAGTGGCCTTAGCAAGAACCTGGAAGTCCTCAGACAAGCCCCTCCACAGTCTATTATCTGTCTGAACAGGTTGATGAGTGCTTTGGAAGGTTATCAYRGTTTTCTATTTTTGTGAAAATTCTYYTCAGAGCCCACCAGAACATTTCTAAATCAAACTATAGTGGCCTGAGTTTCACAACTAGGGAAAAGGCCTGGCCAGATCCGGAATGGACCGACCATACTCTGTAAGAGCGCCTGTTGATTCAAAGAGTGATTTAAAAGTATATTTTTAAAAATATTTTGTAGCAATGTATTGCTTATAGTATTGCTTGTTGTTTTAGACTGTTCCCTTTTCACAAACAGGCTTGAATTAAACACCAAACGTATTGAAATTGTAATCCAAAAATAGAGCAATAGCTCTGATCATTTCGATGTCAACTGAATACCATAAGCTGCTTGCAAGGAGTGCAGTAAGGTCAAGCCTTGAGTTTGCTTGTTTTGTTTTCCTGATTTTGTGGGATCCCTCAGTGAATCTAAGATGCTGGCACGTTTTTAATCTGGGGYTTAATGGCAGTAATGAATTGCTGTCCCTTTCTGGGAAGGGAACTGCAATACYGCTTACATCCTAACATGCTTTTTCTTCCTTTCCACAATAACCGGAGTCTGACTCCAGCTGATTGCGKTTTTTTAAAGGGTTCTAAGTCACCCATTTCTAATTTAGACTTTTCATAGTTGGACATATTAACCCGAGTTTCTGCTCAGTAAGTCACTGAATACCCCGTTTAGAAGCCGTGTCTCTCGCTGCCCATCAACACCCCTTTGATGGTGGCATCTCTTCAGCACCTTCTCAGGGAGGTTTTTGGTGGGCCCAAAGCCTGCCACCAAAACATATTAGCCCCCTGCTACTTTCTTAACCGCTTAATTACATTGGCTTAAGACGACCTCGGGTTCCTTTGTCAAAGCTAAATTTAGTCAAGTTTGGGTAGGGAATATATTTTACTTTTGTTCTGTATATCCGCCTAACTCTGTCGGCTCCCTTGGAGACTGATCCGAGCAGCTCTCCATCCTCCCCTTGCCTTTGATCAAAGGCTGTCAGGATGCTGCTGCATTTCCATTCCCACTGATTAAAGCCATGTCCTTTGGGTTATGAAGCGTTGCGGGATGACAGAACCGAGACAAACTCCTCCAACTTCCCCCCTCTTATCGCATCCCCTCCAGATTTCTATCATCCTGCTCTTAMGGCTTGCCTTTATCAGCATGCCTGCTTAGGGGCTGGTGCTTTCTTGCTTCTCAAGGACCTATAAACTCTGGATTTTAGGACAATAAATGGTTCTTTGTCCTAGGGATATCATTAGTGCTCTGAGTATTTTCTGCTGCTGCTGGACAGGCGAGTGTTTGACTAGCGTTTAATGGAAGTGCTAAAAAAGGATAAAACGAAGCACTGGCTGCTGTTGCCTCCAGTGCCCTGCTCTGTAACGCTGCTTTTCACACTTACTTTTGCCGAGGTCACCGAGGCACCAGATTCCTTCTCTTTTCCGTCTGCCTCTGCATCAGAGCTAAGGCTGTTGCCGACAGAAGAAAAATTTCTCTTTTGTCTACCATGAAAAACTGCTCAAGGATAAAAAATTACCAACAGAAATGGGACTCAGAGTTCTCCAACACTATTATATATTTTCCTGGATCTTTTTGTGAACCGCTCACTCGCCTTCTTTTCTTTTGCCCCTTCATTCTTTTTTCCAGCTACCTGCTGGCAGTTTTCTCCGAAGTCATGATGGAATTTTACTCTGGGTTTACTTTAGTTAGGGGARTGAATATTGAAACTGGTTTTTGTGCATTAAGAAAATAATTTCAGTAATTTTTAACACTCATTGCAAGGAATGGTTGTCATGTTTCTGTCAGTTTTCCAAGACKTTTATATTCGTTCTCCCTCTAACCAATGTTTAGAGAGGTCACTAAGGCCCCCCATACTCTATCTGCGGGTGCAGCCACAAGGGACTGAGTTTGCTTTAATTCCTACTTACATAAAAGGGAAGTGCTTTTACTACTTCTTCATTTAGGAGCCATGCAAGGATTACCTTCTTTCATTCCTTCTCTCCTTGGAACTCATATCATTCTATATTAGATATAGGCAAAAATTTCTCTCTCTCTCTCTCGATATATATATATATATAATCCTTATAATAAATATGGATAAACCATTACACGGTAATATTTTCAGAATGGCTTAAAAATGTACAGGAAGTATAATTATGTATATTCAGAGCAGACTATATTGCTAAGGCGAGTCTGAAACAGCATATGCACGATTAGATACCTAACTGCTTATAACATTAGCATGATTTTCTACTTAAAAGGAGAGTTATTCTGCTAACAAGGAACGCAAGTGAAGAATGTAAAGAATTGCATATTTTTTACACGGCAGAGCCTAAACAGGCTTCTAGTTTGCTTCTAACTCAGTGAGCAATGGACACAAATAGTACACAGACGCTGTGTTACAAGGGTGGGAAGACGTATTCACTGTGATTTATAGATTGGGCCACTAAATGAGTGAAGTAAATATTTATCCAATATAACCTTGCATTCTGTCTTGGTACATCCGAATACCAAGTGGAAGGATATCACTGTGGGAACACAGCCAGTGGATTTCATTCAGCACTGGCACGCAATTCCTGCGACCAGTCAAATTTAAAGTGACGCTTAATAGCCAGCAACAACTAACTTGTCAGCATTATGTTTCTCGCTTTTGCCTCGGATTTCGCCTGATGCTTTTTTTGGGATCCTAATGAAAAGAAACTTAGTTAATATTAACTCCCTGGCAATGAAACCCACTCAAAATATCAGTTGAAAGGGTGTGAGTCCATATGGCCAACTGGAGGAAGGTTCCCCCGCCCTGAGAACAAACTCTCATTGCTTTTAAATGCTACAGATTTTGTTTGCTTTAAAATAGCTCTTTTTAAGTGGGTGATGAGTACCAGTGCAAGAAGCAGTAAGTGATCCATAAACCCCTGGGCACGCAGACATTCAAGACCACGACTGATAACCACCAATCACATTAGCTTGGGCAAGCTAGAAGAAATTAAGGTTTCTTAGCTCAAAGTATCCTTCCCAACCCTCCTTTGGCTCCGTATTTAGGAAAATTGTTCGCTTCTCTTTTTAAAATGCACTTTTAGAGGTAACTGACAAATAAAAATGGAATACCTTGTAGTTGCCTCACTAGGCTAGGCCTGGCCATTTTGGGAGTGTCAAAACTGGCTCAAATTAAAGTTCCATTTTTTTTTTTCCTGTTCAGTTTTGGTTGGGAAAGCCAGTCACAKCTTATACAACCGCCGCGCTTTGCTGTTAGACTGAATTAAACRCCTTCTCTCAGGCCTTCCTTGATTCGTTTTAAACTCCTTCCTGCAAAGAAGCTTGCAAAATTATTTTTAATAGCCACATTGGGAAAAGTAGGCWGCCTTTTGTTCGGCAAAGAATGCAGCGAGCGGGATGTGCACCTCGGGCACACACGTGCTGGGCTTGAAAAGGGCTTTTCATTAAATCAGGGCCTTGTATGACTTGCTGTCCTTCTCCTTTGGGGTGGCAGGGCACCCTCTGACTTCTGCTCCTTAGGCGAGGGAATGGGGAGCATCGCTCAGCTCTCAGCACAGGGTGTTTTTGCCAGCGATTTCTTTGCGTGCAGSGATTTCTGTGTGTGTCAGAGTAGATTGCATTAAGATGAAATGAAATTTGGGAAGAATTGGATTGTTTAGTCTTGGAAGGAAAAACTAGGGACCAAATGGTACCCTTTCCAACGTAGACGTTTCATCTGGTGGAGCTGGCAATAAATCGTTTTCTACATCCAGTGGGGATTAGGGTGGAAAGCGACGGCCATAAAATGTAGCAAGRGAGATTTAGGTTAGGCATTATGAGAAACCTGTAGCTTAGAGGGTAGAGAAGGAAGCAAGCTGCCTAAGGAGATGGTGCACTCATTTTTAAGAGCTGTTTAGCCCAACATCGGCTTGTTCAGCTATACCTGACCCGGTCTTGGGGCCAAAAAGTGGACTAGATGACTAACAGTWGACTAGATAAGCTCCTTTTCAACCCTATTCTCCTCGGCATAGTCTTTATATCGGCTTAATGAAATGAAAATATTTTGGATTGGATAATTTCTAGGGTTTAATATGTTAGAAAAAAAACATGAAATAAGTTACTCCTAATTTGGGGAAATATATCTATTTCTTAATTAGGGTTTCGCTAAAGGCTTTGGTGTGGACTCATTCACACACACACACCCCCACACACACACACACACCCCGGTTGTTCTCTCCTACATCTGAAGCCAAGCTAACCGCTCATGAAGTCCTTCCCAGGCCCTTTCTAAAGGCTGCATTGCAGGTTTCCTTGGCAACGGCGGACGGCACGGCGTTCCTGGACACCTAGGTGTCCAACCGCGCAGATCCCGACACGCCATCCCACCGGGAGGGTAACACGGACTGATAGGGATGGACCAAGCGCGCCCCACAGGTGCGCCACTGGTACCTGGACCCAATGGGAGCATCCTCGTGGCACCGAGCCATGCTGGGAAGCCCAGGAAGGAGCTGGGAATGACCGACTTCCCTATGCAGGGGACGGCTCCACGCAGAGGGACAGGGCCMATGCTATAGGGACCACCAAAGAAACCCACGTGTGCTTTGCGATTCGACCTCCTCCTCTGATTGCCACCTGCTGCTAAGAGCGGTTTGTTCTTGCACCRTGATTTAGGCGCACTGCTGTATCGCCCCGAGGCATCGATACTCCACGCAACTTCAAGTACCTTAATTTTGTGTTACGCATTAAACCCTCCACATACAGAAGAGCCRGAACCATCCAGGCAGAGCACATTGGACAAAAAGATGATTTTCCTATGAAAGCAGAGTTATCTGAAAGTGGAAAAAGCCACTCGGCATTAGTGCCCCGATCCTGCTTTTAGAGATGGTAGCAGTGGCCAGGGTCAGACAGGGCTCCTCTACTACACACTAGAAATCCATCATGTTTACCACTTTTTTTTTCTGTAGTGCTGTGATTCCTCAGTCCATGTCATTTCTCCAAGATCCTTCTTTAATAAAACCATCCATCCCGGGATGCAAACAGGCCCAATTCTCTCTACACTGCTTATTCCAACAGGGAGACGCACACCGCTCCCACTGTGCGCTTGGCAAGGACATTGGGAAAGATTAAAAGGAATCGTCCTGGTCTCCAATTATATACTTTTAAATATAYGCTTGACACAGTGCATTAACATACAAAAACCTGGAGCTGTCAACAGCTGAAAGCCTGCTCTTCATAAGGAAGTATTTCCAGTTTCTTTTATTCATTTTCTGCGGACACGATCCGACTTCAATGAGCAAATACAAAATGATGCTGGATTTTATCCTTTTTCTGAGATTCTTTTCTCAGAAACGGCTTCTTTTATATTCAAGTTTGCACAATGAATAGCAATTTTTCCTCATTACTGTCTCAGGTGCTGTGGCCCACATTATTCTTTAACTTTAAAATTATGTTACCTTTCTTTCAATRCCATTGCTAGCCATGGAGACAGAACATGTCAAACTGATTTATGCTTGGCCACTTACCCCAAGAGGGAGCATGTGTGCCACTACCACATGTAATCTCTTAAAACGTAGAAAAGGATAGGAAATTGTTTCAACTTTGCTAGGGTTTAAGTATCAGAAGCTGCATATCTCCATGCTCGTGCTAACTACCTGATCCTTCATTGATTTCCTTGCAGATGAGAAGAAATGCAAAAGCCAATTATTTTTTGAGCCTGTGCTGTTGAACATCTCAGGAAATTCCATCAGTTGCTCAAACTAATAATTCACTCAAGCTGCGCTACACAGAGACAAGCATTACTCAAATTGCAGGAAAAAGGGTTTACTTGCTGCCCTTAATTGGCAGGAGATACACACAGAGGAATTATTGATCGGAAATCAAAACAGCTTAAGGGGGGATGAATTAGGTAAGACCATCAAGAGAAAAGGGATATTAGAACTGGAAGCAGGGCAAGAAGCAGAAGCTTTGCTTGGAAATGCCTCTCTCATCACACCGTGGAGGGTGCTAGGGCTTAAGCCAAGGACGAAGTGTCTGACGGGACCAAGGGGACGGATGTGCCTCCCCGTTCACCATTTCCAGAAGGCTGCTGAGCAGGAAGGGATGGTCGGTCCCCACACAAGGCATCAGCCCCTGCTCTCGTAACCTCCCCGCACTTTATTCCCAAAGATCTACCCCCCTCTATCCTTAATAAAAGGATCACCTTTAAATTATTATTATTTTTGATTTTCATCTTACTCTGGGCACAAATAAAGCAGTAGCTGAAGTAAACACTGATTTTATTCAGTCCAGTAAAGACTTCATGAAAATCTCTTGTGCTTTACTCTCTTGACTTCTATACAGTAAGATGGCACCTATAGACAACTCTCTACAGTGCCTACAGGCATACTAGTTAATGACTGATATTTCCACTTATTACAGACGCACCGGATGACTATCACCTTTCCTTTTGGTCTGTTATTAATGACCTTATTAGCAATGCAAATCAATGTYCACTATGTAAAATGGAAAACACAAAAATCAATGCATGTCCTGTTCTGTATGGTTTAGATTCAGATTTTATTTTTTTCAAAGTGTCACAGATTCATACCAAACCCTGAATACTAAATTACCTTTAGATGCTTGCTTTACTTAGAATTTAYGACTTGCCGGTAGACTTTTTATATTAATTTTTAATGTATCATTTAAAAATACAGACAAAAAATAAAAAAGAGCAGATTTGTAAAACAGACTCACACTCACTATTTAATAATACAAATGAAACTGTCCAAAAATAAAATCAAAGTAAGACCAAAGTCATTATCCTGTCCAGTGCTATCCTTTCAGTCACTGAGTAACTAGGCTTTCATTCCTCATATAGTCCCTGAGATCTCTGTTTTGATATGGCTCTTTTTCCTTGATATATGTTTGATAACTATAAGTCAGCTGGGTTTAGAAACACTTTTTAGATGATCCATGATCAGAGGATTTAATACCACAGGTCTTCAGCTGAACTAATGGCCAGGTTATAGAGTTTATTGCTCCAGTCAGCATATTGTTACAGTCTTCAAAATGCCACCGACTCCAAATCTGGTCTGAATGGCTCAATGTAATTTGTCCAGGAATACAGAGAAGAATTTCTGAATGTTTTGCCAAAGGAAATAATTTAATTTAAAGGAAGTTTTAGATGATTTTTCCTTTTCACATCCTTTAATTCTAGGTCATGACTGGGACTTAAAGAAATGCCACAACAGTGCACATTCTTTTTAATGAGGTYCACTAAAAATAGTAAGAAGCCTAAAACTTTTACATGATATTTAAAGCAAACATTTCACAATTATATGTTTATCTAGTACCAGGTTGATCTGTATTTTGCCTGTGAGAGACCTGAACCCCACAACATGGATGAAATAACAACTCTCTAACAAATTACTGTTGATCTTTTAAAAGCAATAACTGAAACAGTCAGTTCTCTACCAGTTAGATCTATTTACAAGAATAACTTCTGGATTGCTCTAGAAGCATGTAGTTCGTTTTCTTACTGCCTTTAAGAGAACTGTACTTGTATATTTTATCTGTCCTATAGTATGCCCCATTTTTTTTCATTTCATGAAATAGTGTCCTCGAATTGAGAGATCACAGAGCCAGAGCCATGGGCCATGTCCTACATGCCCGAGCCAGGTGCATTAGTTACAGGAGTGTGACCTAACAACATRCAGAATCTGGGCCTTTAACTATGGCTTTCTGAGCACCAATATCCCATTTTCCCTTGCACTTAATAATACTGTTAATAAAATTGTCAGCATTACCAGAGTAACTAACTCGGCAGCAGAGCTTGGTGGATATTTTATGAACATTTGAATAAAGGATCAATCACCAAATCCTGTAGCAATGAAACTTCCTAACTACTCTTTACAGAAAAGTTATACAAAAAGAAGCCTAGTATTTAAACACTGACAAGGAGGAGCGACAGCTATCTTGACATGAACAGAGAAGCTCTTCTCCCACTCTTGAGACTTGACAGAAGYCAAGACCTTTTGCTTATTTCTAAGGGATGACATTTCTCAGGGATGGCATTTCCCATCTCCTTTCATTTTCCCATTCACACACCGTTTCTCACTTCCCTTTTGCTTACTTTTCTGATAGTTGAATGCACATTGATACAATCACCAYGTCACACATGAGTTTTCCAGTTAGAGAAAAGAAAAAGTTGCGTATCACTATTTATTTATTTTGCTTGCATCATCTGTGCTTACTACGCYGGCTGCCAAGGGAAATGGAATTAGGAAAGAATTCTGTGTTTTCATCCAAGATTAGAGGAAATGCCACCAGGAGCCTCTATTTTCCACCTGGATTGGGGCACTGCTGGTTTTCCCATTGCAAAGGCCTTTTACTTTGCAAAGGTCCATCCCTTTTAGCAGTCGCTCCTAGCTCCCAACTGCAAGAGGAAAGCCAGGCCCCTTGGCTCAGTCCCGAAAAATTAGCATTCAGGTTATATATATAAAGCTGCTGAAAGTAATGCAAAACAAACCCTTTATTTCATGGGCCATAAAGTGCATGAAATACAGACACTCATGAGCTATGAAGCAAAGGTCCATAAAAACCTCCATGAAATGTGCAATTATCCAGCAGGATGAGTCTTCAAGCCATGCCTGCAACAACGTGAACTGGGGTTTTTAAGCYGAAAAACCAAAATTGCCATAGATCTTCACACGGGCAGCACACAAGAAGGAAAAGATCCACGAAACCTCAAATTAGCAGAACTGCTTGAAATTAATAAATTAGTTTAATGGGATTACTTGGCATGCCTAATTTTATGAAAAAAAAAAAAAAAAGTTGCTATTTTGAAGCTTTCCTTTAGCCAAGATTGACTCCATAAACAGTGGATTAATTAAGGAAAATCACCCTACCAAGTATCTGATAAGGGCTACTTGGYGCTTCCAGCCTGGAGAACCAGGCTGCACGATGTAGCACATGGAATTCCTGTTTACCAATTGATTCCTCTAACAATTGTACCAGTTAAAGGTGGATGTTGTTATTGAAAAGATCTTGCTCCGGTGAATAAAAGCGACGAACTAAAGCCTGGTGGTTGCTGTCCCTTYGGGTTATTTYACTGTCTCTTTTAACAACACAGAGAGCAACACTATTCAGCTACAAATTGGACAAWCCTGGCAATGTGCTATATTTTAATGATTTCAGTCCCCTAATGTAACTTCGGGCTCTCTTCTCCTTCACCCACCCATGTTCTCTCTCTGTTCTGTCAACTGAATAGATCCCAAGGACCTGGTTTTCTGGAAATTCATCTTCATTTATCCGCACAGCGTGGACCTCTCTGTCAGAACCTTTCCTTGCAGTATTACCAATTTCTAGATTTCTCTTAAAAATACCTACCAGACAAAGCTCCGTGTAATGGCCTTATTCCGTTAACATTTCCCTTTATGTCTCACTCCAAGGAAACCTTCCTTAGCATGCAGTAGGATATTAAAGTTTTCTAGATTTTCTAGAAATTTTACATCAAGTTTTCACGTCCTCTCCGTAGCTTTTGAGCTGACGTACCTAACTGGAGACATATGAGGACTCTCCACGTGTAGAGCTTAATTGCAACTGGGTGGTTGTTCTCATAAATATTCCCAACCACATATTGTACCAGAGTGTCTCCCAAGTCCAGAAACGACATCCCAATGTAATTCTTTAATAAGGCCGTCTGCCAGCCCCTAAACCTCACCTTCACACACATTTTTATCTTATTAGCAGCAAGTGCTGCCAGCTGTTAAAGAAAAACGTTTTGGTAGGACAGAAAGAAGGGGCAGAGGGAGCGAGCTAAAACACACCAAGGAGAGAACACAAAAATTTACAGTTCTGATTAATCAAAACCAGAAGGGGGAAAAAAAGACAGAATCCAAAGCATAGCTAATATTGCATATACCTTACTCTAGTGAGTGCCTGACTCCAAATTTAATAAGACAATTAAAACTGGAGTTGCAGTCTTGGTGTGGGAACGTATGCACGTGAGCACGTGCGGCAAGTCCCAAACCAGCTAATCTCAGCCTAARTGCTCTCCCTTCCAAAGCATCCCCGGACTAAAGCAATCGCAGATGCCAAACAAGATATCGCAGCACATCACGTCGCTCCGACTCGTGTCCAAAGCAGCATAATCCGATTTGCAGCATTTTCAGCCACATCCTGATTGGATTACTAACGAAGGCTGGCAATTCAGAGGAGTTCACCAATTGCTGACGGTTTCTGYGGAGCAGCTGGGCAACTACTTTTAAATTGAGAAAGACTGTAAAAAATATATTTACGRCTAAATGCCTTTCCACAAAGATGGGCCAGATGGTCCCATAGAAATTGGAAAACGAAGGAAGCATTAATGAATCATCCAAGAAACCAGAAGTCTTTCAGTGGGTGGCTCAGTCCATTAAGAAGAAAAATCACCCCAAACCCAACACCACCCAACTCTTCATCAAGTGCCRTTTTTTGCTTGCTGTAATTTCAATGCACTTATATAGATGTATTGCATTTCTAAATAATCACATAGATGCACAGTTGTATAATATATGAGGTTGGCTTTTGTCATGTTAATAGCATATTCCATTACCAGAAGAGATTTAGCGATGATTTTTTAAAGTACATTACAATCTGACCCAGAACCTCCTTATTTAGTGCATATTCACAGGAGGGCTTAGTGTCAGTGGGTCTGATGTGGAGACAGACAAGACCCTCTAGAAGGGGTTCTAGATTCAGGGGAAAATCCTTTGAGTGACCAGTTAATTGTAGAAACAGCAAAAGATCTGAACACCACATGAGCTTCACTATTTATATTCCAATTACAGATACTTGTTTTGGAGGGTTCATTGATTATTCTTATTAGAAAACACTTGCTCCACTCTTTCTATGGTATTTATGCTTTGACAGTTAATTCAATATTTTCTTGAAGAGTCCCCTGTGCACTATTAGTTTTTACCTCAATGGAAATAATAGATCTTCAATATAACACTATTTTATATTCAATACGTTTTCCGCCAGTAGTGCTTAAGAAATTGATATTAGTCTTTGAAAAAAGAAAAAAAAAAAGATGTTACTACAGATGAACAGATGAAAAAAAAAAAAAAAGATGCAAAGTTTTTTCTCTTGGTTGAGGTGAATGACATGATGGATCCCCCCAAGCGTGGGATTACAAAAGCTCTTCTCCATTGACACGACTGTCTTAGGCTACAGTCAGTATTCTGTTTGTATCAAGTCCATCTGTATTACAGAAAACCAACGCTCATGCTCCATAGTTTGAACATATTTCCGAATTGAATTAGCCTTGGAATATTTTCAAGTTTATTTCTATTATATCCATTTTTTTTTCTCCTCCAAGTTGTTTATGTTTTTCCTTCTCTCAAGTTGCCAGCCATCATCTTGAGAGTCTAGATTTGCTACTCGCAATACGCAGCATCTCAAATGTGAAAACAGGACATGTCACATTGCATCCTAATTAGAAATGAGGAATGCTGAGGGAAAAAAAAAAAACCAATCTATGCACGATCGTGTATTTGAATTTCGAAATGAACTCAGATTGAGTGTCCCCTTTGTGCTCCTTTGTCATTAATATTCCAGCAAATTAATTTACTAGCAGGTCTGAGAGCCTATAAGCTAAGTTTCAGCGCTGAGACAGCTGGTTTTGCACGAAGCAAAACTAAAACTTAAGGTGACAGCCTCCGAGTTTTTTCCCCAGCTTCCTGCCTGCAGGCCATACCCTAATTGCCAACACGAGGGATCCCCCTCCAAGGTCAGGACTAGGTGGCATCTAGGATRGCTCCTTCGCATCGCCCAAAGGCTCCTGACACCCTGGTGCTCGCAGCTCCTCTCACCCCGGGGCACCTCGAGGATGCCGCGTGTATTTGCCCCTCCGGCTTAGTTGGCACTTTGCTAGCGGGCTGCAAATCAGCCCCTTTTCAACGAGCTCCTAGTCATGTAGATTTCTCTTTGCTAAAGGGGTCTTAAGGCAAACAGGCAGATTCTGCCTTAAAATACAGCAGGAATTTAAGCCAATAGGTGCCTTACTTCTGTGACTGGAAGTAAAAGTGGGTTTCAGGGAATTTTGCCTAAAACTTGTGAGTTTTTTAAATTTAGTAATGGGACAAATATATAATTCATGCATATATATATAGAAGTATATTGTTCAAATGAGCATAGCTTACTTCTAGGAGCCAGTGACAAGTGCATTCATTCAAATTTCAATTAAAAATATATATATTCCCTATAATTAGCCTATTTAATCATTGTTAGATACATTACAAATGTCCTTTATTTTAAAGCAAAATTTTGTTTGCTGAGATTTGAAGAGAACTGGGCAGGGAACAGTATTTAGAATGATCTCTATTTGCACTTACTCAGCGCAAAACTACCCATTATTTTTAAGTAAAGTGTAATATAGGGAATTTTAAAGGCCCTGCACTCTTGGCACTTTGTTTTTTTCCCTCGTCTTTCTTTCCCAATTCTATTCATCTTTTTCACTTGCAAATCACATCTCACATGAGCTGTCCTGTCCTTTAAAGCCCCCAGCACCTGAACATCTTAAAAAAAAAAAGCTGAAGAAATAATAAAGTAAGCCAATGAATACATTCACATATTAAGCAGATGCTACAACATGCAGAGGTATTGGTTTACCAAGGCAGCAATGGTATTGCTGCTTGCAGAGTAAGAGTAAAACACACAACGAGGGAGAGTTCGTGCCATGGCCTATCCTAGAGCGGTGCAATAGGTAAACAGACACTTCCCCAGACTTTTTGAAAGAAAAATATTGCCATTAAACTTAAAAAAAAGAAACACAACACCACACAAAAACAAAAAACATGTCTTCAAGCAACTGAGTTCTTAGTATCCATAACTTAAACCAATAAAAATGAAAATAATAAAATCCTCAGGGCAGGCAGTTTCCAGAATAAACACTGATACATTTAGGTATATTTATTTTGGGTATATTTGGTGGTATATTTACTTTTACAGAAAGCTCGTGGCTTATGGGCAGACGAGAGCAAGCCATGAAAGAGACAGAAACCCAGAGACCTCAGAATTACTGACCAGGCTCCACTGAGGGGAGTAAATCCTACAAAACTCTGRGGATGGGCAGGGTTTCTGCTCCAGCTAGGCAAGCACCACAGCATCAACCTCATGCCCAGCACTACCTGGGCAAAGCAGAGACAAACCCTACCCAGTCCTAAGCAGCCCAGCATCTCCCTTGTCTCCCTTTGCCCATCGTTCACGCAAGTAGTTTCATCCCTGGATTGGGATTCATCCCTGCCTGCGAAAGGTGGGAAGCATCAAGCAATTAATTATTTCAAGTGATTGAAGAGACAGAGGGAAGCCGGGGAGACTTCAAAAAGTAGCCGGTTATTACTAATTCATGCGGTATTCATTAGTGCACCATTAATGATGYTGCTTTCATTTGCTATTTGCTACGGACTGTGCTGCTATTGGAATTTCTCTCTGATTTAAGGACTGCTTAAGAATATTTACTGAAGCCTGAGATTTTAAGCTAATGCTTCATGCCTTCTGCTGCACGGGGTGGAGAGCTCTGCACTGGTCTGCTCACCCTTGGCACAAAACCCCATCCCCAATAATGGTGCAAAAGCCCATGCCTAGCCCAGTACTGTTACTTGCTGCTAGCCAAGGAGGGTCCTTCCCTTCCAAGCTCCAAAGCTTGGGCTTTAAATTCACTTTGGGCAGGTTTTTACACACGCTTTGCACATCCAGGCCCTTCTAACACYTCATTTCTTTGCAGGCCCACGGGCACACGCTTGCTGCATCCGCAGTGCTCCCCTTCCTGCCAACACCTTCTGCTTAAGGAAGAAGAGGTGTATTAACTAATGGAAACCAGACTTTTGGGTCTGAGGAGAGCACAAAGCACAATTTTAACTAGGATGCAATTAAGCAAAGGGAGAATAAAGCAGGAAAATAGTAACAGAAATAGCAGAGAGCAGCATCGTAATGGAAAATGAGATGGTCACAGGCTAACACTGAATATAATTCAGCGGCTTTCTTGAAATATGGAATTCCTGCTAGAGCAGCATCAGGTATCTGCATAATAACTTTCTGTACTTTAAAATATGTATGTAATGTTAGAAGAATGAAGAAAAAACCAAAACAAACCAAAACAAGCAAGCCTGTATATTACATCCTTGTTGTTTTTCTTTATTTCAAGTAGACTGTATCTGCCTGACTTCTTTCGGCCTGAAGGCAAAAAGAATGGTCCCAACTTGTCCACATTTCACTTTTAGTACCACTACATCTAGGTAGCCTAAATCTTAAAGCTTCRCACACATTTCAGCCTGTCCATATACCCGTGGCACAGTTCATAAAGCACAGAAACCACTGGCAGCGTGTTGGAATATTTTACATTTCTTCCATGACAAGAATACGGTGCACTGCTTAACCAAGATTAAGATAAAGTAGTTAAGTGTTCAATATTCCATATGCTTGCTTACATATATATTTCTTTCCTTGAAAAGGTTAATATTTGATAGCTTGCTCCTATTAATAMATCTATGGCTGCAAAGTGGTATGGTACCAAACCAACCTCAATGCAGACGAGCACCTACAATATCCTGTCCAACGTCTGTCCAAAAGCCTTGAGGAGATGAGGCYTCCATCAAATCCTGATCATTCCTTTAGATGATATTCAAGTCAAGTCCCTTTTAAATTGCATTGCATGGGATGCAAGTTTCCCCGAGGGAAAACACAAACAAACAAAAATAAACAACACACACAAGGGGAGAGTTTTGCAAGTGCTCAAAAAGCAGAAGAGTAAGTGCTCTGGGATGTGTCAAACCACCAGGAGGCTTTTTAACCCTTGGGGTATAGCCAAAATTGTCAAGTAGCGTCTAAGTGCGAAGACCCATSAGTACAAATACATCTGGTTCTGCAATTTTCCTTTTGAGTAAGAGTGAGTCCTGTGCTTCAAAACAGACATGTACTTAAGTACTGCAGAAGAGAAACCTTAAACATTTCTGCGTTTATTCTCTCTCCCTAAAATCTGTCACAGTTTTCAAACTGGCCTCTCACTCCTCAGTATCGCACGTTGCCTTTCAGGGTCAACGTTTGGTCTTTAATCCTCATTGCTTTTTATATTTTCCTTGAGATATCTTCCCGAGATCCCCATGTAGCCCCCAAGCAAATTAATACGGTGTAAAACTGCCTGTAATAGCTACAGACCATCTAGGCATCCCATTTCCTTCCTCAAAGAGCAAGATGCAAAGAAACCCAACCTGTAGGGCGGGTTAGTAGTTCAGAGATTTCGGGAAAGTAAGAAGCTTGTAGTTTCATCTGCRGGAAATATTATTCCGGGGAGAACCGGGGCACTTTCAGCTCATTATTATTTAGTGTTGTGTCACAAATTAGCACAGGGTGCTCAACARGTATTATGATTTCACATCTCTAAATGGAGTCTATTTAATAGGGATTAAAATAGGATCTCATGTAGCATAGCGAGCACTAAAAGAGTCTTTGCTGCGATTACATCTGGTCACCTTCACTTTTAGCACAGCATTAACAAGACAAGCCGTGATCTAAAGTCCAATTAGATGCCAAGTTATCCAACTCATTAAGTGTGAATGAAGGTGCACGCTGCCCTCCTCCAAAGAGATGGCAGAGAGGTTCTTGTAAAGGTGATGAGCAGCTTTTTGGGACTGGCAGAAACGTCAGGAAACTCAAAATCAAACTTAAACCTTTTGAAAAACAGCCGAAGGGACAAAATAAGCAGAAATGTGTTGAACAAGACTTGTAAACACCACCCAAAGCTCCCTTACTTTCCAAGTATGCAAAACACTTAACAGCAGAAACTGTTAATTAGAAAACAAATGTTTACTCTACCCTGACAACTGTATTCCCTTCTCTGCGACCTGGCAAAGCGTATTTCCACGAAGAAGGAGACGGGGGATTATTCTGTGAACTGCATGCATTCAGTTTGCTCCTCTTCTCCCTCCATTTGCTCTGCTGTCTCCCCACAGCTGAATATGTATTTTTTTGTTCAGAGGCAGAATTAAGATTTGCATTGTACACCAGTATAACAAGAAATGACTTCTAGGTATCAGTGGAGTTACACTGGAGAGCATTAGTGGCAGTAAAACTGGAATTTCTCCTTTGTTTTCCACCCCAAGCAGCATTARCATTTCCTCAGTCCTTGCACGGAGCAAGTAGGTTGTTGCTGGCTCTATGATGGCAAAGCAGACAGGTAATAAAACTGTTCACAAATCTCTTCATATTTGCTTTTGGGAAAGGAAGTCCCTTAAACCTGACACTTCAAATGTGGGTCCTACACAATCACATTCCCTGTTCCTGATCCACATTCCTGATCCTGTAGGATCACATTTTTCTGTTTCCCATATTCCYATAGAATTAGCAGTGGGAAGAACAGTAGATTTTCATTAAAATAAAAAATAAAATAAATAAAAAAACCCTTATTGTGTTGATGGATGAATTTTAAACCTTCAGCTTCCAGGTTTGCTTTATATTGCCTAAGAGGAAATACTATTTTAAAGACATTATACATCTTCCTGCCCTTAGTATTTTGGGTTCACATCATTCACACTCTGTTATTACTGTACCCGGGACCATTTCAGTCTTATGGAAGAAATGCTTAACTCAAACACTCCAAATTTGTTTTTATTTTACTGCAGATCTTTATTAAAAAAAAAAAAAAAAAA
>PTEX01000220.1:690338-747773 GCA_003342815.1 Eudromia elegans
GCATGTTCCCCTATAACCCTGCATTTTTGTAAAGCAGTCCTCATGCCCCTCTACCTTTTACAAGCTGCTTCAGGACTCATTCCTTACAAGGAATTCTTGAAATTCCTTGTTTTCAAAACACTCCTGGTTACTGTGGAGAGAAATTCTCAGATTTCAATTCTATTCCACAGCATCTTACATACTTTATTCCCAGAAAGCACACTGCAGAAAGCCAGAAGATTGGCCCAATTAGGTTGCTTTGGAATATGATCATTTTCATTGCCTTGTACCAAGAATTCCTAAGTTCAAAGGGACAATAAAATTTTCCCCTCTAATACGGCATCTACATGTACTAACAAGATATTTTATAGGACACAAACAGATGAACGGGTCAGGCAGGTTTAGGCTAATGAAAAGTAAATTGTTCTAGTAAGTGACCTAACAYTGCCTGAAGGGTTTAACCCTCCTGTAATAAATTCAAACTTTCAATGGCTTCTTGCAATTCTGTGCAAGAGAGGCTTATTTTTTGTTGGTCATTTATTATGAATTGGACTTTTTTTTTTTAAAGGTTTGATTACATCATTCAAAAGTTTATCCTTTAGTAACACTGCCTGGAATAATTGAATGTTTCTTGAATGAAACACCACTAATCTTAATCCATCAGTATAAAAGCTATTTGTTTCCGTTTGAATCYTCTGAAGTCAGAAAACTTCATAAACCCAGACATTTGCAAGCAGCTCACATTAAATAAATACTTACGTCATTGTCTTATCACAAAAATTCCTTAATATCAGTGAACTTTCTTATTTTTTTTAGTGGATCAGGGATCATTAATGACCGCAATTTCCATTATCCCTTAYGTATTAGGAACTTTGTACTATTTTCCTTAAAAAAAAAAAAAAAAAATCCCACCACTTTAACTGAAAACAATTGTGAATATTTGAAAGAATCTAGGGATACAATTTCATGGGTCCCAGGCCCACCGCAGACGAGGGTGAACGATGGCAAGAGCAAGAGTTGTGTCAAGCCATGCARGAGGCGGAACAAGAGCAGTCCAGAGGTGACAAACTAAACGAGTTAACGTGTAAGAGCCCCGGGACAGGCAAAGGCACTGGAATGATAATGATATTGCCTAAAGGAAGGTCTGGAGAGAAGGGAGAAGGCTTATGGAAAAGAGAGATGCCTGGGGCTCAAATTAGAGGAGATGAGAGGTTTTACAGCCAAGACTGCAGGAGATGGGGAAGACGGACTTGCCCGTGGAGCTGATCACACAGTTTGGCCTTAAGGAGACAAACTTAAGTGTAAAAAGTCTTCTGTGATCAAAGAAGAGAAGGGAACCTGGGGACGAGCCATTAGGTCAAACACAACCATGAAAAACTATGTCTTTCTGCTCTACTTTCTATTTGTTTCTAATTCAGAAGTGGGCCAGAAAATGCTGGAGTTCACAAGAATTGCATGGGAAAATGTCCTTTTTCCAACTAAATTTTACCTTATCTTACATGGAGTTCTTAATCCATTATTAAACTTCTTTTATAGAAAAGTTAATTAAAACTTCAAAATTCCACATCCTACAAGTCTCCAGAATTGCACAGGTGAATGAGAATCCTTTTCTCAGCAGCCTGAGGGAAAGCCTGAAGCTTTACACAGAAATAAACACCTCTCCCAAATCTTATTTAGTCTCACTTTACAGTCATTTGCATGTTAGTTATGTCTGCTAGACTGTAATAAGTAATTCTACTTATTTATTTGTTTTCCAGATGGTTCTCTTTCATTTTTGTCATAATCTCACTTGAAATAATTGGAAAATAGCAGAGGAGAACTGTGAAAACGGTATTTAATATTGAGTGAACTGAATTTATGCCTTGGTCTAAAATATATATATATATAWAAAAAATATATTACTGCACCATAAAATTATATTGTGAAAATAATTATTCTGTTTATGATACGTATTTTAATATTCTGCTTATGGTATATTTACTTATCCACTCATCTGCTTTGGTTACTGGAGGTGTTGCTTTTTGCAGTTGTCCTAGAAATATCTCACAGGGTGGATATAAAAGGGAAGCTGGTAAAGATGGTGTTGCTGCTTCTAGCTCTCATCTAGAGCTTTTTTCGTCTGTGATATCCAGTCTGTAGAACCCTATTTATTGCCCAAGTTAAGCTGAAATCATCAACACAAAGAGACATTCGCTCATTGCTTTGGCTTGGAACACGTGATCTTCATTTTTCCGTATTTTACCTCTTCCCCGCAGTCTGTGAACTACAGAACTCCCCTCTGCAGTATTTTATTCTCTCTGCTGTCAGCAGAAATTTCTGCAGTCACTATAAAGGGCCTGGTGATCTTGCTCTTCCTTCTGCTCCTGTTAGTCTTCATGTGCTTTTCTGCTGGATGCGAGCAGTTTTTGAGCTCCGCACCAGAGATGCCTTGTCATAACGTACATATTCTGAGCTCATTAAAAACAAACAAAAAAATCCCCCCCAAAATCTCTTTTWCCTCTTTTCTTTCCCTAGCCATGAGTGGGGACTAACAAAGAGAACTAGTGCAAGTGAGGTCCTGGCCAAGACTACYTGGGGACGAACATCCTGCCGCAAGGGCACAGAGACCTGGCACACGTTAAGAATTAATGAGAACACTAAAATGGTGCTGCTCATATGGTCTAAAGCCAACATGGTATCTCAGGAGAATAAAGGTCCCAAAGTGACCATGGAAAAGCAAGAGTTAGGCTGTGGAACTAGGTTGCTTCTTGCTCATCAGTCCCGGCCACAGACTGTGTTGGGCTACTTCTTCCTGGAAATCCATTTTTTAGGAATATTGGACACCTAGTGGGATCCTCTGATGGGAGGCAAGACTCGAAAGTGATGCTGAGGGTTCAAAGGAGATGTGAAAACTCTCACTGCATGGTGGCAAGAATAGAAAAACAGAGGGTGGGAGGGACAGGGAGGACAGCCCTAAAAACACCTTTCGTTCAGAGATTTAATAGTATTATGCAAGGGAGGAAAACACCATCATTTCCGTTGTCCGATTTGGCTGTGCTTTCTTATTCCAAGTGTAAAGGATTCCGGGAGCTTTAGATCCTGCTGCTTGCCACTGGTCTGCACACAAATAAATTGAGCTACATTTAGCACATTGAAAATTCATAGAATTTGTTAAGGCACAGGCTTAAGGCATGCTTCCTCAAAGCACGAGCATAAATCATCTCATATTTATACAAGTCCTTGCCGGCTGCTACAACTGTTGGCTGCACCCAGGTCAACAGAATCGCATAATAACATTGAACCATATTAACTGCATAAATAAGAGATTTTAACAGTGGACTGCATTTGAAGAATGGGTCAGCAGCATCAAAGTAAGGGCAAAATTATCCTCAAATCTCCATTTGAGATCTACATTTTTATATTCCAGCCTCATATATATGCAGAAATGATAGGCTGGTATGAGGGAAGAACAGCTCTACTCTGAAAGTGCATTACCCTCGGATTAATTTCTTCCTCCCCAAAGGAAATATCAATAGCTTTTTTTTTTTTTTTTAATGGAGCAAAACGGAATTTTGACTAAAGTTTTTGCTCTAAATCTGTTCTTTTGTGCTGATAGTATTACACACGTTATTAATTGTGAGGGAGGTACTCCAGTCAAGTGAGAATGACATGGAATAATAGCTCTGAAGCTATAACTGAATTATAGCTATTTTAAGATAAATGTCCAGCTGTTTTTATTTATTCTCCTAAGAATGCCGATTTAAAAAATAGCCCTTTAAGTGAGGCCCCTTAAAACTCATTTTTCCACTACTGAGAAGTCTTCTGATTTTGAAGCAGAATGCAGCACATTTTATTCATTGCCTGGTGGTTTCAAGAAAGAAGTAATAAATAATAATGTTACAAAATGTATTGTGTGCACATTCAGATTGAGAATTGTTGACCAAACAATCCARAAGGTAACACAGTGCCGAGAGGGTGGGGAAGAAGAATTGCCAGTAAAAATCAGACATCGAGATTTATGCCATGATCCCGACGCAGCCAAGGTGAATTAGTTTGACTCTAGTGCTTTCATCCTAAAGTCTTGCCCCAGACTCTTGAGGAAAACTGGCACAACTGGAGTTTTATAGAGATTTCCCTAGTTAATGACCAGTTGATTTTGGCTACAGCTAAAACTTTAATTTACAGAACCAAAATTCCTATTGCAAAAATGATCTACAAAAATGGTAGGCCACACTTTTTTCCATTCATAATCTATTCATCTGCCGTCTGTTTCTTATTAAAAATAGGTTGCTTGGGTGTAAAGCAGAGGCAGAACAGTCCTAGACCCCTCCTTCTTTTTCTTTTCAACGCTTTGCCTTCCTGCAACCAAATCTAATGTGTATGTGAATTATATCAAGTAAGTTAAAATCGAGTATGCAAGTAATATCCTTTCTTTAGGAAGGAGCTTCCTAAATTTCATCCAGAATGAGTTAAAGGAGGCCCCTGAAGATGCATCTTACCGTTGTAGCTGAGCACAACTCTCTGAAGCAAGGGACAGCCTTCAACACGTATTAAAGCGTCCAACTGCTGTTAAAATAATACCCATACTCCCTGCAGCATTTATGGTCTCCGGTTTGCATCACACTACCTTGCACCCAAGGAATATATAAAACAYGTGTCTGGCAATGGGATATAAAGGGCTTTTCATTTCCAAAGTGCACAAACAAGCTTTGTCACAGCTCATGCTGTCACGGGCAGGATTTTCTGCTCGAACTCTCAGCAGGTTAAAACAACCTTGTTTACCTGCTTCTCTAATTTACTCTCACAGCTCAATACAAGGCTACGTCTTACAAATGTTTCAACAGGTAACACTAAATTAGAGCCCTTTGAAAAATGTGGTGCGAAAGTATTTGTTGCTAACACTAATTTAGCAATTCACAAAGCTGCACACACTCAAACCAGTTAGCAATTTGACAGAGCCAGCAGCGTAGGAGATGTCTGCACTGCACAAACACCAGTCTATCCAATGGATGYGCCCATGTTTAACAGGCTACCTATAGCGAGCCCTGTGATACCCCATCTGAAGTCCTTGTGTCCTTGARGGGTGCAAATTGGTTACATAATACTGATTGTAGGGACTAGAATGCAGCTCAGTTCTCCATAATCGTTACCATGCTGCCATAACTCTAACAGAAAGACCAAGAATGCTTCCTTAATTTCTCTCTCTTTTTTTTTTCCCCTGGAAGCCATGTAGTCTTTCCCTTTTTTGCAGATAGGAAGGATCCTAAACCCATCTCAGCCAAGCTTCAGCCACTGGACTGCTTCCGTTACGGCAAATTGCCCCTCTAGTGGGGTCTTTAATCCTCAATTTGGAGCATCATTGATTCATTGACTAGAGTCATCACCTTTACTGAAAAGCATTGCTAGAAATAAAAGCCATTTTATACAGAAATTTCCACATGATTAAGCTCTTTCTAGCTACCTCAGGTATTAAATGAATTCCAATGGTTAGGACACCAGGCAGGATGAGGATTTGGAGCTGCCACAAGGCACCAGGCCTCCAGTTTTCCTGAGATGTCCATTTCCCAGACTCTCTGGACTCCTCTCCATTCCCCCAGCTCTCTCCATCCCTGACTTGAGCCGAGTTCCAACACTGAATTTCTAAAAGTGCCACTTAATTACTGTAGTTACACTAAGAATAGGGGAGAGCGGCAAAACATCATTGCTAATGAAAAGTCATTGAACTAGCAGGATGGATAGGTGCTTTTTATTCAGTGGCTTGAGATGCCAGAAGATTCTCTGATCTCAGCATCTGGGAATTAAAGTCTTCCTGAACATAATTAAAGTGTTTGTCTGCCCTAACCTATAAAGGGTTTATCCACAATGCCAGCTATCATCTAATGAGAAAGGATATCTGCCAAACTGGTCTATTTTTCTCCTGTATCCTTGCAAAGACGATCAGCACAAGTACTTGGAACAAATACAAATAATCAGCCTACTATTATTATAATTGTTTGGATAAAAGGGCTGCAGTTTAGCGCTCATAATATAAATCAACAGTCTATTTATGCTGTTGGTTATCAGGTGTACAATTACGCGCATTTATTCCCTTGAGTAATTGACCTTAGCCTTAAGTGGATGCCCTCTCTATCATGTTTGCTTGTCTATTCTTTCTCCTCCTCTAAACAAAACAGCAGATCTATAAATCAGCGSCATTAATACAGCTTAGGAAAGATGCCAGGCTGGTGTTTCAGCTCTCCTGCTCTTGAGCTGGCCCTGTTAGCAGCCTGCGGGGTGACGCCTCAAGGGCTGGTTCGTTTTAATCCCTTTTAATAATTTCTGGGCCACCCTTTTTMATAGCCAGGGAGGGTGACTTTTAGGATGACAGGAGGTATCAAAGTACCTCTCTGGTTATCTAAAATAGATAAACTTAGGATGCACAAACAGGTCAGCTTTAATATAGCTAAGGCAGCAGAAAATCTGCTTTATAAGAGTAATCCATCATAGAAAAAAGGGTTCTTTTTTTATTTTTAAATAATAAGCCGGATACTATGTCCTTCCCACAACCAGTCCGTGTGCTTTCGATCAGTGCAAGTAAAAGCAGTTCTGCCCTTTTCTCGGGGAGTTTTATTGTTGCTTTGAGTATCCCAGGACTGTAAGAACACCTATCAAATGTCAGGCGAGCAATGACAAAGGGCTGCGTTTTAAAGGTAACGTCTTCATGAATATGCAGATAGACACCTTTAGAAACTGAGTTATACTCATAACATTACCACGGCCACGTATCTAGAATCCGTTAAAATCCCACATTTCGGAGCTCACATCTACAACTGCAATCCGTATCTGGCTGACCTTGAGGGGATCCCCATGTGCTGGTCTGAGCCGTACGGATGCACCTCAGTCTGCACCTGAGTACAGGTGCAATCACTGCAAACCTGAAGCACATCCTGAAGATCTCACTAGTACCTTAATTGGTAGCTACAGGTGACTTAACCTAGTATCTAATTTGCTGGCTATCACTCCAAGTACTGTCATGTTAAGCTTCCCATCAAGCACATGCTCATCTTCAGTTTCTACCCAAGTCTTTATTCTGTTTTTCAGTCTAAAGGACTTTTTTTAATTTCCTGCTAATGCTTTAATTTAAAAGTTTTGTCCTTCAGAAAGTCAAGCAGGTTTGGTAATGTTTGTTTTACAAAGAGTCGCCAAATCCCAAGGGTTCAAACTTGACTTGTTCGAGGGACAAGGTAATGATGTTGAAAATGACTCCATTGCACCAGCTAAGTGTTGCCCTTATTAATCAAACTTAAAAGCATGCTAGGAATATTAAAATTTGCTAATGCTTATTCTGTAATTAACACTACTAAGTTCATACATTGCCTTGACACTAAAATAAATTCATAGCTACTCTAACTTTGGAAGATTTTTACAGTACTCAAAATATCACTTAAAAGACATATTTCTAAAACAATACATTGCATAAACAGTACGATACCACAAAGGCCCTTAAAAAACAAAGAAACAAATAAAAAAAGCAGAGTAGCAGTCTTAGCAGTCAAAACAATATTAAGAAAACAGATGCAAAATAAGAAGTTATTTGGAGAAGGACACATCACAGTATTATTGCAGTTATCCTTGAACCGGGTACTATAAACTGTAGGAAATCAGCAAGCTGCATTCCCTGCTATCCTCATACTCTTTACTGGGAATGTTTTGTGAGAAAGAAAAGATACTGATGTAGGAGTGACTACAAATTTGAATGGCATTCTTGGGAAGCCCGAGTGACAAGGAGCCTCATGTGCAAGAACTTCTGCACAGCCACATGACCTGCTATAAACAACTGGGGTCAACTGTTCTGTCAACAAGTCCACCTAAAAATGGCATCTGTGCTTCAGCACTTGGACAACCTGAGTCTTGTCTGCCGAACAGGTTTTGTGCAGTAAATTTGATGGTGAAATAAACATTATTTGTGCTAGGCACCATAATTCATGGGCTCGTGAATGATTTCACAGGCCTGAACAAGGTGCGGAATGAAACTGAATTTCAAATTCTCACTTAAAATAAATGACAAAAAAATATTTAAAAGGGTTTTCTCCTTTGAAATTGAAGTAAAATTGGTCCCAAATTTCAATGCAAATTTACCAAATATATTCATATCTACATTATTTATATGCATATACACACAAGCATATATTTTTAATATTTTTCCCATTCAYATCCATGCTATATATTCCTCCTACAGATTATGTGGCAGCGATTTGGAAGGCCCTGATCCATGCCCAGGAAGTTACTATTCACACATTCAGGTCTTCAGCCTTCCTTATGGCTATTCTGCCGTCGCTGGGCTGAACAGGAAGGATGCAACAGCCTTTCCAATCCTACGCCCCAAGAATGATGCTACCGTTTTGTTTCTTGTCTCCAAAATGTGCCTTTTATGGGAAGAAAGACAGCCCAGAGACGCAGTAAGTAATGGCTGATTTGGAAAACAGCCACTTGAAATGACTCCGCTGCTACCCACCGGTTGAGTCATTTTCAGGTGGGCGATTCAATGTAATTTTGAAAACACACATTACATTGTGGGCTCACCACAAGCATTTCTTATTTTCCTGTTTTTGTGAAATCAGGACACACAGTTCAGGGACAAAATGTCTTGTCTCGAGTAGAAACAAGAAAAGGAAGCAAGAGAAATCTACGAGCCTTGCAAAGGAGATTCGTAACAAGAAACAGTTGCTCCTTGCAAAAGCAAGTGCCCCTTTAGAAAATAACATAATAATGGTTATTATAAGCGACTACAGAAGAAGCAATATCTCCTGAAACAAAAAGAGGAGGAATAATTGCATGCTCCTGCCCACACTGAATGAGCAGAGACTACAAAAGCTGATTGCTAAAAGTAGGAGAAAACTGCTGGCACTACCTCTTCATTTACCTAACTCAGCTCCAATTTAAATGGAACTTAAGTGGCACATCTCTGTCTGTCTTCTCTCTGCCCCTATCTTCGTATATATGTGCTTACAGATTTCAGATTTTCAAGGAAAAAAATCCTACTGTATTGAAAATATTTTATCAACATCGTTTCCAGTAGGAAATACTGAGTATTTAAATTGATAACACACCTGACTTCTGCAGATAAGGAACGTACAAGAATTTTGCCTGAATTTTTGATTCAGTTGATCTTTCAAAATTAATTTTTATTATGAAATTGTGCGGAGTTCTCCCATACTGGAAGGGTTCTTTTGACCTTAAGGGGCATCATCACATCAAAGATCAGCCATACTGGTCATAAATAGACAGCACACAAAATAATTTTGGATATTTTTTCCTCTGCCTCCATACCCGCTCCCTTTGATCTGAGCACTGTCTTGGCATTAACATTGCCTGCATGTGGAAGGTTTACAAGACAAACCATTGCCTTGCTCTTGGGACAGGATCATAGATGAAATGCAGATGTACTCAAGCCAGTGAATTCACAYTGAACATATAAGCCCACCTGATGCAACGTCACTAACAGCAAAAGCAACAGAAATGAAGGAAAAAACAACAACAAAATACAGTATCCACCGCCATCCTTACATAAAGCACCAAAATCCCACGTGGAAGAAAATAATCACAGAGATTTCTAGAGCCCAAGTACACCAAGGGACTCATTTAGGAGTCCTGCTCCAAATGTCAGCAAAACCACAAACCTAAGTCTTCAGACTTAGAGTTGCCTTCTTATTAGAATGCTTGCAAAATGAATATAAAATGCAGTATTTCTCTATGAGACTGAGCCAAACTTATAAGTGACTCATACATGAAATGTGAATGGAACTTAGCTCTATGAAACAGAAATTTCCTTTAAATTCACTGCTGCAAACCATGCTTTTCTGTTCARTATCTCCAGCCTCCACTTGTAAACCAAGGCTACCTGATGATGAGGTGATAAAAAAGCTAGATAAGCCTATTATAACAGTTTTGATGATATAAACACCTCATTTTTGTCCTTAGCCTTGTAGTTCAGGTTAACTTAGTCCAGTCATTTCTTAGAGAAGAAAGTGCAAAGCCCTCTAATGAGCTTCGGTGATAATTACTGGATACAAAGATATTGCCTCCTTAGGGAACTGAAGTTGCACTCCAGTCTCTCAGTCCAGGAGATGCTGGAAATTCACAATGCATGAACCTTTAATCCTTGCAAATAATAGAACATATCACCCTCTTCTTCACAATAAATAAATAAATATATAAAATCTAGGAAATAAAGACACTCTCTGAGACATATGCTGGATAGTATCCAAGGAAACTGTCCTAACTTCTTTCTGGGGAAAGAACAGTTTTATATTAAGGGGCAGGTTTCTTTCCTCGTTCAGAGCTATTAGCCATATAGCAGAACAGGTATAACTGTGAGCTAGCTGCTTGCACAAAGAAAGATAAAAACATTTTCTCCCAAGCTTTTAAAATGAAGCTAGGAACAACAGAACATAACGGTCACCAGCAGAGGTGACACCTCTAATATGTAAAAATGACTGTGATCGTATTTATTGCTTATTTAGTACTTTTCAAAGCAAGCTTCGCAAAATCGCTTCACCAAAACATAGAATTGTTCTAGTGCACTCTTTTTCACATTAGAATTTAAGGCAAGAGGTTGCACAAAGGAGGGGGGCTATCACTGTGCAGACATTAGATGACATCAAGGTAGAAGAGATATTTAATTAATGCAAATTTTATTTTTTTAATGTCTTATGTTTGATGCATCTCTATAAACTATTGAAAAAAATCTAGAGAATTATTACAGTATTACACCAGTACAGTATTAAATTTATCAGATTACCAATCTCCAAGTATATTGCAGCTGTCAGGCTGACACCACATCCTTGGCTTTTGCATATGCTGCTCTCTATTCAGGAATGAAGCAATCAAGCAGATCTGGCTTTTATAAACTTCTTCAGTCCCCGCAATTTACTGTTGCTCAGCAAGTCAGACCACTGGAAAGTCCTATTCCGGTGAGTGAACCCATTTATCTAYGAACCTTCCCCTGACAGACCTCATAATTTACATCCATAAGGTGTCCTTCAGGATGGATGAAGATTGACGGCTGAACACGAACTTCACTTTCACAGTCATTGAGTTACAAGCTTATTTAGGAAAACAGATGCTCTGATCTTCATTAGAGAAAACGTATCCAAACCTCTTTTAGCACAAATGCTTTGTATGGATGCGTGGGCTCTTACRCTGCATCATGAAGCATGGTAAGCAGCAAGCCAATGCTATAGCATGAAGGCAGCCCATATATACTACGTATCTCCAAGTAAAGCCACATAATGCTGATTTCCAGAATGGTAAGATCTTTTTGTTGAATCTACTTATGACTTTCCTACAAATGTACAATAAAGGTTAAACCTTGTAATTCAGTGAATGGTGAGCCCGTGCACTTGACTCAGTTGAATGTAATTTCAAACAAACATGCTCTTATTATACTAACAGAAGTTCAAAGCAGAGAGCATTTGCCTTTTTGGTTTTTTTTGATAATTAATTTGGAACTGAGGCCTTTTCCTATTACTAAATATACTACTAAATACTTAACATGAACTCAATTTTCCTTTCCTTAACTGGGTTCCCAAGAATCCTTTGCTAACTTCAGAAAATAGCCCATTGACCAGACAATCTTCTCTAGCTACCACAAGGTAGTTCTGCAGAACATCCAGCTATTGTCAGAGCTGGAGTCACTGAGTCATTTATTCCCAAACTTCAATATACAGAGGGCAATTCAGATCGRAGAGGTACTCCAAATTCTTTATGAAAATACCCCTCCTCTCTGTACTGAGTATACGGCAACCCTATGAAGCCGTTGTGATATTTTAGGTGCTTACAATTTAAGGACTGTGAGTAATTCTCATTATTTTTGTCTTGACAATGGGACAACAAACTACAAAGATGGAAGACTTTGCTTAGTCACATAGCAGAATAATCAACTGAAATGTATCTGAAGATGTTCCTCCTCGAAAACTCTCATCTCTGACTTAGTGAGAGGACACAATGCTGTGCTCAGAAATGTCAGACAGACCTCTCAAAAACCYAAAGCCTCAAGTGCTTGGGCTCATTTCCAACTCAGAGACTGTAGGCATACCCAAAATCCAATGCAGAAACACATACTTTTCTTATTACTTGCATCGTACTACGTCTAAATAGGCCTGGGAAAGGGTAGAAGTGATGGCCTTACTGGTTTCGGGAAGAACTGTCCCACTTGAGGCACAGCTTCACTGAGATGCATTCACTTTCATAGTGATCTGCGCAGAAGCAAATTGAATGTTAATGCAACTGATTACAGTGGAGACTTCATTTGAAAAATCGGGACAGGTCTCAGTTGGGAGAATTTAATTAAGGCAGTCTTCCAGCAAGATAATTATATACCTTCTATTTTTTGGAGGTTTTTTTTTGCCCTCAAGTGGACCCTTATAGTCCTTAAACKTCAGTTAATAATAGCACAATAATCAAAGATTGCTACATTTTTGACCAACTAGAAACATGGTGAATCCACATGGTATTTTGAAGAGGGGCATCCTCTGCAGAGCTGTTCTCAAGGCTACACTAGGACATCTGCTTCTCAAAATGAAGTTGACTATTAGAGTCAGCACTTTGGAGTTTCGCTGTTAACAAAAATGGCAATATGTCAGCAGGACAGTGACAGCTCTCTCTTCTCAAGCTTTCATCCAAAGGTGTGATTTCTTTTTTTTCTTTTTTTGCAAAAGATATAACCCATTGCTGTGGTTTGCAGACGGAGAAACACTCACACAGAAGTGAAGGAAGAAAGGAAATATATGGGACTTTCATGGGGCAGAGAAGTCAGGTTTCCACTATCCTCCTTCATCATACTCTGGAATGGATATTACTCATCCTTGCATATAGAGGTGTCAACACCAAAGTTACTCCTTAAAATTTTTCCAGTTAGGAAAAAAAATGTATCTCTGTGTACATTAACACAGTAGTAATTAGCACTTTTTTTTGCACATCAGATACCTTATGGAATCGATTACTAATTCATCAAAATAGTTTTGGGTAGGCATAACTACTCCATCTCCCACAGAGATATTTCTAATCTAATTTCAGAAACGTGAAGTAATAAATAGCTCTTAGGAGAATAAATCTCATAATACTCTTGTGCACCAGATAGTTACTGTCAAAATTATTACCCCTTACACCCACTGAGGAAGAGTAATGAGAGAATGGATTAAGGCTTTCCTTTATCACACATGAAAATGCACAAATTAGGACTGGCTGGATCTCTAATAAATGAAACACATTATTTGGTGGACCCTCTGTTTGCTAGAGACTACCAACTTCCAATCATCTGTCTGATCATGAGCATTTCATTTAAACTAACAAAGCAATATCTAAACTCTTTTGGATAGATATTGCTTCGCTCTATGGCTGGGTTGCACATTGCAGTAGTAGTACAGACAATATATTTTTTTTTAAGAATGTGAATGCTTATTATAATGTGAAGAACAAATAAAACATTGTCAGCCTTGTCACCTGCCAAATCTCTTGGATTGCCTTTTTCCTACAACTTTCTTTTCAGAGCATCCTCCTTGATGCTGAGTGTCACCCGCCTTGCCCTGCAGAACTAACAGCCACCTCCACGTTTTTATGGGCATTATAGTCAGCACAGACACTTGGTCCCTAAATAATTAACGGCAACCTCATATTTGGGAGGAAAAAACAAAAGCAATAGAGAGGTTAGATTGCTGTATTCACATAAAATTGTTTGCAAAAGTTGAGTAACCAATGCAGCACAACTATGTCATGCAGAAATGGTATCTAAAAGACATAGGTTTTAAAATATATCTCATTAATATGCACATATTTAATATTAAATATACAATACTATTAATAATATATTTAATATTTATATGAAATATGTTTTTGGATTAACTCCAATATGACCGTATGYGACATATATTACCTGTTGCAATCCTATTTTGTGAATTATGCAACCACCTGAGGTACTTTGCAACTTGTCCCAACTCCARAGAAAGTTGTTCCATGTTGGTGCAGCCCATCACAACCTGACTCTAAACTCAGTAAAAGCAGAACTGCTGGGTTTGGAAACCAGAGAGACTGCCAAAATTCAGAGAAAATACAGAATTGCAGCATGTGCAATTTTAAATAAAACGGGGAGGAAATAAAAAAGGTGACTCAGAAATTTGAAAATATCATGAGTAGTATAGTAACTAACTGAATGCAAACTGTTTAACTCCGACACAAAATATTGCTGCTTTGGTTTTTAGCATTGGGTTATATTGTCTTTCTTACTCACAAAGACGACAAATACGGTGTCTGGGGCACTCTAGTCCCCACCACTCTTGCTTGCACCAGCAAATGGCACATCTTGGAGAGATATTCTTGAGCATAACATTAAATAACAGGGCGGTAAAAGGTTTTAGGGCTTGCTAGCGAGTACATTTCTTGTTTTGCRGTGACAGCAGATTAAGACTAGTGTGTTTAAGTAACATTAAAACGTAATTTTTATAGACTTYGAGTAGCACATACACACCTACACAAAAATAAATAAAAATGAAAGAGTTGCATTACAGAGATTGACTTGCAGGTTGCTTTTTTACAAGACATCTGTAATTTCAGCAGTCAAAACTTGCTTGAATTAGTTCTGGGGCTTCAGGGGTACAGAAGCCCCTGTGCTCCCTCAGGAGCTCCRTCCCTCGCAAGCTCCCATAGTCCTTCAGGAACTTCTGCACCTACTCTGAGCATGTGTTTACTTGCAGCATAAGCACACCAGCTTTTTGCTAACCTGCCTTTCTTTTCCATTGAGTCTTACCAGGGTTAAGATTTGAGAAAATCGCTTCCCGGAGGACCACAAGCACAGGGAATACAAATAAACTTCTGTGTTTTAAATATCTGTAAGCAGAAGTGGGGGTTTTYTTGCTGATTTTTTTTTTCCTGTTTTGTTGTAACCACTCTCCCTTAACCACTGCATTTGTCTGTGGAATCATAACTGAACCACTTAGAAAAACATGTCATGTTTCTAAAATACTAGTATGCATTTTCCTGCAAAACAAAGCATTTACGACGCCTGTGCAGAGCTGCTGGAATCAAATCCAAGTTTTTATGCAGGATTTTATTTTTATATTAGACCAGTACCGGTTCCAGGAGATCTGGAGATAAGAAATACCATTAGGAGCTGCTGGGTTGCCATGCAGCTCTGGAAACGACCTGCCCGAATGGGGCAGTCCCTTTCAAAGGTGCAATGATGCCATTCCTAGAGCTATTACTTTCACTGCTGTTACAAGAATTGCCCCAGTCAACGGTGAATGGTACCCAGTGAATGGAAGAAATCCAGTGCAGAAAGAATAAACCATGTGCAGATATCTGAGCTGTCAAAAGCAGCTGATGTTTGCTATTTCTGTTTGGCCAGCTTTCATAAATAACACGTAGGTACGGATACATTTCTCTCACATAGTCCAAGAGGGTGTTCAAACAGCAGCTAATATTCAGCATATTAAATACTTAAATAGGCAAACATGTGTTATGTGTAGGAAAAGCCAAGAACTCGCCAAATAAATCCCTATATATCCCTAGCGCCAAGTTACTTTACTCCCTCAAACAGCATTTCACAGCACCAGCACATCTGTTTCTACATAAATAAAAAATTTAAAAATGCAATCCCCCCCCCAAGACACCAAAGTTAAAGATGGTGATGCAGCAAAAGGGAAAGTATCCAAACTTATACCAGATGTTTCCCTGTTAATTAATGCCACAATGAAAAATCTCCTGGAACTACATAACATGACACTTATTTACCATTCCCTTTCTTAAAATAAGCTGCATACACACAAAACATTTCCAAGCCTTTGTGATATATGCAAACTTTCGACTGCTAGGATCAGATTTTTCACCTCAAAACCCCCCAAATGCAATGGTCAGAGGCACATAGATCATAATTAGTTTTAGATCATAATTAGCTCATTTTCCCTCCAGAAGCCTACCTATATTTTATTCCATAAATAGAGTCTTTGCAAAATGTTTGCAAAGCTTCCTTGCCGCAAAGAAAGTGAAGAGCTACTTAGCTAAACCACAAAGAAGAAGTGATTCTACTACCCTACTTTAAAATGGCCGGATAAGTAAATGATCCCACACTTTGAGGTACAACCCGTGCCTACAAACTCCCCAGGCAGACTGCGGCAGCGGTGTTGGCCCTAACCAGGAAGAGGCTAAATGGAAACTCAGCCTCGTCCACTTGCACACATAAACTGCTCAATATCTGTGCAATTTTCCTTTTATAGACCTCCTTCTTTTTCTTTTTTTTTTTTCCTCCCACCAGAGCCCTCAAAATCAGAAAGCAATCTTGCAAACTACATAAAGCACCATGATCCTATGAGCCTGTGTTACTGGCTAGAACTGTAAGCCTCAAAAATTAAATTGATATTTGGAAAGCAAATCTTTAAAAGTACTTGCAACCTTCACCCATGTCCATTTTCCTTGAATCAGTGGTGGTTCTTCCAAAGGGAATCCAAGCAAGCAAAGCAAATCCTCAGAAGCAGCGTCCAAGTAACTGCCTCACGGGTGGTCTATATCAGATAATATCCTGGGTGATACCTTTAAGAGATGATCCTTCTTGACAGGAATTCATTACCCAAATTCTTGGTCACAAATAAGAAGAAATGAAATAAGAAATTAACTGATCACCTTTGCTAATAAAATGGGCCGCACATACAAGAGGAAAATGCATGGCCTTCCTTATCCTCAATATGCAATGTTATGAAATTTAAGAGAAGGGCGTGTTAATAGGCTTTTTTTTCCCCCTGGYCCTCAGRGTGGTTCCTTGGGCACCTCTCCTYRTCTGCAKCAATGGYCTCTTTACCACTTCTTATCCTCAGCTGTGATATGGAAAAATCAGTTTGGAGCACAACACTGTAGCTAATATAAAACCCAAAGTAAAATATATGCAAGGTATTATTGTTGGTTTTTTTTTTTTTTTGAATGCAGGTACAGTAAATTCCACACAAATGGAACACTGTTTCCTTCCTTTCCCCCACGCAAATGAATTAAATAAGCAAAATACATTTTTATACATAATGAATGCACCAACTAGGTAGAAATGAAAGGAAGAAATGTGTTAATGCACTATCACTGTTCCATAAATTACATTTTGTTCTAGTGATGTAAATAGCGCTTTTAAAATGAAAAAAAAAAAAAAAAAACTTTTAAATACCAACTTGTCCCCAAAAAGAGTAAGAGAGAGCGCTTATGTTTCAAAAACATAAATCGTGATGTCGGTCTGGGTTATTGTTGATTTTTCTTTCTTTTCTCTACTTGGCCTTCCTTTCAGAGGCTGCAACCAACAGCTTCTCATTGCACATTAACATTGACCCTGGTGCTGATGTCTCCACCAGCTAATATTGAGAGAAGGGTTGCTTTAAAATTTGCAAAATTGCTGGAATTAAAATGACATGTGGAAAAAAAAAGAAAAGAGCAAAATCTATGAGGAACTGAGAGGCCAGCTACTCTAATTGATTATTGTATTTTACCGGCATAYCCTTGAAAAGTTATCTGCTGGCATATATATAAACAGATGTGTTTATGGTAGATGCCAATCAAAAATTTACATGATTGATCTCGGATTTTATTGGATCGATGCAGCTGGTTATGTGCTGCAAGCAATTCTCTGTGAGCTCTTAAAATTGGCTGAGAATATGTCTTGGGGAAAGGAAAGAAAGGACCAAATGGTAAAAATATACACACACGCATACATTTACACACACAGGAGTGATTCACACTGCCTACATTTGTCAAGATCAAGCATCTTCTCGCAAACATGTCTGCTGGAAAACAGAGCATCTCTGCCGAGAGCTTAAAATCCAAGGAAAAACAACGCTGCCTCCTGCGATTAACACGGCTGTTATGAGCAGCTTCAGCTAGAGAAGCACYGCTCATCCAAGGAAAGGTAAATGTGGTCCACAATCTATGGAAATGTAGAAGATAGTTAATGTGAATCAAGCAATTCCTGTGCCCCTTCTTTAAAACTCAGATTCATCCTGAATTTCTCAAGTCTGAACCAGACTGACTTTTCTACAGAACAGTCTTTCTCATTGGTGCATTGTTGAGCTCAAGACTCCACAACAGCTGCTGGGGGCCATGCTCATACACGAGGATTTGGTGTTTTTTTTCTCAAAGCATTGCAAATCCAGCAGAAAATACGACATCCTGCAACCAAAGACAACTTCCTCGTCTGAGAAAGGTTCCAACAGTTACAGATGTTCCTCCAACCATCCTTGATCTCTACCTGACTTGCACTTTTGGCTGGCATCGTTTTCATTTGCACGAGCGGGAGAGGGTGACGTGACATGAGGACCCCAGGATCTAAGGCACTGCTCYTTAATGCTCTGCTTCCTCATATGCACAGGTTGTTTTTGCACCACCTAATGCTTTAAACCCAATCTTCCGAGACATCACCAGACTGGAGAAACGTGGAAGGCTGTTTTTCCCTCTGCGAGCTTCCAGTTCACCTTTGCACACCCAGGTAGTTAGGCTGCAAATCTCACTTATTAACCCAACAAGGCATATTAGGGGGTAATTAAAGATCCTTGTATCATGAGAACACCTTTTCAGTATGTTGCATGGGCCCATCACAACGTGCAAAGATGTTTTCCTCTTGCTAAACCTGAGTCACTCGCGCTTGCTAAGCGGGGCACCGCCAAACCTATTTGTGACAGGCATATGCTATATACACACCCAGAAACTTCAGCCCCCTTTCAATATGCTGGAAGGGACAGCTCATCCCTTCATCTCCCACCTCCTTGCCCATTAAATTTGCAGTTCCCTCACAAACTAAGGAAAAAAACACAGAAACTTTCGAATTGKGGCAAAGCCCGAGCTGCCATGCAATGCTGAAACAGAGCTCCAGTTTGGAAATGGAGAGGCCTAGGGGTTGGATTTCTGTTTTATGGATAGTATTGTGTTGCAGAAGACATTGATGACATTTTATTTATGTATTCATAAACAAAGCAAAGCAGCAATAAATTCTTGGTTGCCAGGTCAATGATGCTTTTAAGCAGGGCATAAAATTGTCTTGTTTCCTGATTGCTTTTCATCTAATTTCATTGCAAAAATATTTTATACCTTCACATTGCTTATTAGATTTATCTTTCAATTAACGTACTCTAAAGTCATTTTGTGTGTTCTCTTAACCAATTTTATCCCAACTACTTTTTTTGATGCMTTTCACTCAGTTCTTTCAGATTAATAAGGACCTATGTGAGAAGACTCATACTTCTGAAGAACATGAGTACAAGCAACGTCAATTTTCCTTCACACYCCAAAGATCAGCAAGGCATCAGGGGCCCGATATACCTGATAAAGCAAATAATCTCAGAATAAAGGCAAAAATCAACATATTTTCTTCCTATTTCCTGCCTCCTGGAAAAAAATGGCTGCAGTCACTTCATCTCCTGAGATCAAAGAGCCAAGCACATATTTATTTAGTTGTCTGAGGATATTACTAGAGATGCACCTTATTTCTTGTGCCAGAAAACAACTTCAGACTTGAAGGTGGCCACTCAGTTTATAAAGTGACTCGTTAGAGAGGAAAAAAACAACATCTGCTGCAGTTGTAGCTGCAGCAGCACCTGCACTTGGTGTTAGAGAACTGMTGTTCTTCCTACTTTCAACCTCTGATTATATGAACGACCATGAAACTGAGCAGATTCAGGACATGGAGGACATGATATGAACTATGACACTGCTGTGAAGTAATAACTGCTTTATTTTTGTCAGCAGTGCTATGATGGCAAATCGCTCAGTCATCTTTTTGGCCACCATCTGCAAGTTCTGACAGGACGGCTTCCACCTATCAACCTAGAGCMAAGAGCAAGACCGATAGAAAAACCGAGCGGATCTGGAACTGGCCAAAGGATCTAGGGAATATATAGGGCGAGGAAATCACCTGAGGAAAGATAATGGTGAAAAGGCAAGAGTGCCACCAGAAAAGCAAGCACCTAGTCTTGAAACAGTGATATCTCTCCCTGAAAATATTTTTATGATTTAAAGTATTTTCTCCAGAGCAGATGTTAGGATCAAGATAGCTCTGAAATGATAGAGTCAATAAATAAATGATAAAACASTTCTGTCTTGCGGCAGGGTGATTCGAAACAATAACAGAAAGATATCTACTTTAGTCTGAGTTTTGCTTATGTCATTAAAATTTAAACCTGATTAAACTGAGCCAGTCTGATTTTATAACCTGTCACTATGACAAAGGGACTTTGACACATTTTTCTTCAAACACATTATGGAGATTTACATTTTGCACCTTACAATTATATCTGTATTAAAATGACTGAGCACATCAAACATGAAAAAAGGTGATCCATAATAATGGCTGTAAAAGCAATAAAGAGTTAAGAACCCTGTGAAAGAAATGAAGCAGAAAGGCAAAAGAGGCTTTGTATAAAGTCACTTAGATGGCAGAGAAATATCTCTTTGCTCCTAGCTCTTTATTATCAGCCAAAATAACAAGATGTAAATGGAGGGACCTTCTGCTTAAAGAATCAATATTGAAATAAAAAAGCCATGTTTTCAAGCCTCCAGTTTCATTTTACACTAAACATAGTGCATCCGGGAGTAGATAAACATTCAAATTAGAACTCCATGTACATGCCTAATTTCTTCTGTGGGTATGGTGTTCTTGTGGGACTTTGATCTCAAGAGTCAATAGTGTAAATAGAAGTGGAAGGGAAAATCTTTTTCTTTCTTGTAACTGGCTTTTTGCTACTAAGACATTTTCCAACCCAAACAGGGAGGGAGAAAAAAAAAAAGTCTTATGAGAAGATAAAGAAACATAAACTAAATATAAAAAAAAGAGAAAGCTCCACAGAAACAGGTGGCAGTTAATAATTATGGCCTATTACGGCTTCTATTTTACTATAGTTAAATGCTGAGCAAAATGTTATTTTTAATGTCAGAATATCACATTTCTAAAATTAATCATTATTTTAAAATGTCTAGGATTAATTTTTTCAGGCTTTTGAAAAACACATGCTGAGTTTAGAAATCTCTGAGAACTGAGTTGCCTAATATTCATTTCCCAATAAGAACATTTGGGTGGGGAGTTCTTTTGAATAAATTAGGAGAATGTCCAGCTTTCCATGAAGAATAGTTTGGTTTGTGAAGCCAAACAGGGAAAATGGGAGAAATGGAGAATGCAAAACCTGAAAATGATGYGGAGTCAGTCTGTAGACAACGCTATTACGCAGTCAAACAATATTAAAAGCACAGGTTTGATTCCCATTTCGTGGAAATCAGCATAAATGATTGAAATCAATAGAGCTCCAGCAACTTAGACAAGCTGCAAATCTGCCTGCCCGTGTTTAATCTTTAACATCAGCAAACAACTAATACTATTAGATTTTGCTTATTAAAATGTGTAATGCTAATACATCTTTAAACTTTGGYTTTGTCATTTCCCTGTAAGCTCCAGCGTAAATGTTTATACTCGCCGTGCTCGCCCCGAGCTCTCTCCTAAAACAATTGTACATTTATTAGAAGGCAAAAACAAAGCCAGCATTGCTGGAAGTTAAATAAAATGATAATTAGGTGTTTCTTAATAATATTTGCATGGCATTTAGAATCTAAAGCCAAAGTTTTATGATTTACCTCTTTATAAATCCAATATTTGGAGACAACCAGCAGGTTACAAGCTAAAGACGTGCCCATTGGCGAGGGAAGCATCGAGCCAGGGCATTCAAAAGAAAGAGGCGTCTCTCATAAAACCCAATGGGGTGAAGGGAGCTATAAATAAGAAAATAAAGCTATAGTCTGCAGTTAAAATTCTTGCTGCTTGCAGTCCATCATTCTGCTCCTAAGTGTCTGTTGCTGGGCTAGAGTTTCTAAAATTATCAATGCAATAGCCTACATAAGAGMCAAAGTGCATGCAAGAAAACATCCCTAAACTGGCTATTTCGTGTAGTTTCTATTAGAAAAAAAAAGTGTAGTTTTCAGTGAAAAGTAAATGCTTAGGAACTTRATGAGTTTTTGCAGCTTTCCAGTGTTTCTATGCATCATTTTATGCTTGCTGGGGTCACATACAAATTTAAAACAAATTAAGGCACATATATCCAATAATTACATTAGGAAAGCATGCTTAATAGATTGAAAAGCATATGGATTTAGGGATGAAGAATTATATTTCTGATTTTCACTTAYTGGAAAAATCAAATATCCATTGCTGATATATATTTTATATATATATATAAGTATCCTCCGTGTGTTCACTCAGTGCATTTTGGTGCAGAAGAACAGCRTTCCCCTAAGTACTGCCTGACTTATTGTTTTGTTATTCATGTGTAAGTGTATGAGAAGTGTATGCKTTGATGCCTAGTGGATTTTGAAGGGATAGGATGCGTTTTCATTAAAAGCAAAACATGGAAGGAAAGGTAACAGGACGAGAAATAGGGCAGCTGCTATTTCCGTGGAACAGAAAACCCATGGGACAAAATAAATATCCTTGTTTGCTTTATTATTAATTTTTTTTTAACAAAAATGGTAAAAAAAGTGTTTATGTTAAACTAGCTGTAGCTAGGTCATGTTTCCATTCCCTTTTTCACATATTGTACCCRTTTTTATATGAAAGTGCTGTGCCAAAATTGCTGGCCTTTTTTCTTTTCCTTTCTCACTGGAGGGGGTGGAACTATGTCTTTAACTACAGCTCTCCAAAGTGGATTACTTAAAATAGCTACTTTTACATCTGATTTTTGGTCATTTGCTTGATATGGGCCTGGGACACCAACYCTGATCTCACCTTGAGGGACCCCAAAGAGCTCATGTGTTTTTTGTTTGTTCGTTTTGGGGTTTTTTTTGTGACATTTGGGAGCTTATTCTCACAATCTTGAAAGACTGCCTGTGCTCTGATGATTATTTCACCAGTAGACAGCACACGAMGCCTAATTTTCTCCTCTGTTAAATGTACTTAATAAAAATGCAGATGCAATTTGCTTCTCGTGTGAAAAATTTTAATTGTTACACTATCTTTGCAAGGTCAGATTTAAATGGCACATGTGGAGAATGCTTGTAGATTAATACGCTAGCCTTTGGAGATGGAATTGGTTTAAGTTCTTCCCTTCCCTCGTTGTCTCGTTAAAATAGCTAATTATTTTGCAAGTGTGTGGACCACGCATTCATGGCCCAGCACATCGAATGCTCGCCGGGGAGGCGATGACTTTCATCTAGAACAGAGCATCTGATGCCAGGTCACTATCAACTCAATGGAAAATCCTATGATCCCAGAGCAGATAATCAAGGGATTATCAAGCAGATTAGTATTTATTTGGCAGATTTAGATTAGTAGTAAAACTGTCATCTCACATGCCAAATGTGACATGCTCAAGGATGGGTATCCTCTGTTTTTACTGCTTTGTATAGGATCCATGAAGCAAATATTGAGAGACACATAGTTGAGACCAAGTGTTTGCATTCAGGAGAAAGAGAAGAAAGGTTTTCTTCCAGAGCAAACTTTGTCAGTAAAAGATMCATAAAGAACACAACAGATCCAGGGCTCGTTTTTACAAATTCAAATTTCTCAGAAACACGTATGTTTTTAGCAAAAGATAAAAGCAAGTACTTCAAATACATGACAACATCATCTGTCTTCTGCTAAGGATGTCCTACATCCTTTGGTAAATACTGATGACWTTGCTAAGAGAAGATCGAGTAGCTTACATCTTGCTTCCCAAAAGCTAAAATTAGAGTTACCTGAAACCTTGCCATATCACAAAATAGCATGAACAGAAGTGTTAGGAGCCCGAGTTTATTAGCAGCAGGCAGAAAAGGATACTGTGCTTTTTATGCTGCATATGGACATCGCTAGGACAGCGATGGCACGAGATGGTAAAGTATTGAAGAGCCTTCACAGTGGATCCGAAAGGCGCATGGCCCAAAGCTCTAAAAAGCAAAGCCCCAAACCATTTTGACTGCTTTCTGCAAGATTTACCCTAGATTGCCTGTCTTCGGGGCCCTGTGTGTTTAAAAGGTGACTATGAGGAGTGAAGCTGTCACAGAAGAGCACATGGAATCTCATAGCAATATTAGCTAGGAACATCACAAGTAGGACAGGAGCTCCCGAGTATCACAACAAGAGAATTATAATCACAATTTACACAACTTTTCACTCTCCTGATATTAGCATGTTGTTCCCAGGCTTTTCTTTGAACACAATATGCAATTGGAGTGTTTTACCCAAGCCACGTGTATTTATTAACCCCCGATTTTCCATGCTGTTCAAAGGTCTAACTTCTTTTTTTAGAAGCAAGCCTCTTATTTCAATTTTAATGACAAGCCCATATGCCTAGAACATCCAATAAAATGAACACTGAAAAGGACAAATAATTATTGCCAATAACTAAAAGAGCTACCTACTCAACAAAGAAATGTGAAGAAAACCAGTGGAATGGGCTCTRTCTGAAAGAAAGTGCAATGTTATCCTCTCCCCTGTTTTATTTTCCATTTTACAGGCACAGCTTCCATCTGCTCCATATGCTGGATCTCATTTTCAGCATACAGAGTGATTAGAAATATTACAATCCTTTGTGTGCCTTTTTCTCCCTTTCTGCRAAGAAACAGTTGGAAATAATCAGCTTTTTTTAATCTTTCTCTTTATACAGCATGATTTTCCTTGTTTATGGCATCATTTTGCTTTGGTAGAATTTCTCATGCTTTTGATTTACRCAACTTCTTTCAGCTTTTGTTTTCTCTTAAGCCATTCTTTCACTAACTTCGTGCTTTCATTTTCTCCCTCCTCTCTACACTGCTTCCAGCTCTGCTAACCTAGTGGTGGCATAGGATTTCCCTCTCTTAGGTTTCCTTTTTTCATGTGTGCTGCAAGCAGTTATCATTCCCCAATCACAASACCTGCAGGCTTATAGTGACATACTCCATGATGACTTTTCTTTAAAACTAAGTTATGACGGGGGAGATATAGTTTCTGAATGTCACATCTCCTCATCAGTCAGGTCTATAGTCTGTTGCCACTGTAATTAACCTGCTGCTTCGAACACACAAAGGAGGAGTGTTCCATGGAGGGCAGCGCTGGTGGTGACGATCCACTAAGATATTTAATCTTTTGAAGTCCAAAAATACTGTTTCTATTATGAAAGAAACGTCCTTTACAGAGGAACAGAAAGAATATCCCTCACCATCAACCCTCTGTGCTCGCCTCTCACAGCACATCCTTTTATTGTGTCAATTAATTTATTTGCTGCCCTCCAAATACGTTTAGATCCAGGGCACAAGCTAGCCAGCTTCCTCCTTCGCAGACTATCAAATTATCTCCCCAACTGACCGCATTACACAAGCACTTAATGCACTCCAGCCACCACCCCTTTAAACCAGAATCGCCTGCAGTTTGTCAAGGCAACAGGAAAGGGATTTTCGGCCGATGGAAGTAAGGAGGAGAGCTGGCAGAAAGATATCACTTTGCTCATATCCTCATTAAAAATAGTTGACAGTGACTGATATATCCACATCTGAAGCCAAAACAAGAATACCCGTCTTCTTAAGGGAGAGGCAATGGGCTTTATAGCCAACTCTTGTGTCCTTTATATCTTTATACTTCTGTTTTATTGAGTTTTAAAAACATAGTGTTTATAATTAACCCACTGATAGATGTTTATGAGAAAATGCAAAAAAATAGGGTGAAAAATCGATAAATGATTAGGAGAATGCTTCATGATAAAAATAAACCTAAGAAAGTAAGGATTGACTACATCTCTCTAGTCCTCTGAATGAGCGATATAAAAATATGTCTGGCTTAGCCGCCTGTGCTGCTTGTTGTCATTTGGCTGTAGAAATACTCTCCCTGCTGCATTATTGAATAATCAATAAATTCATTTTCTTCATCACCGATTGGTTTTTCCTTTGCCAGGGCTGTCATAACACAAGAACTCCTCTAAGCAGGACTGTGGGGTGGCAGAATGTGCTTCACTCCTTTTCTATCTCTCATCTCTGGCTTTCTGGACAAATAATATATAGTAAAAAAGAAAAGGTTTGCTCTGTTTTGCTGTCTCAGTCTCGTCCCATGGTGCAGTGTTTCTGGGCAGCCAGGTCTACCAAAGGCAACCTACAGCTCATGGCTCATGTCGACTGCACCCTGTGATGACAGCACTATGGACATCATGGTCAGCTGAGTCCCAACAGGCTTCAAATCATATAGATCATCTCAAAGTGCACACAGGCAACTACAACTTGCTGCAACGTGACTTCTGGAAGGAAAATGCTTTCCTTCCATCCCTCCTCACTGCAGTCCTAATACCGAGACCGGCTGAGGTAAAACCACCTGAATCAAAATGAATACTCATTCTGTTTGGATCCACAAATATGGTACCTGTTAATAGCACTATGACATTCTTACCCAAAATGTGGGTTTGTTTTCGTTTTAGAATTATGTTTTTTTCTATATATAAGTAATAAAAAGAAACACATTGCAGTTCATTTTCAAGRGAAAGTCAAAGACTAGGGTAACTACATATGCTTTTGAGATTTGTGGTTTTAATCAGGCTTATAATTTCTGGAATTAAAGYCATAGTTTTTGTTCTTTGAGGAATGCTTATTGTAGAGAAATATTAGAAACAGATGATTTATATCATATAGAAGGACTGYTGTTTCCCTAAGCTGTCAGCTGCTAAAGTCACTTCTCACTGCAAAATTAACTGGCCAGCCCTGGAAATCTTTAYGGTGCTACTCTCCCAACTTTGTGCAGGCAAATTCTGTTTGAATTAAATGTGAGACTCTTTTGAAGAACTTACTAGAAATTCAATTTTTTCATATTTTAGAACRCGTCGTTCTTTCCTATGCAAGAAGAAATAAAGAGCCTTTGAAGAAATCACTGCTGCCCAATGTGCTAGCAGTAAGTTGAGGCTCCCCAATGGTTTTGGTGGTGATGCAGGAGGATAGAGCTGTGGGCATCACACCCTCACCTAGGGGCATCACAATCATAACTCACAGTTAGGGAAGAGAGATGTAGGGCAGCACTCCTTTGATTGCAAAATCATCCCAAGTGGAGTCAAGCCACATACAAAAAAGCAAATAAAAGCAATAAAAAAGACTCCAATAGGGTGGTTTATCTGAAAGCCCACTGTGCATTTAAGCAAGAATAATGCATATGAAAGGTATGCATACACTTGTTTCCTAACAGAAAGCAGCAGGGGTAGAATCTGCAGATGATTCAACATCAGATATGAATAAAAATATCACAAGGATTCAGGGAGTTATGTGAGTTACAAAGAACCCAACACACTAGGAAATAATCAGCCTCAATGCAGGGCAGAACCTGAAATCAACCTTAGCTGTGTGGGGGATATTTGCAGGAAATAGAGAAAATGTCTGAAGATTCAAGTGAAAAGAGCAATGGGAAGGGAAGCACATATGTTCTGATGGCAGTTGGAAGCGAGGTGCCACAGATGTAGATGGCATGAGGTATGGAGTGGCTTACAGGAAAGCAAGAAGATGTAGTGAAAGGTTTGCAGAGAAGAACTGTGTTACTAAGAGAGTCAGACTGAGCCAGACCTCAAGCCTCACGGCCAACCCAAATGCCAGTCTGCAAGTCTGCACTAATTCCAGCGGGATTCGACATATCAGGATCCATTTTTCTAGAGCTGCTGTACCTCTGAACATTTTTCACTTCATTTCATATAACGTATTCCATATTTTTAATATATATCCTAGTTTATACAGAGAATATACCTACTGAGTTAGCAATCAAAAAATGCCTATAAAAAGGAAAAAAAGAAAGCTAAAAAAGAAATCCCACTGCTTTTGACTAGCAGCACATTCCTCCCATGAGAAAACYCTCCCTGCTGGGAAATGTGGAAGTCGGGCGTAAAAAGTATTGTGTCTCCCTACAGAGAAAATGTCTATGCAAAATGACAGCTGTGCCTACCCCTTTGAGATGACTTTCAAGGAAGGAAATAGAGTGCACCTGGGTGGCAGTGCATGACGGCATAAGAAATGGAGAGCGTTATTAATACAAGGTCCTAAATACTTCTAATGGGAAGGAAAATTTGCTGTCTGTGGATGCATCTTGTGCTTTATTACAAGCYTTCCTGCTTCAAGGACGGAGGGAAATTCCTGTTACATGTGTTTCAAAGGCCTTCTTTGGCAAAATCATATCCAGGCCAAAAAGAAGCCGCATATTGCTTGGTTGGATGGAAGCCCTTTTCCACCACCTTCAAGCCCCTGACTACATCCAGGTCCACACAGCCKGTAAGAAGAGCTGCTCACATTGCGATATGGCCTCTTGGTTATGTCTAAAAGGGCATTTTCTATACGTATTTTTAACTGGCACATCATGACAATGATATTTCATATGGTGAAGAACTCATTGCCAAGAGAGATATCCTTGCATAGAAAGATGAAAATCTGTGGCCAGCTTAAAGTCCAAGGCCCAAGTGAAGGGGGAAAAGATGCTGAGCGGATCATATGGAAGACTTCAGAAGGCGTACAATCAGAAATGCCTTCTGCCACAGCAGCTCTAGAATGCACAAAATTCATCAAACAGCTATAAAACAGCTATAAAAATCTTCAGCAAATTATAAAAAGCTACCAGATGGAAAAAGGCTAGCTGAGAAAGGTCTGAGTTGCGAGAGCTTAATGACTTCACAGGAAGGAGCAGCAGGAACCAAGGTGAAATTTTGAAATAAAAATATATTTCCAAGGACTAGAAGATGAACTTCTGTTGGAAAAAAWAWATATATATATAAAAAAATAATAAAGATAGTCTGGTTGCTGAGAACTTTAGAGGCGGAGCAGAAATAGAACACAGTTTATGCAGACACAAAGGAAGGAAATTATTCCCCGTGCCAGATGGCCAATAAAAGGTCTATATCTCTTTACGTGCTGGCTGTGAGCTATAAGAAGCGAGCGGGCCTTGCAGAGTCTTGCCACCGTGGGATGCGGCAGAYGCAGCGCTGCGCTCCAGCTGGAAAAATAAAACTCTGAGTGTCCCGCATCAGAGAACTACTGGTGAWTTGGCCTATTTAGGCCAAAAAGCCGATTTTGCACTCAGTATATTAGAACATATTAACTAGAATRCATTAATATCCAGTGGATGCTGCATATCTTTGGCCAAGGGCAATGTATTGGAAAGAACTGCAAAGCGCAAGGCAAACAAATGTATTTACAAACAGTTCTGGAAGCTGATAAATGGATTTGGGCCATTTAAACCAATGAAGAATGTTCAAAAGACCTAAATGAAGACCGCAAGCTTCCTCTGCCCACTTCATCAGTACAGCAACTTTAACCACTATGAAATGGGCAATGCAATCCTGATCTGCAGGATCCAGTGGTATCAACAGAGCAGGATTTTTGCTCAGATATTCTACTGAAAAGAGAATAAAACAATAAAAAGAATTATGAGATGTGCAGAAATAATTTAAGCACTTCTGCTGATTACTTGAATCTCTTTTACTTGCAAAGAGAGCTTGTTGGTATTTATGATGCAAAATTTCTTCTACTTACAAGTTTACTTTTTTCTTCTATTTTCCTTTTAATCCTGTTTAGATCTTGAGGCTTTCATCAAGCCTGCTGCAAGGTTTTGGCATCTTTCAATGGCAAATCTGATKCAAATTAATCTCAAACAAACAGCATATTTTGCTAATTGACGCCCACCACTCCATGTGTTGCTGGAGGAAGAGAAAGAATCAACGGAAGGGCTGAGAATGGAGGCACTTCACCATCCCCTGCCTCGCCGCCAAGCTAAAAGCATTTTATGTATTTTTTCATATAGGTATTTCTCACACAAGGTTTGGCATTTAGGTATTTTAGGAGCTCTGTTGTACAGTTTCAATAATTAATTACCATCAGGCATCTTGTGCAGCCTGCTAGGAAGCAGAGAGGAAACTGTGCCTCGGTGTTCTTCTAATCAAATCAACATGCGTGGGAGTGCACACGCTCCAAACATCAGCAAAGCACCAGCAAAAGTGTCACTGCAACAAAGCTCGTGTCAGGAAACTGCTTGGTAGCTCGACCAGAAGCTGGCAACAGCCTTCTTCTACTAATAACTATCAGTATGGATTTAAATATGAATGTCTCACTGTAGCTAAGTGTTGTTGAGACCTTTACATTAAATATATTCTGAGATTCTGAGATTCTTACTGGTCTTCTAGCCATGTGCTTTCTAACTGGTATGCTCCAGATCATGGTCTTAAGATCCTCAAAGTGTCTGTAGATAAAGAGCTCTAATTTTCATTCCAGCATTCACCGGAGAAAGCCTGAACTTTGTTCGCTTGTGCTCGCCATCAATCCTTTCCCAACTATCGAATTTTCATTAAAAGCAGCAAGGGAAAATAAAAAAAAAAGGTCTTACAAGCATACATTATATTTTTGATTGCCCTATTTAATCTCCCAGGCATTAAAGCGGGCGGATATCAAAACCTCTAGGCATTCACGAGGCCTATGTAAATACCTGCACTAAGCAAAACACGGGCAACATGGCAAACGAAAGACATCTTGTTTTCTCTTTGCATTTTTTAGAGGTTTGGGGATGAGGGAGGCAGGGTGATATTTTAAATTAGAGCTATTTCTTCAGCAAAAGCCTTGATTTTAAGCTGTTGCATTGTACATGACATTGCAGGGAACTTGAAGCTACAAGAAAGGCAAGTGCGTACACATGGGAGCATTTCCTTAATTGGACTCTTGAGCTGAAAACTCAGATGTATTTCTGGTAGATGAAACACTTCATATTAAATGTCAAGATGTAGTAAAGAAGTGACACTTAAAATGAACTGGAGAGAAGGAAGCAAAATGAGATAAATTTAAGGCAGTGGTTATTAGCTGAGGTTGCTCTATGCATAAAGCAACTCAAATTTATAAACCATTTTCTGCCTGCTTGTATGTCTGATGTCAGTAGTGTCAGTGACTAGTATCAGCAGTAGTCACTACGAGCTACCAGTATCAACTAGTCAATCCGTCAGCTACTAGTCAACTAGTATCAGAGGGGAGGCTACAGAAACACAGTCTTAGAGGAAGACTATGGTCATCAGCAGGTCATATCAAGTCCAGTGCAAGGTCAACTTTTCCATTCAGGTCAGCTTTTATACCAAGGGACTGGTAGTATCGAGTTGTCTTCTYCAGGTTATCCATCTGCTCTCATAGTTTTAGCTATCACTGAATTGTGGCGCTTCCTAACCTACCAGCTTCCGAATCCATTGGTATTGTTCCATGCTTTAAAGACAGGGATGTAAAGAGACAGTTAACATATAGGAAAAATGACCCCTATGTTCACAGACAGGACAGACTATTTTTGTATGGAAAAATAATGCTGGAAAGTTGATTTCTTTTAATAGGTGTCCATCCTAATCCGCTGGAACTAAAACAATTGGCACGTGGGTGGGAACAACATGTGGTTCAGTGCTGCTACATAAGGGTATTTGTCGCTATTTATATCCGACACAGATGTATATTAATTATATATTTGCTGGTAGGCAGCCAACAGTCAGACTTTCAGGGAAGCATTTATATCATGTTCTCATACACAAAGATAAGAAAAAAAATCAAAAATAGGCACCTATTCTCCTTAATTCTCTGCTGCTCACTCTCAATCTCTAAGTCCAACCTGGAAGAGCTTTTTGATTGAAATTGTGGGTGTTTATAGTATCCATAAAACAAATCAGATATTCTTCATAGCCGCCATCAAATATTGTTCCTTGACCTAGCACAATAATATCCCTACCACAACAAAATTTTCAAGCCCAATATTTTGCCTTTAAGACAAACTCTTCTCATATATCAGAAACTGGCTTGTACACAGAAAATTGTAAAAATTTGTACTAAATACCAGCAGAGAATAACGGATATATAACTATAACAGAAACAATGGATCTCCTTGGCATCAGCTTTGCTGCATYGTTTATTGGGTCAGATCTGCTTCAGAACAGCAATTTTAGAGAGAATCTGTAAAAGATTAGTTCTCAAGGAAAGCGTACCCTCATTTTCTTGCAAAGGCTCCCACAATTACAAGCTTAATAAAAAGATTTGAGGAATTTGCAAGAAACAAGGAGAAAATGCTGGTTTTGTAAAAGCAAGCAACTTGGTGAGGAAAATGGAGGTCACCTCATTTTTGAGGACACACATAACAAGATGTCAATATAAAGATGAAAGAATTCTATCTGTCTCAAATACTATCAGCCAGGGGCATGCAGCATTGTATTTAAATAATTAATGTTGAGCTGAACAGCTTTTAACCATGCAGTTACATATTTTGATTACAAAACAACATTGCTCTTGGGACAGGTCCTTTACAGCCTTCTGCTCCAACGCTGCTTTGCATTGCCATGATGCAGCACGGACTGTCCRTGGACATCAGACCCGAGGCAGCTGCTCAGTGAGCTGAGGTACTAACTTAAAGCTGCTGCAAGATGTAAATTTCTCTCCCTTCATATAAAYAATCCATTTTTAAACTGTTTCAGCAGATATATTTATCGCCAGGCACTGTTTTTAACAAACTACTATAAATATTGATCATTGCTCTCCATTCTAAAGTTAGCAATGGTTGTGTTTACAACAGAAATAATAAATCTATTGTATGACTTTTAAAAATGTATTTAGATTTTTTAAGCAGCACAGGGTGCTGATTGTTTCCCCAAAGCCATCTCTATTAGAAGAGAGTTTGTTCGTATTTGATAGTCTTAAACACATATATGACTTAGATTTTACTAAAAGCTATAGTGCAATTGGCATGCTGAACACTACTGGTCTAAATATACAGCCAGCAACCATGCTTTACCCCAAACGCTACGTGACCTACTAACAGGTATGTTATGTGAGAAAATGCCTTTTCCAGCRCCACTGATTGCTGGGAACGAGTGACTGTGTTCATGCCACTCATACGAGTGGTTACTGTGAGGTTTGGAGATGCCTTCAGCCAACAAGTCATGAGTAGGGAGCCCAAGTCCTCAAGAGCAAGAAGATCCCAGCTGTCCCCCTCTGCCTGGCACTGCAGGCCTGCACATAGCTCAGCCTTTTTAGATGGAAAAAAACCAATTAGCTCCTTTTCTGCAACTTTATAATTAAGATCCCTTTCTGCGCCAGTCTTTGGGACTACCCAATAATATTTCACTCGTATTTATCAGGAACATGCTCGCTAATGCATTACATGGCACCATTAGCGTCTATATACTTGGAGATTAGTCAGTGCTTCCATTATGGAATTATCACTCATCCTTACAATTTGATTCCAGGCAGAATTGCAGCTTTCAGTGTTGGAGCCCAGAGTGGTTTAAATAATGGAATTTGGCTGTAAAATCTGTTCGCTTTCCAGTTTATACTCTGTATGTTAAACAGAATGAAAAAACATTGCAAAAATTAAAATAGCACTATTCCAATTAGTGTTTAAGATGTAATTTTAATTATATTAAAGATTGTTGGCTTTTGTGCACTGATCTTCTTAAATTGATGTTATTCCTATGGTGAGTACTGTATGGAAACATCTTTCCAAATGAAATTTCACAAGGACGTTTGCAGCATAGATTTGCATGTCCATCTATCAGTGTAAAAAAATCTCAGGCCATTACGTAAGAAGTAATTAAAATAATATTTTGAACTTAAAATGGCCTAAGATTTCCAATATTCCTCAACAGACAGTCCTACACCACCACATGGTACCAAAGACAGTATTTCATATTCAACAGCTTCCTGCAGAAGAAAGGCAAGAGTGCCAAAAGACTCATTTAAAAAATGAAAAGCAGTCTATAAGAAATGTTCTTTAAACTGCATGCTTAAATATARGTTTTAATTGACCAATTCTGCATTAAGCACTTAAATAAATGGCTACTGTCAAAATGCAGAGAGTCACAAGTTTTCATTTCTTTAGACTTCGAAAAACCTATTTCATGCATGTCTTATAGAGTCATAAAATCCAGCTGTAAGTGCAAGAAGTTTGGATCAGGGGCAATATAAAAGTACCAAAACTGGCCAGAAATTTTTACAAAGGTGCCATCATAGTTACCACTATCTGAACACAAAGTTCACAGCTCTTTGACACCACGGAGACTATTCCTTAGTGTAGGATGAGAAGATCCCCAAGATGCCAGAATCACAGAATCTAAGATCTGTCTAACAAGCTGTTATGACAAAGCAAAGAAGAAAAGACAAGCGTAAGGACTCTACAACAAGCCATGAGCTTTCTGTAGCTGCAGTGAAAGGCCATAAAGACATTAACCTCAGTCCTGTCTCCCTAATAACAAGTAAAACGACTGCAAAATTGATGGGATCASATCGACTATGCATTTGAACCCTCATCTGAAATGTCTCTTAGAGCTGCAAATGGGGTTAAACCCGTATATCTGAAGTGTTTGCACAGCAGTGCTAGTCACAGCAGTGACACCCGCAGTCAGCCTGGGCAAGAGGAGCCCGAAAACCCCGACTCRAGCCCAGCTCGCACCCCTTCCAGCAGTGACACCGTTTCACACATTTTGCAATGATTAARAGAAGAAGAGTACACATTTTCTTTCTGCCACTCCTTCCATTTTGCCAAGGATTTGAAAACAAGTGAAACAAATCTATTTTCTCCATCCACGCTACACAAATATTTCTGCTTTGTTTTGGAAATATTAGCATAATGTTTGCATTACGTATAAAGYGATTTTCCCTCATAAATGGATTTAATTTTACCAACTACTTAGTTAAATGTTAAGCCTGGAGGAAACTGCTGCCAGTCAAAAGCTGCACTGCACAACACAGTGTTTTTGTTGCAGCTCATTCAATGACCTGGAAAATTATTGAGTTTCAATAAAAAACACATCAAATATGATRCTGCAACACAAAATGAAGCATCCAGTGCAGCTGCAAATAGGGTTTGGTGGGAAGCTGGGGTGGATGGAAAAATTCAGAGCCCCTGATTGCTGTTCCCTGCGTCCCACGATCCCTGGCTGCACTCAGGCATTCGGGATTGCTGGACGCAGCCCAGGCAGAGCAGATGCTCCAATGTCGGCTCGTGATGTGTGGGCCCTTGCAGCGCAGCCAACCTCGGGAGCAGCATCCACAGCACATCGAGTGGACGGAGCTCCTTACTCTTGAACAACATGAATGATATAGAAACTGATAACATCCATTTGGTTTTACCTTTGGAAAGAACCCGCTCTCACCTGCTCTCACCTTGCCGAAGATGGGACCAATCTGCGGTATGGCCCTCCAGAATGCCCTTAATTAGGATGAAGTGATTCTCCTCATTGAATAAAGCTCCCAACCTTTCAATTCTTACCCTAAGAGAATGCCTCTGCCTGTAAAAACCAGCCTTCCTTCCCACTTTGCTGAATTAAATCCATGTTGAGGCTGCACATGCATCACCTGGAGATCCCGATCTCCATTCTCAGTMGTCTTCTGATGACACCTGTGGCTCCTCCCAGGCTCTTCCTATGACTTCTCAGGCAAGCTGTGAGAGATTCAAAATTGTAATTAATTACATAATATCTTCAGTAAGATTAATTGCATTAAGAACATTAGTTATAAGCTGCACCGTGTGCTGCAGAGCAGTAAGTGTCGTTGAAACCCAAGGCAAGGGAAAGGTGATGCTCAGACAAGCATCCTTTGCCTTCACTCAGGCAAAACCCAGGCAAAAAGAGAGGGAGCGGCACACTACATGGGTCCGGGTGCTGGGATTTTTGATCAAAGCTGGTTTGTAGGACAGGCCTGTGTAGCCCAAAGGGTTTTACTTGACAACTTGGTACAGAGCTAGCAGAACTCAGCAGAGGATGAGTGAAATACCTGTGGTATTTCTAACACTCCCTACATATGGCTCGAACATTTTACAATAAAGGTAAAAGTGACAAAAGTGATTAGTTTTGTTTGCAATCAAGTTCTTAAATAGAAGTTACAGGTGCATTTGAATAAATCATACGTTGTGAATTATGAAATTACACACCATTGGAATGATGAAAAACATTGATTTTTGTGTCTGCCTAAGGGCAGACAGAGGGAACAAAAACATGAGATTTACAGAGTATTCACTAGGAATACTTTAAAAATGATGTACCTTTTTCYTGTGGGAGCAGATCAATACAATAATTTTATTTTTAAGCTAAGACATGGGGTAAGAGCTTTATCTCTTATTCTATGTACACTCACCTATGTACAATAACCCTCAGGTAATGAATGCCCCAGAATGGGGCCACTTGTGAAAATACAACCTGGCGTTGTGAGGTGCTGGCAGCYGAGACCCCATTTTTCCCTCTACATCTTGTGCTTAGCCCAAGGGTCGCTGCTTTGTGCTTTAGGTCAAACGGTGCATGAAAAATGAAGGAAAATGCACGTGTTTCACGTGCCGCAGGCGAGATGCAGAGCGATACGCTGCAGTGACAGCGCCATCATGTCACGAGGCTGTGACGGCCTGGGGACACCCAGAGCCCAAGCGCACGGGGATGGCCACGACTCCTCCTGCACGCACGGGCCCAGTTACAGAAGGGACACTCTCCAATACACCAGGATTCACCAGTTGGGAAGGAAAAGCTTCCATTGGGTACCCAAAATCACGCCCTCGCCAGAGACACCGTTCTGATGGAAATTCATAACCTCTTCCGTCTCGCTGCCCCCTACACAATCCTGTCAATGCTCCGTAGCAGATAATTTACCTGTTTCTTCTGTACGGATAATTACTTCCCTGCTCACTTCTCCCTCCTTCCCTTTATTTAATATTCAGCTAGCAACACCTTTCTCTCTCAGAAGGTCTAATTGAATAAAACATTCAGTCAAAATCAGGGCTTTTTTTTTTTGTCTTCTTTTTCTATTTAACTTTAGAATTTGCTGCTTCGTCTCAGCCTGGGGGCTCATGTGCCCAAAATCTCATCAACTTTTTTGAAGGCATCTCAAACTCCGGTACATAGAGCAGCCGCAAACCTGCTGAAGCACTCTCTGCTCCTGCTCTGGCACTCTCCACTGATCACCAAAGAAATCAGACTTGCAAATCCATGTGGAGGAGGCAAAAGGAATTTTGTGTTGTAGGGCATTTATCAGGTGAGGGGGATTGAGATTTTAAATCATTAACTGGTTATYGAGTAATGCTATGGCACTTGCTGGAAACCCCTCCTTATAAATGTCCTGAGTTTCCATAAGTAGAGTAAATAAATAGAGTATAAAATATAGTATACAATTAAACATATAAATTCCGCTTACAGTGTCTTGGAATTCAAGGTCTCGTGGTGGAGATTGAGAGTTTATTTGCTCGTKTTAAGTTTAAAAGGGCAACTTTTCTAAATAAGCAGTATTATCCAAGACTATCTTTAGTATTTGGAGCTCTTTATCCAATTCAAAAAAATGTTAGCTATAATTTACCATTAAGGTAAACAACCAGATACAATACACTTTCTTTAGTGACTTAGTGTCGTTTTAGTATTATCTGAACCAAAGAGATAATATATACATTTTATCTTCATAACAGAAGTGACAAAGCTCACTAATTTTAGTGGTATAAAGATTTTTTTTTTTTTACAGGAATTAAATATAAAAATAGACTGTTGTACTGGCTGAAAGTCTTGAAGACAGCAGTTACAATTTAAATACAATTTAAATATTTGTACAGTTAATTGTACAAAGCTGAAATTTAGCTCAAGAGAAGCCCTGTCCACCCAGAGCAACCTCTCTGACATGAAATCAAGAAGAGATTTTGTGTGGTTTTATGTCAACAATCACATGAGATATCTGAGAAGTTTCAGATTAAAGTTAAAAAGAATTTTWAAAAAATCACAGGATTTGTTCAGAAAGATTAACAATATGAGAGGTTTCCTTTGAGGTATAGCTAATGTCCCATATATACCTACTGAACTCAGGTGGCATTGATAAGAGTTCCATAGAGTCACACTGTTAGACTATATATACTATATATACTAATATATATACGCTATATATACTAATACATTATGTACAACTAGTTATATATGATGATGTGGTATAAGAACAGTCAGGAAAAAGTATAAAAACTAAAAACTAACATTGTTCTCTGTGACGGAATAAGGAACTAAGCTCTGCCCACTCCAGCACGAGCATTTTACAAACACTGATGATAGCTCATTATGTAGCGTGGTGTCTCAAAGTGCAATAATAGCACTAAGAAATAACTTACGGCTAGTGCTCCTYTTAGGGCCTCGTAAGAGTATGACTTAAATGCAGCACAGACCTTGGACAAGCTCCTCCACAGGAAGTTTCACTCCATATGAACCAGCACGATGGCTATTTTATCTGAAGAAGAAAGCTGCTTGAAGCAGCGGAGCGGGAAGTTCTCCTTTGGTGTCTCTCTTACCGTATGACTAATGTGCCCTTTGGATTTCTGTGGTGTCCACTGGGAGCCTTTGGGTAGTTTTATTGCAGAAACCTGTCGGCTCTCCTCGGCCTTCGAGGCTGATTAACGGGAGGCTGTTTCTCGTGGCTCCCCTTGGTTCGGTATCGCTGCGCCTCTCCCTGAGCTGCTCCGCGAGGYTCGTGATGCTAAACCCTTCCTGCAAGGAAGCACGGGGTGGTTTCCAGAGTCCCATTTCTGTGTCACAAAGAAGCACGTTAGGTGTCCCTGRAAACGACAGAGCTGGTGGCAGCGGATCTCTCTCTTCAGTTCATAAACTTTATCGATTTGTGTCAAATACAAATATGCCACTAAACTGAGAGCCAAAAGCAGCCGGGTACTGCAAGCCTTCTATGGAAATAAATGCTCAGGTTTTCGGGTGCCTTCCAGATACTYTCCCTTACTTGACTGGTGGAAAGCAAGTCTGAAATGGGTGCCAGGATCAACCCGGGCTACAGCACTAATTCCTCATTACCTCTGAAGCCAGAGGATGGCAKAGGAGGGATAGACCTTCACAAAATGCATGGTCTGAAGCTTCTGACGCCACAGTKGGAAGAACTGTCAGAAACATAACTCTTAGAGCAGAAGCTGTAACGTGCATGAAGTGTTCTGGTCATTCGTATTATTAATAGAGCTGGAGGGGAATTCCAGATCAGGTCAATTTTTGACCCTTGACCATATTTTAAAGGTTCAAACACTAAGTCAAATGACACAATTTTTCACCAATAACCTTAAGCTATTTCTCTGGCAATGCATTGGGTTGTACATCCCCTTGCCATTAATTTTCTTCCAGCATTTCTTTCTCATAACCTCTTGTTCAATCCATAAAGAGAACACAGTTAGCTCAAGCAGTAATGTTCAGTATCCCCTGAAAAGTCTTCCAGGACCCCAGATTAATTCACAAGTAATACAAGAGAATGTCAATGCATTTAAAAAAAAATGTTATTACTACTGCCTATCTGCAGTAGTCCATGATTCATTTGCTGGTAGAGAAAAAAGTCTTTTGCTGAAATACTAAGCAGGTTATAAAACATCATTTGTGTTTTACTTTCACAGCGGTTTTAATCTGTCATTATAAAACCATCCAATTAGGACAACAAAAAGGCAGCCTGTATTTTTTTTTTACATGCTGTTTCGGCCCGAATTAACTGCTCCATTTTGACATAGCACATTTTGCCTTATAATTTTTCCAAAGAGTTATGTTTATTTTGTCAAAGAATTTCAGGACATATTTTATTTTAGTTTTGTATAGCAGCTGTGGGAAATCTGCCCTGATTTCCTCCAAGCTTGGAGTCCTGCACTAGGACAGCCCAGGACTTTTAAATGAGGGCAGCGTTTTAAGTTATATGGGCTACCCAAGGCTGTGAGCAGAATGGGACGGGCTTGTTCTAACTCCAAGGCCTCTGGACTCAGGATCTAGTGAATGTTTTTATCAACTTTTATCAACAGCATTTACGTGTGGCAGCTATAATTTGTCTGTCTATCTGGTCAAGACATTTTCACATAGTGGTTCAACGACAGAGATTTCAGGAAGTTGTGGGCAAGGATTTAGTGTAAATCTTGACATTTGCTTGATAATTAGTGAATGAAAGTCAAAACAGCAGCTCAATCCTTTTGCCTTCATCTGTTTTCTGGCACTGTAGCCACAGGGTGATTCTTGGAGAAGGGATTCGGGACGATGCTGAGTTCAGGAGYAGAAGCTCCCCTGGCCTCAGGGATGTCTACCAAGGAATGACTTTACAGTGCGTCCAGATCGAGATGCTCATCTCCTCCATCATATATTCATTATTATGTATTAATTTTCTATGCAGTTTTCCTATCTAGTTGGAAACTAGAACTACCCAAGGGTCTGCAGCATACTAGAAGCCTTGTGGAAAACTGCAGTTTACAGTCCAAGACCCCCTCTAAGAAGGTTCAAAATAAAGTAGTCATAAAAGGCTTGAGGCAGTTGAATAATTTCAAAGCACTTTTCATAGTCAGAAGCAATTTAAAATGTTTACGGCACCTTAATATTTTTGCTCTAAGTGCTCCAATTTGGAAATCAGTCAAGCTGAATGCTCACACCACAGTTCAGGACATATTGAACTTATTTACAAATATAACCATCAAAATGGAAAATAAAAATATAGGTGCGGAAGGCAGCTGGGGAAAAATAACAACCCCAAAATAAAAAAAATAAAAAAAATCAATTTTGGTTGAATAGAAAAAGAAGCAACCAGAATTTCCCCATGGTCAGCTAAGGATACTGAGCTGAGCTGAGGTGAAGACAGGCAAGAGGCTGCCCCGCTCAGAGATTAAACTGCAGGAAATGCAGCCAAAAGTTGGGGTTTATTCCTGCTCTCTGCACTTCCTTTCCGGGCYTGGGTTTTTTGGTTACCTAAGAAACAGGCACTGGGTAAAATGTGACTGATTATGTTGTCAGGTTGATTGTCAGGACCGTGGGTAGAATTTCAGGGGGTATACGTGTGTGTGGGATGCTCAAAATTAAAATAAATACTTGACAATGCTAGTTCTCTTTAGTAGTATTATGGAAAAAAAGTCTATGAAAACTCGGAGAAAAAGCACTTTTGAGAAGTTTATTAGGCATTGAAGCACATTTTGAAGTTACTTTAGCCCAAGGAGAAAAGAACACAGGACTGCAGGTTGAAAAGAGGGGTATGTTTAGAAATGCACTCGGTACTGAAAGGTTCGTAACACAATAACTTTATAAGCCCTGCTAGATTTTGCTAAGTACTGAATTATTTCCAAATAACAGCAATCGTAGGAGCATTCATAGCCGCTGCCTTACACAACGCACGGCAACGTAACAGCCCTGTTTGGTGGCTTTCTAGCGCTGGCATCGCTGCGTGCCTGGGATTTGGTGCAATTTTGCTTACAGCCCCCGCTGTTTAGATGCAGAGAAGCTGCTCCACCGAAACCAAGCAGCTGGTGGAGAGACGATGAAAGAACATCACTTTTCCCGCAATTACAATGAACCTAATAAAACAGCATTTTACCAGGGTTCGGATATATGGCAGAGCTTCATTAGTATCGAGAAGTCAACTTTCAGTACACACAGGCTTGCAGCAAAAGTGTGCAGCAGGGAGCAGATTTTATGTACGACTGGGAGGCATTTGGCTTGGTTCTTACCACTCCCAGACATTTCTCACAGATGCTGGTTTTGTTTGAACCCCCTTATCCCATCTCCAAGTACAATGGTGGGGTTGCTGAGCTGAGCTACTTGAGGAAACTGAGAGATTAAGGTAGCAGACAACTTCTAGAGAGGGTCCAGCACAGGGCAGTGAAGACAATGAAGGGACTGAAGCATCTATCGTATGAGGAAAGACTAAGTGAGCTGGGCCTGTTTAGCCTGGAGAAGAGAAGACTGAGAGGAGATCTGATCAATATGTACAAACACCTGAGGGGAGGATGTTAAGGGGATGGGGCCAAACTCTTATATATACACACACACATATATATATATATATATGTATATATTTGGTTTAAGATGGATTGTTTTCAACTCTTCCAGCCTCARCTCTCCAACCGTGCATACAGAGCATCTGCCCTGAGGACATCTGCACAGAGTGGAAAGAGAAAGGGCAGTTTCTGACGACTACAACAGCGGTGAGGATAGATCCAAACACCTTGTTCATGAGCACCAAGCAAGGCACACACACTCTCCAAGTACTCTTGTGGCTGCAGAGAAGCCARGGGTTCCTGGGTTCATGTCCCAACAAGGTCAGTTATTTTTTCTCTCATTAAAAAATAATGTCAGAACGACTGTAGCAGGGTAGCTCGACAGCCTAATGTATCCTGTTTAGTGCTCTGGCCTTCTGCTCTCCCGTACCAATTGGGAATCAAAATGTACAGTGAAAATTCAATGAATTTCTGGGTCCGCTGCACTGGAGCAGAGAGGGGTCTTTGGTTTTTGATATTATGAAGACATTTTGCTTTGGGGAAGGTAAACAGGCCATATGTTTGGAGAGATGACTGGCTTCTGCAGGGATTTGAAAGAGCACAGATCTATTCTGTTGATTATTTCTGTAATGAGGATAGAGTGAATAAACACATTACCAAAAGTCCAATGTGCTGGAAGARTGCTCCAAGTGAGGATATAACCACACGCTGCACCGCACTTGCCACTAGACATGATATTAATGGCTGGGTTACCTGAAAAGTAAGAAGCCCATTTTTAAAAATATGCTGAGGTTTCARCATTTTTCACCCTCACATTTTTCTTTGTGTTTGTCCCAGAGGAAAGGGAATTTCTTTGATCCCAYCAATGTTTAGTCACCTTTATTAAGCAAAATAGAAAATTCACAAGATAATAAACAGTAATAAAATAAACAGTAATAAACTAATAAACAGTAGAGATGTTCTTCTTTTCTCATTCCACAGTAACAAATGAAATTGCTCAATACAAAGTCAAACATATTAAGAACAGGAGATATGAGATAAAGAGAAATATCAGAAGTTGGAGAACAGTCTGAGCAAAGGCAAGAGAGGAAAGAGGGATCACAGGTTATTTCATGACATCCTCTTCAGTCGTATACTACCCAGAAGATATTTGCTCTTACGAAAGGATAATTTTCTGCCTATAATAGCAGATTTAAAACCTTTTTTTACTCCTGTCTCACATGAAAACAAGCTGCTAAACTCACAGTGTCCAGAGAACCAGGTGCCACGTCTCGGAGCTGAAGGAAGAGCCCAAGCTCACAACCTTCCCCTCCGATACTGAACAGTGGCCACAGAATCTCCCTTCCTGGCTAACACGGGAGGCCCATTTTCTACTGCTGTTTTATTTCTGCAACTGATGATTAAATAACCCACCGTGCCATTGCCTTATGGCAGTTGGCACAAAATTAAGTATTTCCCCATGCAGAGTTCATTAGGCATCAGTTTCCTAGTTAATTCGTTAGGCCTTTATGAATTCCTAGGGAATATTACAAAATTATAATTTTGGTCTATTCTCCTACAACCTCTTGCTGAATACATTTCATTTTCTCGTATCTAAAGCATAGTGAATGAAACTATTAGAGGAGAAAACACATCTGGATCCCCATTTACATTTCTTTTCATGCAGATCAACACTGCAGGATGAATTTAGTTCCACAATACTCTTTATTCGGGGAAGAAGAAACTCAAAATAAAAGGGCTATGAGATTGCCCCTCCTACYACATAGCACTAATGATTTTTTTTTCCCTTCACTTCCCAATGTGCTGCTTTCAAGACACAAGCTCTATTTTAAATTACATGGCACCTCCTGCAGTCGAAGGAGAARTGAAATCATTGCCAATTCGCATTCGCACCTCCAAGCTCCCGCACGCATAGAGCTGCCTGCCTGCTTGCCTGTGGGTGAATGAATTTAGGGAGTTTTTCCGTCTTCCAGCTTCTTTCCACACGAGAAATCATAGTCCTTTGCGGTCTGCAAGAACCTGACAGTTTGGAGCTGGCAAATTGACCCGCCAAGGTAACGTGAAGCCTGAGCAAGCAAGATACAGGTTATGCAAGAAGAGGAAACCTGYTTGCAGACCAAGCGGGGGTCTGCAAAGCACCCAGGGAGTCACTTGTCCCTCCTCATCAGACAACTGCTCCACCATCAGCGATCATCTAGTAACATCCATCCCCAAAGCACCCATCGTATGCTCATATTTATCAAAGACAACTTCTCTTTGGCAAACTCTTACAACAAGAAAGATGATCTTAAAACTGGTAAGAGTTAAACTGGGTTAGAGGGTAGAGTTAAACTGAGGTCAACTGGCTTCTCCACTAGCACCCTGACTAAATGCTGGACGTGGATCCCGCTATTATCATGTTTTCCTGAATAATCCTGTACTCAGATGATGCTACACATATTACTGCAGGCACTCGTGCTCAGAGGCATGTGTACATATGTACTAGGGTATATATGTACTTAAATGTACAATCGCTTAGTGTTTCATTTAACTTCAGCAGTCCTGATTSAAAATAAAAGTAACTTACCTCATTACTACGTAAAACAGCCAGAATCCCAGGTAGTAAATATTAAGTAGCCATGTGTCTTAGGTCTTTTTACTGGCCTCTTTGTAATATTAATAACCACAGTCTACACCTGCACAGAAGAATGTAAGTCTGTTTTTTAGGTTTCAAAGAGCACGGAACAGCTCTGCGCTCAGTGCATGGAGAAGGAATACTGCTTCCCAAAGTGGATGCCAGGCTGGGCTCTGACATGCCTGGAGACAAGTCCAAGTGCTTGGTTTTAAACAACATCTGTGTTCTCACTCCTCCTCACTGCTGAAATCACAGATTTTGCACATACCTGCCCCCCAACAAGAAAGACAACTTGCTGCTTGGTCGCCAGCATTTGATCCTGCTGTAATTCTAGCGCTCTCCGCAGAGCTTTTYGATGGCTCTGTTGCGGCATCGTCTCTTTGTAGCATCGCTCAAGTTTCTGCACTGCCTATTCCCCGCTCCTCTGTTCCTTTTGTTCTTCCTTTGTTCCGAAGAGAACAATAACAGCAGGATATGCAGGCGCAAATTAGAGCAGCTTATTCTCATTAACTTCAACAACACCGAAAATGGGGAATGAGCGGCATCCGCAAGAGCTCTGCCAGACGCTGAATTATGTTGCAGTGCCATAGATTAGGAAAACGTGAATGCGATGTTACTTGCACTGAAGTAAACGTAAAACAACTCACCAGCCGAAAGAGTCATTTCTGTTTTTCACTTACACTTGTTTTGCCTGAGCAACTCCCAAATCCACTTCTAAAACTCCCTGGGCCAAATCAAGCCATTCCGAGCCATTTTTCCTGGCTTACTTGTATTTCTCCATAAACATTTTCTGGCGAGCCTCAAAAATCTGCTACCGTCGGATTGTCTTGCTAATCTGCATATGCAAATGGAAAGCAATTCCAAGTTAAGTGTCTGTTTCCATCAACATTGCAATATCTGGCTTGAGAATATACACATGCATGTGAAATGCTAAGCCTAATTAGACCTCAAGAGTATATATAAATAACCTTTATCGTTTTTCTGCTTGAACCTAAGTTTTCAGACACTTGAACTCCAAAAAATGAAGGGTGTATCAGCTGCATTGTAAGCTATGCTCTGAGTCTGATCCTTTAACGTGAGGAGTTTTTACTGTAATAAGCCAGCCTTTAATCAGAGCAATGCTAATTTAAACTAATTTATAGAATGAAATAATTTCTCAAGAGTTCCTATTTCTATAGGTCATTTTTGTTATTTGAGACTGAGTTAGAATAATATATCAATACTACTAGAATAGTATATAGATACCACATCTAGTTTTCTGCTAGCGATTCCCAGGCTACGTAGTGGTTCTTAATGAGTATGGGTTCTATTTTGTTTGGGCAAAATGTGTGCTATTTTTTTTGGCTGCAATACTTCTGGCTTTAATAACGAGGATTTTGTTTTGGAAACCACAAGTCAGCCTTCGTTACTGATAAATAAAATGTGAAAAGGAAATAAAAAGATAGATAATGCTGCCTTTATAATATACAGAGAGTACATACACACACTTATTAATTATCATTAAAGACATTYTGATTCATAATTTCACTCAGATTCAACTCCAGAGAAATCCAAATTAGCGTCAAATAAAACTTGATTCATCTCCAGGAAAACTTATTCCCATYTTAACACATAAAACACTCTTTTTTTTGCCTTCAGAGTTTTAAGTGAAAACCTGGTAAGATGATCAAACAAACCTGGCACTCTTGCCATTCTCTGGAATGCAGTTTTTCTTTCAATCAGTAAGCAGCAGCACATGCAGACATATGTAAAAATAAGAGCTAAGCAATGACAGATATGCGGGGGATTGATTATTTATCAAAATCTACCACTTGTACCTCTTTTGCTTTAATTTGTACTTAAACATTCAAGTGAATGCACAGAAGTAATACTTGGAGAGAACGAGTATGTACATATTGTTGGAAATTAATATTCTAGGAAAACTTGCAGAAATAGTCGGGAAGTTCAGTCATGAAAACATGATAAATACAACCTGATCCTGTATAATAAATTCTATTTGGTTTTGTAGTTGTTCAAGATGAGGGCACCCTCTGCTTCCTTAACTTGTGTGATGGGAACTGGATTACAGACAGGGTCTTCTCCCTGTCTTTGCACGAAACTATCATCCACAGTCATACAACACAACTCTGGCTTCCTGACAGCTATGGAATTCACCAGGCAAACACCGATGTCAAACAAGTTAATGGCCACCTAAATATCCACAACATTTCAGGCATCTTGGAGGGATTAGGAGGAACAGCAGCTTTCCCAGCACATTAACCTGTGTTTTCCCCAGAAGCAAATCCAGCAAGAGATGGACTTGCTCAGATCAAGCAACTCAGATCAAGTACCAGGCACTAGACACTCATCTGTGTTTTGAATTTTGAGGCTCAGCCTATATGCAAGCACCAAAAAATTGTGACCTATATGTTCCAAGGCCTTAAAACAGCACTTTTCTTTTTACTTTTTTCTTTTCAGAAGACTCATATCGGTTTGATTCCGATCTCCAAGAAGTCCATCTGAGAAGACATCATCAGAAGGTCCCCCAAAGCTCTGGGACATCAGCAGTTAGCTCCCCGGAGGACCAAGATGAAGGTCTACTCCAGAAGGATCAAATGGACCTAGTCCTCAGGGCAGTCCCTACGTGTTATAGAGAGACAGCCAAATATTTGACTATCTAAAGGCTAATTAAAGACTAAAGTGCTAATTAGTATTTTAATGGATTCTTTAAATACCTATGAAAATAATTAGATCAGGTATCAGGAAATGGCAATTCTGGACATAACTGAGACGTTTGGGCTAAAATTTGAATCAACCTTTTCATCTTCTCTATCTGCCAAAGACTCATATTTACATTTATGTTCAAACACTAACAAGCTTAATTTCTTTTAGTGATTTTTAAAAAATTTATTCTGGCTTTTCCAAGGTTAATAATACACAGATCAAGAGTAAAAGATATTTTAGGAATATACCTGTTCAACTCAACTCGCTGCATTTAAATATTAATTTGACTCCAAATACACTTGGGGGAGGCTGGAGGGAGAATGGAAAGGTACTCTATTTGTTTGAATACCCAACGGAAAAATCTTTTATTCGTATATTTCTAATTCAGTATCTGCAGTTCCATTCTTTCTCCCATGAGAAGGCTGACAGCCTTAAAATTACCCAGGTCATTCTGCTTACACTGCACCAGAGCATTCTTATTCCTAATGTCTCCAGATTTCCTAAAAATCATCACTTGTGGCCTGGAGCGACTCCCTAAGTCAGATCTCCAAAAATTCTTCCCTATATCTCAATCAAAACTACAGTTCTTAACATCCCTAATTTTAGTAGAGGTTTGTTTAGCACCTTCTTGAAGCACTATGGGAATGAAAAGAACGTTATATTCACAGCAGCAGTTCCAAGATGCAGAACAGAAATAACTATAGAGGAATTAGAGGGACTATTCTCACAACAGATAAAATAGACTGTGAAAAATCTGCTCAAAAGTAACCTTGGGTTGCCTCTTACAACACTAAYGTTGAGAGTCACAGGGATCTCCCTGAACAGTTTTGCTCCCCTGGTCGATTTGGTATAATGGCACACTTCTGATTTACATTTTTTTCTTCTAACCTTATATACCATTTAATATAAATGCATTAACAAACTCTAAATGGGAATTTTATTTTTAATTATTATTTGTTGTATAGATGCATACCCAAATTCTGGCTACTGTAAAATGGATGCATGGATCTTCCTTAAGCTTACAGAGGGGCCATGCCACTAAATATAAGCTTTGTTGGCTTGTTTTTAACAACATTTTTTACAATGAAATAGTTAGATGAGAGATAGGAAAAATATGTGTTTTTCTAKRTATTACCAAATTCTATGCTTTAAAATTAAATTATAGTACAAATTTGGCTTTCAGCTTCCAATATATTTAGACATACTTTCAAATATTAAGTTCAATTATGAGTAATTTGAGGATAGATTGTCTCCTTGTTATTACTTTGAAAGCTTTCTTTGTCTTTCATAACCTGTGGTGACAAGRCAGAAAAAAGCAATTTTTATGAGCTGGCAGCAGACACTTTTTCTGCTTTAATTAAAAGTCATAATTACATTTTTGATTAACTCAGAATGAACAATAAAACAGATTAGTTATCAGCTTGCTGCATTCTGTGGAACAAAATCGAAGCCTTAGAAAATTTTAAATTCTCTGACATTCTTAGCATAACTAGATAAACCCAAAAGCATAAACTCAATTTATGTCTAACAATCTACATAGATTTATTTCTATTTTGACAACTTATTTAGAAAACGACTAGCGATAATATAGGCCAAAGTCTATCATGGTAGACTTTTATGATCTGTCGGGTATGTGTTTCTCTTTTTCATTTTGTTTTAAGGAGGTTAATTTTGTAATAAGTCATTTTGTTAGCACGTTCACAGCATTGCTGAACCCCTGAGCAAAGCATGGGGGCTCGTACACCTCTCATGTCGAAAAACCTGTTCATGACGTGCAACTATGGCATCCGGACTATGTGACCACGTAAATGACATTATTTTTGAGGAGGTGCCTAAGAGAGCAGTGGGGGAAAAGCCTACAGTAAGGTCTGCAAATTCAGCYGCCGTCAGACTGACTCGCAGCATGAGGCTCACCTGAAATCAGCTGCCTTTTAGAAGGCAACTGTTTTTCTTTGGAATTTGGTGCTATTTGTGCATTAAAAAAAATAAAATAAATATGAATTCATTTATAAGGCTTCCAAATAATCTTTATTGTATTTGGGAGTATAAAAGTTTAAAATGAGATCAAATAAAGGCTCAGATGCACTTCTCATTACCTCAGAGAGCTTTTAAAACTCTTTTAAAACTCTTTTTATGTTGTGATAAAATGGAAGGGACTTGTACTTGGAAAATCCAGAAGAAAACCGTCGAAAAGCCTACACAAGWTTGGAGCTTACGTGTAACTGCTTAGTGGGTAATCACAAGCTATTGAAATTGGAGCAAAATTCTAACACACCCATGCTATAACTTTAATTTAAAAGCAAGTTTTTTACTTCAGAATCCTGGGATTACAGATCTGTCTTAGGGTTTCCCTTAGAAGCTTCTTGGTTTGAATAAAGGTATATACTACTAGTGGAATTTTTATTAATGCTGAGGTAGCTGAAGGAAATAGGGGTAACATCTTCCTTTGTCCCCAGGCATTTTCCTTTCCTTCCAAATAAAAAGAAGTATTGATGGAAAGAGTTGAAGGAGGCTCAATCTCCCTGCTATGAAATTACAACGGAGACAAGCATCGATACGTGGAATGAAACGACCTCGCGCTGCCCACCCCGTATTGCAGGCGCTGCCATTGCCCAACGCATCGCGACACGGGCGCTCGGCCCCTGCTCTCCTCCCACGTGTGCCCCGCGAGTCCCAGGGCYGCCAGAAAACTGGCTAAAGCAGCTATCAATGGTGACAAATAAGTGGGTATTATTGCTCCTAATTACGTAGGAATAAATTTAKTCGGGAAATTATCATAATTGCATATGTAATTATTAATATGGTTTCTATATATAGATATATTAATAATGTTTTGAACATTTTGAACACCTTCTTTGGTCTCCTGCAGCATGAAGGTATCCTTAATCCATTCTCTTAATCGAACTCGGCCAGCTGGGATTTCTACTTTATCTTACTTAACAGTGACTTTTAGAGAGCGTTTTTATGCACTTTTTTCATTAGACATTCAGAATAAGCTATTTCTTTTACAATACTAAGTTTCCAACTGAATTACCCTCTGAGATGCTATCTGATCACATACCTGCTAACTCCTACCCTGTCATCTTTATCAGGTTTAATTAATTTCCCCTCRGTTAACACACTCCCCTCTTCATTGCAGTCCTCTTCTCAGAGAGGAAAATGAAAATTTTAGAGAGAAAATGAGTATGAAAGGCTAGGGACAAGAGAAAGACCCAAACACTGTGAGCAATATGAGGGAAAAGGRAATATTTAAAGTACAAAATAGAACAGATGAATTAAACTGCAGTGAACCTGCATACCAGGAACCAAAAGCATTGAAAAGACCCTGGAGGAACAAAAGATGAAGTCCAAATTATTAACCAAGCATGTCTGGAGGAAAATCCTACTAGAAATGCCTTAAACCTGAAGATGCTTTTTGGCTGAATGTTGCTGAAAATTTATTCCATGGGAAGGTAGAAAAAACCTTCAATTTCTCTTTTGTTCAAAAAAACCCTCAGAAAAACAACAAGATTTACTGCAACAAACCACACTGTGTCAGAGATGGTTGAATTCATCACTAAAAATTTGGGATCAACTTAAAAACCACACGTTTTAGGTGAGCGGAGCTGAAAATGCAGCCATAATAGACGTCACGCTCCGATTAATACAAAAATTTCTCGGATTGGCGTTTCCCACACCGGATTTCTAGGCAAGAAGCCTGGGGCTGGCGGTGCGCGGGTGGCTTCTCCAGGGACACATTTGCCCCTCTGTCGTCAGGCTTTGGACGAGCTCTCCAGCATCCTCATGAGGGCTCCGGAGTCCAGCAGGGCTTTAGCAAAGGCAACCTGTAAATTCCAGGCTTTCTGGGATAAATAAGGGTCTGGAGAGCGTGAAACCCAGGGGAGAAGCCAGGAGGGCAGACAGACTGCCCTAGCAGCTCTTTATGCCTTGCACAAACTGTCATTATTTTAGATACATCAAAATAGGAGTTGGAAGACAACAGGCTTGGCACAGCTGAGAAAAAACTCACCTGTGGATAAAGCGAGGAGAAGGGAGCACACAGTGCCTGGCATAAAYGATAGCAGAGTTTCTCATATAAAGTCTCTTTGCTTTTGTAAATGTCACCAGTTAGACACAAACCATAGTAGCAACAAGGCCGTAAGCCTCTGCTGAGCCATCACATACCACAAGTCACGCTGAAACGCACGTCATGACCTCAAAAGGCTGCATTTAGCTTCCAAACGTCCAGCATTGCTGCCAGGGAGACAGGCAACTCCAGCCAACGTGCCCTTTGTGGRTATCTATCCACAGTGTGTAAACACCAGCTCCAGTACAGGAAAAACCTTGTGCTTCCCTGTGGATGCAGGATTTCTTGCAGCGAGTCTTCTCACCTTATTTTTTTTTCTCAAAAGAATCCTCCCCCCACCCAAAATGATGATGATGATGATGATGATRRTRATRATAATAATAATAATACTGTTAGAAGTCAGAAAATAATTTTAAAAAAATTTTTGGATTTTCAAATGACTTTTGCCTGCTTTATTTTCCTACAACAAGAGTTAACTAGTTCTGAAGGCCCACGTGCGTGAGATGTGAGAAATGCAGAGCAGCTCTACTGTTTTTCTTAAGTGCAATAACTAATTCTAAAATTAGTTTGAACTTTCCGTACCATCTAACAGCCTGAATATAGCAACCCGAAAAATCAAACTGAGACACGATCTGTATTACAAAGTTCTGCCGCYGCAGTGTCACTCATTCTGAGCTAAAAGCAACCTCTAATAATCACGGTGTAATGGACRTCTGCATGAAGCAATCCAGTCACCTCTCTCTCTCCAAAATATGAGGGACAGTGTTCATGGGCTACAGTGACCTCTTAAAAGCAAATTGGAGAGGTAATATTGGGCTATGGCTGTTATATGTTATTCCTCTAAACCTGCTCTGAAGGGTAAAATGATGTTAGATATCTAGTAAATATTTTATTCCATGTCATAATTCAAGTTAAATAAAGTGAAATTCATCTAATTCTGTCAAACAAAGTCCCTTTTGCAATAATTTTCTTGGCAGTAAGAAGAGCAGATGCCCTTTTGTCATGGCCAGATTCRTGTTTGCTGGGACTATAGGAAATTTGCAGCTTACTTTCTTATCAAAATACGGACAGTATTATTCAAGACATGAGGAAAATTTGAATCTGGCCTGGGTTTGCGCCAAGTCATATAAGCTGCTCATGCTGAAAYGTATTTAATGAGTAGCCAGGACAAGTGGCTACTCATTAATTGGCAGCTCTGCTTCTGTTGCAGAGGATGCTCATTAGGGAAAAGGACTCATCAGTCAGCTTCTTCTATCCAGCTTATGGTCCCTAATTTAAACATGCCAAATTGTTCCATTCTGAACCATAGGACATACATAAACAGAGCAGCCTGGAGGTGGCAATTCCCAAAATATTTACAATTAAAGGTGTCAGTTAATGAACAACAAAATGATCAATGGTGGCTAAGGGCTACCTGATTCAGAGCGCAGCACACTCATCTATATCACCACAGCAGGCAAACRAACATCAAATAATCACTGTATACGTTCTCTTATAGCCACTATATGATTGTTCTTAACATAGCAATGGTGGGATGACAATGAGGAAACCTGTGCAATGAAATAAAATATATGACTGAAATGGAGCAAAGACAACAGACCCAGAAGAGTAGCCTGGTGGGTCTTCCCTTGCAGCCCTGTTTGCTCTAGATGCCTGTCCAAAATGGGAAAGAACAACCTCCTCCCAGTGACACCCTTTTTATGCAAAGACCAAACCGCAGACCACTGGGCTTCTCAGACTAACACTGCTCAGTGTCTGCAGATCGCAAAATATTGGATTTCAATGTTTTATTTTTAGTGATTTAAAAAAAAGAAAAATCAATTAAGGCTGCATCAGCAGAAAGCAAAGCACCTAAAAAACACCCCTAATGTGTCTTCTTTTAAGGGAAAAAGGCACAAAAACTATTTCTATTGACCTTTTCTACTGAACAAACGTGAAGTATTTTCATCTTGAATTAGCACCACTTGGTGTTCTCATGCAGAGTGGCACTAAGTAGCCAAATTAAAACATTTCAGATATTTGCACACATGCATACTCATGTAAACCCTTTGTTCATAGAAAAAAAATATTCATTTTCAGTAAAATAACTTTCTTCTCAGATATAAAACTGCCAGGCTGAAAAATTCAAAGTCCTCTCTTTAGATACCACTGTATATCACTGTGTATCACAATATATGTAGATATATTCAAAAAAAAAACCCCACATTTTTCCAGGTGCATTTTTTTTCAGTATCTGATTTTTCCAATCACATGAGRAATAAGTGAAGCAGAATGCTAGCTAGAACTTTCCACTAGCTTTGCTGGAAAGAAAAATACTTTCAAAATACAAAATGGTTTTGTATTAAACCCTCCCACAACTCTGATGCACACTAATCATTTAAATGTGCATGCATTTAATTTTTTCCTGAAATTTATGGCTAATGATCTAAGCTTCTGTATACAGAAATTATGTGAAATTATGGGTTGCTCTGAAAGACCATTTTGTGTGCATATCTGGGGCAATTCCTGGCAAAAATTAGTGTATTTATGTCTCCAATATAGCACTTCTGGCTTACTGAGCATTTCTAAGGCCTCAGCTGAAATATTCTATGCATTCTGAGGCACTATAGTTCAAGAAAGATGTGAATAAAATGCTGAAAATCCCATGAAAAGATGCAAGAACAGGCAGTGCTCTAGAACAGATCTATGGTGTTTTAAAAGCACATGGCATCTTAGAGAAAATTTTAAAAAATGCTAAAAGATGGCATGGTAATAGTCTACAGGATCAAAAACAGCTTCTGTAAGGAAGAAAATTAGCTCTTTCATCTCCTGTGGTGGGTAGAGAACAAGACACRAGTCTCCATTTCAGCACGAAAAAAATCAGATTTGGGCTCGTCGTCAGATCACCTTCGTGATCACGCTGTTTTCTACAACCATGCCACACGTATGCAGTATGCAAAGCCACCCCCAGACGTTCGAGCACAAAGTCAACCCTGTCTCCAAAGAGTCTGGCCCTTTATGTGGCTTTTTCTTTGACTTTGGGTGATTTCTCTGTATTTTAGTTAGAGAATAGACTTCAAATATTTAAGAGTACCAACACAAATATTCTCATGAAAATGGCTTGTTTGGTTTTTAAAGCATTTCAATWTTGCAATAGTTATCCCTTCTATCTTTTAGAAAACGTGCTACTCCAAATGTTGCAGCCTAGCAAATGGGATTCTTTTGAGTAAATATCCCTTGCAGGTTGACCATGTTGTCTTAATACTTTTCCACACATTTAAGAACATTTCTCCATTTTGTTGTATGCTTTTCTTGAAAATATCAGTAGATCACACTCAAAGCAAATTAATTTGGAAGAGCAGAAATTTTATTTTTCACTATCTTAAGAAATTGTTGCCTGAATTTTAGCAACTCAAATTTTGGCAAGTCCAAACATTTTCAAATTTAGAGTCTACATCAGTGGAGGTTAAGATTCTAAATGTAATAAGTAAAACTGATTTGTATTTGAGCATAAACAACTGTAATACAGTTGTGTATACAGTCCTCATGGTATTTCCTTTCTGCATTTTCTTAAAAAAAAAAAAAAAGACTTTTTATCATCTGCAAATGATTTTCAATTAAAATGCTGAGTTGCTGTGAGAAAAATTGAGCTAAGAAAAATATATTTAAGAAACTCGGTGAAAAGAGCTTGAGCACTTTTTTTGAAAGCTCCAAAATTTCAGACTCTGTTCTAGTTTTAAACACTGGAATAGTTAACATAATGGATATTTCCCCAAGTCCAAGTTTAGCAAACAACAATCAACTAAAAATTGGACAGTGGAATTATATGAGAAAATAAAATAATTTTTAATTACCTTTAGAAGAAGAGAATGTTGGTTTTTATCATAAAAGAACATGGACACATCCTTTCTGTAGCAATAAAGCAGCTGGTTTTGAAATCCCATTAATTAAACAGGCATTATTAGCTTGCTTTTTTTCCCCAGACAAAAATGCAAGACAGGACATTCTTTTGCCTATCATCAAGCTTAGTTTTATTATCCCACAGGTAAACTTGGTATCTGGCCCGTGGAAAATTGCATAGGTAGCAGTATTATAGCAATGTTACTTAAAAACCAATCTGAGTTATCAAAGTTACCCCCCTCCTTGGCAGATGATGAGTATTTCATTGAGTAAATCTGCTTCCACCTCTCACACTGACTCCTGCTTAAACACAAGGATAAATAAAATGAGCAGTCGGACTAATCCTGGTGTCAAAACAACACTAAACACGAGGACTGTGTTGAACTAGATCCAACAAGCAGGAGGAATAATCAGCACAAAATGTATTGAAAAGCTCTTTTAAGGAAATGTTTATGACGCTTCTATGGCTTTCTGCCTTCTGAACTTGTAGCTACATGCACTGGGAATGGCACATTCCCCCTTTCGTTCTGCAAAAACATGGAGTTAGCGTTTTTTCCTTCACAAATTTCAGCTGACCCTCTGGGGTAATCACACGTGAAACCTTCAGTTCAGAACTTAGCAAAAAACACTCGATGCCACAAGAGCTATCATAAAAATTGCAAGATTGGGAGTAGCTATTTACTCTAAGGGCTGTATTAGCATTCGCTGCTAATCAAATGATATCAGTTATACAAAATGTAGTACAAATCCACTTAAACGGTGTTTCTTAATCAATAGATTGACAAGGCCCCAAGGAAGCTGCAGAAGGCAATCAGTATGCTGGCAGGGAACTGGCTGTGTAATTGCAACTCAGGAAAGGAAAACTTCACTTAATCCTTCAAAATCAAGCAAACTTTTAACTTGTATAACGCCCTGGCTGCAGATGAAGATACAGGGTCACCGTTCTTGAGCGTCTTAATGTTAGTTTTCCAGTAAATCAACAAGGCGCATGAAATGGAAAAACGAGGAGAAAAGCTAAGGAAGGAAAAGCTTTCGATAATTCAGATCTTCTGCATTCCAGTACCATTTTCTCTTCTGAGCCCTGATTATTGTATGGCTCATTAATGGAAAAAAACACCCAGCATGACATGAAAAATCACTTCAGTCTGGTAAAACGGAGCAAAGCTGCCTTCAGCAGCAGAAGTAGCTTAGCTTGCTTATATGTGAAAGCTGAGCAGTAATTAGTTTTATTTATTACCGAATCTATTTTATGATTTTAATATGTTTTCAAAAATTACACCTCCGAACAAGAGAGACAATTTCCTACTGAGAGGGCTTAGTGTTTCCCTTTGTGCTTATACTGCAGAGCTTTTTAGGGCAACTAAAGATTCAAATTACTTCGTGTTCAAGACTTCATGTCTAACCAGGATAACCTGCTAACTGGAATTGTTGAAGAGAGAACCAGCAAAGGAAACTCCAGGTATTGCAGGTAGTTGCTCACAGTTTTTTGCTTTTGTTTCTAGCCAATTATTTTGTGAGGAATTCTTCTAAAAATCCCCTGAAAGCCTCAGCAACAAAAACACTGATGCTATGAATTCATTTTCAGAAAAACCACTGGGCTGAACCAATAGATACCTGCTGCCCAGAAGGCAACTGTGGATGCTTAAAGCACAAAAATATTTTATATCAAGATCTTGCAGTTTGATAAAGCCACACGGTGCCACACAGATTCCCAAAGGTTTGTACCGTGCTTTTGGGATTCATATTGCCTTTTAATGAGGTTGGTCGATCTCTGTTTGCTGTTTTTTATTGCAAAATGGGATGGGTTTGTTCATCTGGAAATGAGATTTTTCTGATTATGGGCTCGCGAGTGAAGACCCGGATTCGTTCCCTGAGCCCTCATTTTATGTAAATCTGAAATTGTGCTAAATGTTACAGTTGCACTTTGATAAAAACTTATAAAAAGACACCCCCCCCACACACACACACACACTGTAATGGCAGCCAGCAGACGTCAGGGCTTGGTTGCCCATTTGTTACCAGGGAAACTGCATAGACTTAGAGAGATTCTCATGCAAATGACTCCTAATCTGCTCCGAGATAGGAACACCATCCGTTAATGTGCATCAAAATGCAAAGCCCGGGAATTAGCCACAAGTCCGGTCTAAACCGTGGCCCTGCTGGGCTCTTCCCATCCCGGCATTGTCCTTCCAGGAGCGCTGCCCAAGCCCACGCACGCACGGCCATGCTCGGGTTGCAGAGCCACCAAGGAAGCCCACTTGGTGCCACCACAGCCTGGTGACCCTTGGTCAGCTCCTTGCTTCTCCCAGGGGATACGTTCTCAATTTAGGGCTTTGCTACCGAGCAGTCAGAAAAGCAGGGTCTGCAGTCGGCTGCACCATCCCCTGCTCGTTAAGAAACCCATGGCTGCATCCTGTCTGATTAAGTTGTGCCATACGTCCCCAGACCCAGCATTGCTCACGTCCACATGCACCAGGAGCTCCTCTGCTGCGTGGTCATCCAGTTTGTATTAACAGTTCCTCCAAAAATGAACCTGTAGAGTGT
>PTEX01000220.1:748103-781715 GCA_003342815.1 Eudromia elegans
CCTTCCTTCCTTCCTTCCTTCCTTCCTTCCTTCCTTCCTTCCTTCCTTCCTTCCTTCCTTCCGCCCTCTCTTTCTCTCTCTCTCTTTCTCTCTTTCTTTCTCTCTCTTACTTTCTCTCTTTCTTCTTTTTTTTCTTCTCCTTTTTCATACTTTCTTGTTCATCTAGTTTTCAGAGGCATCTTCTTTATTAATTCAGTATTTATTACTTCTCCTTTTAATTCTCTGGAGATCTTCAAAACCCCCTTGGACGCAATCCTGTGCCACACGCTCTAGGTGACCCTGTGTGTGCATTGGGGTTGGACTAGATGATCTCTAGAGGTCACAGACTCACAAACTCACAGAATGGTTGAGGTTGGAAGGGACTTCTAAAGATCTAGTCTCCTGCTCCCTCCCAACCTTAAGCATTCTATGATTCTTTGATCATAAGCAGCCTTGGACACTTTCTCTTCATGTCTTGGACAGCTTATACATCACTTCTCTTCCTTTCTTGAGGCTCAAAGAGCTTAAAAAGACTCCAAACAAACCTAAAATGGAAATGGCTATTTCCAATTGAATCAAATCAAGCTACTGTGGTTTTAAAAGGATCAGAAAGTGTTCACAATTTTGAATTTTAGGTTGCAAGCAGACTAACTTGGTAGCTTGATCTCAAGTATGTTTCTTTCCATAGAACTATCATCAGAAACAAGTAATCGGGAAAAGGAGAAAAGAGAGTAAAAGATTCAAGAACTTAACAGATCAGTTGGCATGCAATACACTATGGACAGAAGTGAAGAGGAGGCTGAAGCAGATTCCGAAGGATCTCGAAAAAAAGCCTTGATAAAAAATAAAATGCTTTGAAGTGTTTTGTTTCAAGCCTTTCAGGATTGTTTAAATGTCTGCCTGGGTGTCAGCTCAACCTTCCTTCCATAAATGTGTGCTAGTCTTTTCTAGCACAATGCAATGAATTTGCTATCTTGCTACTGTGGCTAATTCCAAGTGCATCAAACACACCTACAGATTCCATTCCTTATTTCCTTAAAATTATGTATAAGATATGCTAAAATAATTGCCATCAAAAGAGATATTCACACAATGAACTGCAAATTTCTAAACTAGTTCCCCCACTCTTGCTATTCTGCACTACATAGCACTTGACAGGGTTAAAAACTGTAATTTTACATAACATGGCAACGAGGAGCAATTCCTTTAACAAAACTAGGAGGGAATAATGGTATTCTGTGACGAAGACTGTCTGAGCTTACTCCGTCTCATTAGTGTAGAATTAAGTAGGCTTTATTTATTCATATGACATTAATGATTATATAGAGCGTATAATCATCAAAATCTCAGAAATTCTCAGTGCACATTTTGCAGGATGTGTGTGGGGAAAGGGGAGGATTGCAGCGACCATGGAAGAGAGGAAGTTGGCAGCCCTGCTTTAAAACATCGCCGTAGTTTTTATTCTTCGCCTGAACTTCTACATTCAAACTTTGTTCCTGTTTTTCTGACTACCACCGTAGAATAGTTCAGTTTGAAGTACAAAAGCACATCTATAATAAAAGGCTTCCAGAAGAATCAGGCATTCTTGAACTGTATGATTGCCTCATGATTCATTATGTACTAAACCAACAGGAGATATTATGAGGATACCGTTTATTATATGATGACTATTATTGAATTCTTTACTATCTAATCTTTGTGCATTTTAGTACTCCACCTTTTATTTAGCTCCTTTCTAAAGAAATATTGCTTGGGCATTACAACAGAAAGGAAAAAGGAGAGGAATAAGATTAATATTTCTTGGGAATGTGCACTATTACTTTGATTTGTGAATGGGTATGAACAAAAAAATATTCAGGTGCATTACTCTGCTGGGTATATACGCTTTAGAATTTAGCCTAAAGAAGGAAATTAAAGTATGGGACCTAAATATTCTCCTAAAAAGTCTTACTGTAGAAGCTCTAAATGAATTGTATTTTATACAGTATAAAATACTTTTGTGAGATATTAAAATGACAAGCAATTCCTGAAAAAAATAATATTAGGTTGCTTGAGCAGAACGGAGAAAAAGGAAACTGAATTTGAGGCATTTGCATATCAGCATTCAACACTGGGAGCCTTTCTCAACCTTGGCTAAAAAAGGGTAGATGTTTGTAACCTGCTCTGTTTTGTGAATGTAAAGGACTGGATGCTGTATTTTAAATAAACTGTACATGACTGGATTAACAGATAACTGGGGATATATCTTGGAAGGATATTCAGGAACTGGTGTGTTGATAAACATGAAAATCAGTAACACAGCAGTGCCTTATTACACCGAGCACCTGTGAAGGCACTTGCATAGCTGTTAAATTAAGTACCTGAAACAGCTTAGCTGTCCCATTACATTCCTGTTTGACCACTGGAAAAAAGAAATCAAGAAAGAAATTAAGTTTGCAAAATGCTATCAGCTTTTTTCCTTTCCTCTTTTCTTTTTTTTTTTTTTAATCTGATGTATCAATCATGTCAGACAGTGATCAGAAATCAAGGAAAAAATAGAGTTTGCAAAACGGTACCTCGTTTCCTTTTAAATCTGAGGTGCCAATCATGTCAGACATCTATCAGCAATGGGCTTTTAATTATACAGTTTATGGGCACAGTACAGCACTCGACAAAGGATTTCAAAAGGTTCCAACAGCGAGCAAGAACTGCAGTTCTTAGCCATAAAAAGCCYGTATTTTATTGCCATTTTATAGATGGAGAATTTGAAATGCAGAACGGAAATTATTAGTTGCATATTATTCATCATGAAGAAAAATATAATATATTGGAAATACATTTTAAAAATCCTTGGTTTTCTGGCAAAATCTGCAAAYCACTTGCAAAACAAAAGTTACTGAATGGAACAGAACATTTCATTGCTCCCCTGTGCCTCTGGGCAACCCTGGAAATTATCAGAGGTTCCTCTCATATGTTTGTATTAATCAAACAGCTGTAAATATACATCGAGCATCGCTGAAAGCATCTGTTTGTGAAAAAAAAAAAAGGAGAGAAATAGTTATAAGTGAGAGATATATGAAGTTTGAGACAAATCTGGAGCCCACATGAAGCATTTTGAATGGCTGCAACTTCCCATTTCCCCCTACTGAAGTGTGTGGGCATGTTATCCCACTTTTTCAGCACCAAGAGGAGAGGTGATGTCACCCACATTGAAGCACTTTGCACAAAAACATTTATCACTGCAGAAAAGCAGAGATGGTTCCAGTCAAGAAAGGATAACTAACTACATGATGAAATGCAGCAACATGSAGAAGGTGCACAGAAATGTCTGCATACCAGGCAATTCCTCTCTTTTTTCCCCAGAACAAAGAATAAAATCTCAGAATTCTGAGCCAATTTCCCCAAAGGACATAAGATTGACTTAAGGTTCATCATTTGACTTTGGGCTTTGGTTTTATTATTATTTTTACTGCTCATATTTGCTAGCTCCTTTGGGTAATCTCAAGAGCAAGCAATATTTCTTTTAATGATAGCTGAAGTCCTCACATTATACCCTGACTCTGGGATATGATGCTGCATGAAGAGCATGAAATACCCTGAGATCTAAGATGAGTTGTCTAAATATTTCAAATTCTTAAGGTTTTTTTTTTTTTTTTTTTTTTCCCAAATATAACTGGAAACAAACACCTTTTTTGACTAAACAGCTTAAGGATGAGTCGGAGGCAAAGGAGCTGCAGAAAGTCATGCAGGTGCGGGGAGCACAGCGCCTTGCTCCATCTCCAGCCACGCTTTGCACCAGGAACATGGAGAAGGCAGGCACACTGCGCCAAGCTTTTGGGGACAGCTTTGTGGCTATGTGATATAGAGGGTGCGTGGAGCAAGAAAACCATTAGTGTGTGTTTCCACATACAGAGCTGGTACAGAAATGCACTGCCAGCTCTGCTCCTCCTCAGCTTCTGCTTTTTCAGGTCCATCTCAGCTTCCATCACCTTTCCATATCATCAATGCTTTGCTTTCTCTTGCATTATTCCCTCTGCATCATTTTTAAGCCTTGGGAGATGCGTTGCTTTGGCACACGCAACGTGGCAAGTTTGGGATTCTCAGCGTCATTCTCAGGCTTGGCCGGCAAACAAGTCAAGTTGTCAAGTAGGCTCAGGCCACACGTCACTCTTCCTCTGGGCAAGATGCTTGGGAGCAATGCCCTTGTGCAACTGTACCCGACACAGCCTTTAAAGAGCGTCTCTTGGACACACAGCCAGGGCATGACATGGGTTCCAAGTTCAGCTGAGCGCACTGCAAGGATTAGTGGGTTCAGATGCGCAGAGCAAAACGAAGCGACAGCCTGTGAAGTCAAGGTATCAGCTGGGAAGGGTTGCTGCAAGAACAGCATTTGCTGAGATCGGGACGACTGCACTGCAGATTCTGTATGAGACCATTGGAGCTTCTGAAGACGCATGTGTCCAAAGCTCTCCAGCTAACGGGACACTAACACTTCAAGGTGCTACCACTGCAATTGCCCCCGTCTTTGAAGGGGAGCGCATGGGCGCATCCTCGTACCTCGGCTGTAACGGGAGAGGCTGTTGAAGCGGGAGGAAAAAAATACCAGGGAGCTGAACTTTACTCAAGCTTTCAAGAGGACGAGGAAACCTAGTGGAAAATGTATTGGTGTACAAATTTGTATTTATGCAAATACAGGTATACAGAAAGAGCACAAAGAAAGAAAAAGGTGCCTTSGAGGCAGGAGCAGTTGTCAGCGGGAATTATGTGATTTATAGGAGCTCTCGGAGCCGGGGCAGGTGGCAYGGATATTTATAGCTGCCCTCCCCGCGGAACAGGTGTGCTTGGTGAATAAAGGGAATTTCRCACAATTTCATTAGGCAAATCTGCACAGAGAGGGCCGCGATTCATCAGATTGCTCCTTGCCTAATTGCACGTGTTTATGTGCCTTACTGAAGCAGATCATCACGGGCAGACCCGGGCTGCTGGTGGACCCAATTCCGCACGGTTTCTTCTGAAACCTATTCCAGCATTGTCTCAGTGCAGATGCATCAGCCCACACTTTAGAAAACCAAGCAGTCTGTATCCTGATTCTGGCATTTGCACTTTTTTTGCCCTCTACCCCTCTAAACCCACGCACAGTAATTAAACCAGCAGTTAGCTGCAGGATTAGCTGGAATTCCTAACCCCAAGCAAGCAGATCAGGTTATTCTTGCCTAAGCACTATTTACAGCTTAATCTGGTAATATAAAAGTAAATATAAAAGAGTAAGCATAAAACTTTGGAAGAAATTTAAAAATAAACTAGTTCCAAACTTTTTACAATTGCTTGTATTAAAGTACTCCTTGAAGTCTTGAGAGTTTGCCAATCTATTTTCTCTTTCACAGGCACATAGACGATWTTATAAAGAATATGTCAACAGAAGTCGCCTCTCAAGTTAMTCTGATTTCTGAGAAGCTGCACCAYGTATTTAATCAGGAAACCTTATGTCTACATACCCACRTATTTCACCAAAAGGTGAATTTTCAATGTGCTTTGCAGAGGTAAAATAGGATATGTGGTGCATGGCGCTCCACTCGCTTGCTGGATCCACTCAGTTAGCATATGTTTTTTCAGAAGACTGTCCTCAGTCTTGGATTGCAACCTGCACAGCCCTGGCACAAACCTGTGTCAGGATCCAACTTACCTTTGAGATGTAGCCCAGAGTTTTCTAAGAAGCCTAATCAAACTCACGTTATTGAATACACTCTTTACTTAAAAATAAGGTACGACACAGTGGTTGAAGTCAAATTAGCAAAGTTATGGATGGATTTCTTCATGAATTTAGATGAAAGGAGAAACAGTAATCTGAAGGAAAGAAATCCACACAAAAAAAGATCAACTGATGAGGCATGAAAACAGCTCTGAAGATACTGTCAGTTTTCCTGATAAACAGAACTTCAAAATGAGAGGTTGCAGACAGTACACAAGATGTGTATCTACAGCCCTGAAAACACTGACAGGCATATAGCTACGGTGGCGTCCTTCAGGRAAGGAAGTTACTAGTAGATAAATAAAATAAATAAAAAACTCATCAGTGGCTCTAGAAAAGCTTCCAGAGCTTGTGGTTATTATTGTCTCATTTACACAAATGGAACTGTGAAACCAGTTGCTGCCCGCTGGCCTCGYTCAGTCCTGATAGTGGTTTTGGTTACAGGCAGGGTAACTGATGACAGGTTTCTGAAAATGGATCATACCCCCCCTGCTCAAATCATATTAGAAATACATGTATTTTTCATTATTTTTAGYTAAATCTATAATCTCACGAGTAGGTTGTTTCTCTTTGAAAGGAAGGTATATTTTTATTTAGAACATATATTCTGGATGCATATAGAATACTACAGAAAAAGCTAGTGAAAAATCTTCTTTCACTCCTTGCAGTGGACAAAAAACATTTMATCTGAAGCCTTTTAGCCATTATCTCCAAAAGGCAGTTTTGCGAGTGAAAAATTGCTTTCACCTATCAAAACCCTATTTTTCATTCACTCCACAGATGAAGGTCAAAGTTGACATCCATCTTGCCGTGTAATGAAGACATAATAAAAACATGAAGTCATAAGAGAGAAAGCGATTACAACTACCATAATAGCTGCCTTGTTTACCCTGCAGATTGCCTTGCCTCACGTAATGCTGTGCTACGATACCTGCCATTGCCAGCTACCGCAGCGAATCCCGATCCCTCTTGGGAAATGACATCTTCAAGAATATGGTATTTATGAACAACAGAGTAATAAGGGTTGGCTGCTAACCTAAAGCTAAACATAGAAATACTTCCTCTGTTACCGTAATAGCTGATGAAAACAGCTAATAGAATGGAAGAACTAAGAGAAGATGTAGTACTCATGTGAAAGTGGTAGCTTCTAATACGGAGGAACAGAACCATAACCAATGTCAAGACATTATTTGATGAAGAGTTTAGACTGCTGAAATTATGCTATAGTAAAATTTATTTTAAAACCATGCATATACATAGAGGATAGAGATGATACATCTATCYGCACCATGTGTTTATGTTCAAAGGAAAAATAAATTATTTCAATTAAATGAAAATTAAACTGTCTTTATACAGCTTCCCATAACTGTGGAAGTCTCCAGGTACATTAAGCTACAGTGCACACCTAATTCTGATTTCCAACACTCTCCAAGAGCAAAACTATTTAAACATCTTTGAAGTAGAGTGAACGTTAATTCCAATATGAGCCAAATATGAGTCTGACTCAAATACTACAGATGAGCTATTTAATTTTAGGTGAACAAAGGAGATATTCAAGGAAAGATAATTCTGCAGCACAGCTTGAGTCATTCCTTCTCTTCTTGCTGGTTTTAACTTCCGAACACTCATCTCATGCTTAGACTTCATCCTTGATCRTGATGCACTATGCAGTGCTTGTATTATACAAACGCCTCAACAGTGAATTTTAATTCTGAAACAGACCACTCTTTCAACCTGGAGAAAACTTTAATAACTTGTTTGAAGGCCTTTTGGACACCCAGATGTGCTACATTCAGGGTGATGCCCTTCATTTACACGTTGCTTGACTCTCATTGCACGTTCCTGGTGCAGGACTTCCCTCTACAAAACCCATGCTGAGTCCTTTCTCACAGGCTGTGTTTACTCGCAGCCTCAAAGATGTCATTATATCATATTTCATATTCTCCCTTTCTGCCTACCGTGGAGACCCCAGCTGGCTCCGTAGGCCCCTGCAGAGTCCTTCTCATGAAAGGGAACGAGGATGGCAACCTGCCAGCCCTCCGGATTGCAGCAGTCAGACCCAAATCTTGGCCAACAGCTCTGCAATTTCATACTCGAGCTTCTTGGGAGCTCTCGGACGAATGCCACCTGACCTGGTAACCTAATAGATCGATTTGGTCTAAAGCTCCCTGTATTTTTACCTGAAGTTCATTTAGTTCATCTGACCCCTATTTCCTCGAAAGAATGGGTCGGGTGCGAAACCTCCCCACCATCTCTGACAAAGAAGAAAAGGGAATTCACTGGACCTCTCTGCTGTGGCTTTATAATTCCCCAGCTCTTCTTATAACGTGGTCATTAAGTGGTCCCACTCACACCCTACCTGGCTTCTGGCTTTTGATTTAAGAGCCTTTGACTAGCACCCTTGTAAGGTGCTTTTCACATTTTTAGCACTCTATTTCCTGCCTACATTTGACCTGCCATGATTTACAGGCTTTCTTGTTCTCATTTGGACAAGCTTTGTACTTTTTAAAAGGCCTTTTCAAGCCTTACCTACAACAGTCGCACTCCTACGATCACTTCAGTGGCTTTGGGGTTGTTTTGGTTTGCTTTTCTTGGAACAGGACGTTTGCTACAGCTTCCAACGCAGCACTTCTGAGCTGCGTCCCAGGCTGTTTGCAGTTTTATTGATTGTGCCTTGTTAARGTCCTCCTTTAACTGGGACATTGGCACCCCGGGTTTATTCAGACTGCTCTCTCCTGCTACAAGGCAAAACTTCACTTTGTTGCCCTCAATGCCATGGAKGGGGGGGGGTCTCCTCTAACCCATGTGAATTAGCAGTCCCTGTGCATCACTTGAGGCACATTTTTCTCGTGTGTCTTAATGCTAGCATTCAGCCAGTTATGGTGTCCAAAAATCATATCTTGCTTGCATATCTCATGTTGATGAAGCATCCCTGAATGTAAGGTGGTCCTGACCAAAGGTTGGCCATACCAGCCTAGTTGTCACTGAGTTTTATTACGAGTGGGCAGAAATTGTGTGCGAGATCTTCACAGYGCTTCTGTTCTCCTGCAAGATTTAAGCTGCTGCCTTTTCCTGCCTGCACATACTTCTCTCATTCCAGCAAAGCTCTGCTCCACGTTGCTCATCAGCCCACTGATGACCCTCCTCCCTCCACGTCAGGCTTCATTCCCGCACTCCATCTCACTCTCTAGGTTGCTGACATTAGCACGGAAGCACTTGCACGTTCCCGCTTGCCCTGCTGCTTAATATGGTACATGCCAGGTAGCTAAGTATCCTTGTGCTACTGCAATTACACTTTTATTTCCCTCCTGGCCTTTTCAGAAGCACTCTGAACATCAGCCACATCCATCGTGTAGCTTGAAAGCAGCCACATCCACCTTGAAAGCCTCACGCAAGCTGTACACTGCAGTGTATTCTACATGGCACTCGCTCTATGGCTTTTTTTGGCTTTAACAGCTTATGGGAATTCAGCTGCTTCTTCATTCATGGCATGTCTTCTTACTCCGTGCTCCCCAGGCAGGCAGGTACCACCAGGGATCATCAGAAATACCTGTGCAGGGAAGGAAACCTAAGAGCATGGAGGAAACCAACRGCCAAAGCCTCAAGTTGACCCATGGATTTCCTGATGCTGCTGRCAGCTTGACCCATGACTAAAGCAATGTGGCTGGCTTCTCCTTAACTGTGTCCTCAAGAACACAATTAGAACAAGCAGAACACTCTCCTTCCAAGGAAGGCTCAGGGCATGCACAGAACGGGGAGGGCAGCACAGAGAGCCCCTTTTCACTGCCATAAAAGCGGAGTACCGCACCAAGCGGAGTGCTCGGCTGCCCACTGTACCTGCATGCTTTATGCAAGTGTTGAAGACCAGCTTCTCTCCCCCACCACACTTCTGCTTCAGGCTCATTTGATACTCATAATCATCTTTGCCTTTTTGCAACTACAGAGCTTTTTTTCTTTCCCCATCATGCGCCATAACCCACATACTGAATCTCTTTTTATGATTATTTTATCATCTTAAAAAACACTAAAAGAAATGACACGCGCTACATATAAAYGAGCATCATTAGCATTTACTTTCAAGTATGCCACTGGTGGCAACAGTAGTATTCTCATCTTCCCTCCTCTGTTTCAGACTTCCTACTTCATATTGCTTTTGTATGTGACTATTGGAATGTAAAAACAAACTTAATGCACACAGAGGGTTACCAGCACTGCTACCACTTGAGCTCTTTCCCCCATTGCTCTTCCCGGATCTTCTATTTCAATCATCATTATACAGGCTTTGCTGATTCAATATTGTCTTTTATGCGCTAAGTTCGTAAAGCCTTATTAAAGTTTAATGAAGACATGAAATTAGATAATATTTGCATGTAAAATAAATCTGTAGTCTAAGCAGTACAAAGTTTCTATAAGCATCAAAACAAATCATTCAGTGCAGCAGACAACAGAATGAATGCAAACAGGGAAGGAGAATTCACACAAACTCTCACTAGAAGACAACTACCAAAGCCACAATTACTTCATATCTGAAACCATTTCAGTAGGGCTGCCATTTATATTACATTTGTTTTGGCATTAAAAMCCCTAATATCCAAAAGAACTCTGACATGCAATACTACCTTCTCCTAAATTTTAATTATTCCTAGGAGCACAACTCTAAAATACATCAGCCACAGATAAASTGTGACATACACCCTAAGCAGAAGTTGTGGGAACCCTTTACTAAAACACTATCCATAATATGGAGTGACAGGAAGGAAAGAATCCACGTCAGTATATAAAGCGATAGAAAAAAATTAAAAAGTAATGAATAGGGAGATGAAGGTACATGTTCTTTGGTCCTTGTACTATCTATAGGAGATCTAAGCAATTTAAGCTATAATGTATTCTGAGATCAAAGTTGTCCTAGTTGAAGTCTCTCTGCTGGAAGAAATGATTTTACACTAACAAGTTATTTTACTGTTTTTAGAGAGGTTCTCAGGAGATGTGTTTTTATGTTCTCCCAATGCGGTAGGCAATTAGTGAAGAGCAGGGAAATAYGTTGGCTGAGTCAAAGCCAGCTCGCTGGCTTTGTACACACAGGTAGAGCCAGCACGTGCTGTTCTTCGCCATTATAACCACCAACATCATCCTTTAACTAAGGAAGGAGAAAATAGCACATCTCCAGTGAACCACCACTAGGACCAAGTCAACGCAAAATATGAGCCACGAATATTCATTTGAATTGCAAAACACACTTGCTCTGCCTTCAATTTTCACATCCCTTTTGTGTTTGCTTCTGGCATGTTCTASAGAATTAATTACTAGGAAAAATTYCTGCTGAAGGTGTGGGATTTTAAGYAAATACTACAAAATATTTACACAAAGTGTCCTTTGAATGCACAGCTCTGGTTATAGCCATCAGCCATCAGATTCTTCAGGTTAGTTTGCTCCCATCAGTAGAGGAGAAAACATCATGAAGAAGTAACCCACATCTTCAAATTTCCAATCTTAAAATCAGCAAGACACCAGTCACAAGTCACAGTCATTTAATTACATAGCATCTGCTACATCTAAATAGATACTTTTCTGCTGGCAATTTTTAGTGATCTTCCATCCCTGCCCCCAAATTCATAGACTTTCCTGTTAAACCTTCATATTAAATTAAAAACTAAATTGATGCAAGTGCTTAACCCAAATTCCTCAGCACTGTTAAGAAGTGCTCAACATAACAGTTTATCCTGTAAGTTTGGAGATGAAATCTGCCCTCCTTCATAAATCATTAGTATTAGATGCTCCAAAGGGCTGCAGCTATAGGACAGGCAGAATGCCAGGCTTGCTTACCCTTAGCTATATTTTTTTTATTACTTTAATTAAAGCTAAAAGAACAGCAGTACAATTTTGGATCGAGAATCCATGAAATGCAGAGCCTATAGTTAGGGGTAGATATTGTTTATAGGAGGTGGTGTCCAACTAGTTTTGAAATATGCAGTGTTCACTAGCAAGTAATACAAGAAGTGGAATTTTTAAAACAGAGGTAGCTACAGCAATACCAGAGGACAAAATACAGGATAAATTTTATTTATTTCCTCAGAACAGCTTTTTTTGGGGGGGATGGAGGTGGGAGGGTAAGAACAGCCCTTACAAGTACCAGAAAGAGACTCCCTACCAGGAATATAGTCAGAGTTGTAAGTAAATAGTTGAAAAATAATATGAAGGCTTTGCCTCAAATATTTCTGAGGTAATCGAGGTCAGAAATTTGAAATATTGAAGGACATTTCATTGAAAACTTCAGTCAGAAAGAGGGAAATCCTCTGCTACACCTACAGAGGTGGAAAGAACAATAAAGAAAAACTTCTAAGTAAGTAATGAACCTCCTTGGGACTGTAAAGGGAACTACTACTTGTTGAGCTACAGCACTTTGGTTTCCCTTGTCTAAGGCTATTTTATGCCTCTAAGTGAAAATGGAGTTTTTATTGGGATGGTTACAAAAGCAAAAAAATTAGTAACACTTCATCCTTGGTGAATACATCTCAGGTACTTTAGAAAAATCTTGTATATTCCTGTCTACCAAAAGGTTGGCAAACAGCACGGAAAAAAGTGTCTAAAATAAAGATAGTTGAAAGAAAATTTGAAAGGATGCCTTCAACATTTTCAATATTGGAATATTTATGGAGCTCTGTGTTTCCATTAAAAAGTCTATACTTACATGAGTGTTCAAATACATGAAAAAAAATTATAAATCTGATTTCATTTTTATAAAGAGTAAGGTTTATCCTGTTGGAAACAGTGCGCCAGAGAGAAGTACTACAGGGCTGGGAGCAGGAGGATCTGACAGTGTCCTCTAGCTGTAGAGAACTATATGGAGTTACTAAGAAATATAGGAATATATTTTAAGATGAACTCTCCACTGGTATATGGTATATGGTATATGGTGTTTTGGTTATGTACCTCTTCAAGTATAAATTCATGCATTTCCTTAGTCACATCTCAGATGTCCACGGGACTTTTGTTTATGATCCCTAAAGAATCCTCAGATTCAAAAAACAAAACAAAAAAATACAATCAAGTTGTCTATAAAYCATTTTTTTTCCTTATATAGTCCCATATATGAACATGTATTTTAAGCTTACTCTAAAGAAATGGGCCTAATGCTTTTGACAAGCTAGGAAAGACATTTGCCACCCACCAGCTTTCCGCTACAATCTCAAAACCAGGTTACAAATAGGCTAGCTRTGCAAGCTACAAAGAAGAGAAGATTATGAGTGGCAAGATTTACATGGAATATGGCATAACTGCTTAGGTTGCCAGCTACAGAAATTAAATTATAGCATATTTATAGCAAATTCAGGARTGTTTTCTTTTTACAACATTTAGGCTAAGGAGAGGAAGTCATGATGGAATTATAGAGGAATTGAAAGAACCAAACACTGCCCAGAGTTGGAATAASATAAATTGCTTCAAGTCTTGTTTAACTAGTGATCTATTTTGTGCTCGAAATTGCACAAATTTTAAAAGACTTTTTATCCAATTTTGCAACTACAGATAGTAAACAGAGTGATGTTCTACACCATTTATTTCTAATTTCTTCTTGTTTAAGAGCATCTCATCAAAGAGGAACCATAGAATACTTACGGTTGGAAGGGACCTCTAGGGGTCATCTAGTCCAACTCCCCTGCACATGCAGGGTCCCCTAGAGCATGTGGCACAAGGTGGTGTCCAAGTGGGTTTGAGTATCTCCAGGGAAGGAGACTCCACAACCTCTCTGGACAGCCTGTTCCAGGGCTCTGTCACCCTCACTTGTAAAAAATTTTTCCYTAAGTTCCTGTGAAACTTGATGCTTCAGTTTGTGGCCRTTTCCTCTCTTCCTATCACTGGCCACCACTGAAAAGAGGCTAGCACCATCCTTCTCATTCCCTCTCCTAAGGTATTTATATGCACTGATYAGATCCCCTCTCAGWCTTCTCTTCTYCAGGCTGAATAGGCCCAGYTCTCTCAGCCTTTSCTCATAGGGCAGATGTTCCAGRCCCCTAATCATCTTCGTRGCCCTGYGCTGGACTCTCTCTAGCAGCTCCACGTCCCTCCTGCACTGGGGAGCCCAGAACTGCACACAGKACTCGAGGTGCGGCCTCACCAGGGCTGAGGAGAGGGGCAGAATCACCTCCCTCGACCTGCKGGAGACGCTCTGCTTAATGCACCCCAGGATCCCATTGGCCTTCTTGGCCACGAGGGCACACTGCTGCCTCATGGTCAACTTGTCGTCCACCATGACGCCCAGGTCCCTCTCTGCGGGGCTGCTCTCCAGGAGGTCGGTCCCTAGCCTGCAGGCATGTCTAGGGTTATTCCTCCCCAGGTGCAGGACCCTGCACTTGCCCTTGTTGAACTTCATGAGGTTACTCGCCGCCCAGCTGTCCAGTCTGTCCAGGTCCCTCTGGATGGCAGCGCAGCCCTCAGGGCTGTCAGCTATTCCTCCCAGTTTGGTATCATCAGCAAACTTGCTGAGGGAGCACTCCATCCCTTCATCCAGGACGTTAATGAATAAATTGAACAGGACCGGACCAAGGACTGAGCTCTGGGGGACACCACTAACCACAGGCCTCCAACTGGATTCTGCACCACTGATTACCACCCTCTGACCTCTGCCATCCAGTCAATAAGATGAAGAGAGATGAAGACTGATCCAGTTGAGGCAAGACGAGATGTCAAGAGAGAATCTAGAGCTGGCAGCGAATATATATGTGTGTATATATATATATATTTAATTAATAACTGCCCAGGTAAGAAAATAGAAGTAATCAATAACAGGAGTTAAGCTACTATTATTAGTTGGTGTAAATTAAAGTGKTTTTTTTCCAAGATGGCTTCTGTCACAAGCGAGAAGCTAAATTGCCCAGGCTTTAAGAGGCACAGCTTAATTCACCATCTTAACAGAAAGGGAAGACTAGAAACAGAGCAAGGAAACCTACTGACCATTATCAGGCAGTACAAAAGGAGAATTTTATGAATCCATATATAGTGTGCTAGTATTTGTTTTCCTTTTCTATTTCATTCATTATTGGAACAATTTGATTTGTCGTACAGAATATAAAATATTCAGAATTSCTGCTGGTAGCAATTTTGATTCACAAAACAAACAAACAAAAAAATAGCTTGAAGTCTGTTTCTTAATCAGTCCTAGTTCTTGATTAATTCGCCCTAATGCCTATGGAGTTCATCACTCTCCAATAAACTTAACAGTGGCTGAGAAGACTTTGACTTCACAATTCTCTTGCCTTGCACTAGGTTGCCCAAGATGGGTTGGTTAATCCTCACAYAAGGACATTTTCAGGTATTGTCATTTTCATCTAGGATTCTTAATCTGAMAAATACTTTAAAACTTTTTATAACCTTACTGTGTAYATTAAAAAAAAAAGTTTGAATACATTGGTGGAGGTAGAGAAGACATGCTGATCTATAATGAATGGGGGTGGATATGCCACCAGGCATTAGAAATAGCGCATGACTCAACTCTGATACATTCAAATGAGAAGATATCCAAAAGGATTTCTAGAARTAGAAGAATTCACAAGCGGTCTGCAAACAAAACAGGAATCTAGATCTTGGTAATATCTCCAGCTCACCTGTCATTTCTAATTTCACAGCCAAAAATAATCACTCATTGAACATACAGGCATGCAAACAATGCTTTGGGAGACACTTTTGTTCAAGCAGTTTTCTTTTAGTAGAAATCCTTTAAAGCCGTAACATCTAAACCATTCAAAAACTGACATAAGAAAAAAAGGTAATTTACAATAATGAAGTAATAAACAGCTCCYGAAATGGCTCGTTGTGGTTTCTAAATGTGAGCTCCCTTAGGACATGCCACCATGGACGCTACTTCAGTGGGCAAAGAACCTTTCCAACAGCAGGAGGGAGTAGAGGCTGCAYGGGCACCGGAGAGATCTGCCGCTTGCTTCCTGGAGCACTCCAGTTAAGAGCACTATACAACGCTCAGTTTACTTTTTTGGTCTTAATCCATATGAAAAAAAGAGCCATTATTTCTGTCATGAAAAATAACCACAAAGCTTGAAGCTTGGGATAAACAAGTTTAGGTAGCTAAGGGCGTTCATACCATCTTGGCAAAACAATAAAACTAAGCTCAAACCATAAAAATAAATGCTGTGACAATGAACTAAATCAGAATTGCAAATCATAATAAATGAAAGTATAAGTTACAATATAAAGACAACGAATACATCAAATAGGAAGCGGAGGTAAGCACTGAAGCATTGAGAGGCTACTGAAATGCAGCTACTGGCCACACAGKGGAATTTTTGGTTCAACTACGTTCAGGAAAATCTGTCACAAAAAGATTGGAGTTTTCCCAGGATTTGCCATCTAGCATGAGTGTAAGGGTGCATGTTTGCATGCACAGGTGTCTAACTGGTGTCTGCAAGGCTTCTTGAAGCTCAGTAAGAAATTGTATCATACATCATACAACTGCCAGAGCACTTCTTGCTATTCTGGTAATACATCATTGTTCTTAGACTTTGACCTTTTTTTATTGCATTTCTAATATTTAATAATCAAGGCTGCATAATGGGTAATGCCCAATTTTACTTTACTTGAATGTAAGTCAGCTATGATCTCAGTGGAGACATGACATGGCAAAAGGAGATGCTGAACACAACGTTTTGCAGGAGAAAACCTGACGTGCCAGTAGAAGGGTTTTGATAACAGTATTCCACTACAGAATAAACTATTGACAACCTTAACTCTTCTTCACTTACAGTTTTACTCCTAAACAGAAGCTTATACATTATTTTTGATTTGAACTGCACTGTGGATTCCTCTTCTCTTCACTGAGTATCTGCATGTGAAGCCCAGGGAGACCAAGCTTCCTCAACCCTCCCTTTGTGCTTAGGTAAAATGAAGATAAAATATACATCTACAAAAGAAGAATCTTTCCAAAGACTCATTTTTCATCTGCTCTAATAGGAGAATATACATAAAAATAACAATAAAAGGATAACAAAACAAAATACTACCAAGACAGAAATGCTGCCTTGGGGATAGGAGGAAGGAGCAGCCAGATGCGAGTTGCATCACTTAGAGCAGAACAGTCATCCTCCTGGATGCAAAAGTACAAGATCACATCCTGGAAAGGTAATGGAAACCAAACTGGTAACTAAAACTAAACTAAAACAATAGACTTCAGAAAGAAAGAATAATTAATTCTTCAGAAAAATAGTGCTGGAAGAACAATGTCAAATTGCTCACAAGAAGAGCAAACACAACACAAGCTTGAGATGGTCCTGCATGTAGCTTGACTCTTATTCCTGGTGGTGACATTGGTGCAATCTTGCTTTCCCTGTTCACACCACAGTATCTACGTCCATGCTGGAGAATAATGTTGAAAAACAGGAGCAGATCCGTACAGCAAGACACTGGGTTTTGATGCTGAGGACTCCTTCTGAGAACTACAGACAATTTRAGAGGTTTTACTTACTATATTCTACCAGATGACTTACCGCCTGCCCATTAGCAGTTTGATGCACAAGATGGAATCKGAATATATCTCTTAACTAAGTTTAACCTAAAAGAAATCCAGTTCAAAGCTTTCAATGAAAATCTATTTAGCACTAACTCAAAAGGCAAATAAAATCTTTTCCCCTCCCAAAGTAGACAGAAACTTTAAAGTTGAATTTGTGTGTTAAAGTCATTTGTGAATCTGATTTTTTTTATAGTGAAAAATATTCCAATATAGTTCAAGTCAAGCAACAAATATGTTCCTGAGCATCAACTAAAAATCTACTTGCCTAGATAGCTCAAAAATTGGAGTTAATAGGACTTTTTGTATGTCAACAGTGCCTTGTTGTACATCTGCTCCTTCAACTGCTGTCCAAAGATTCTGTCACTTGAATCCAGAGGGATTTCTGGACCTTGAGGCTTCTCCCTTTCACCTTCAGCAGTTGTAGTTTGACTCGGAGGATCTAACAAATCCCATCTCAGAGAYGGTTAGCTTTCTCCTCATGATGACCAATCTCCTTCTGAATCCTGCCTTTTATACATATATTGGGGAAAATGTATGCCAGTTCTCCACTCTCCAAACATCGCCCAAGCAAACCACAGGGCACCAACTCTTCCTTTAAGGATGACATTGCAGTCAGACTTACTTAGCTACAACTCGTAGGTCACAGATTTTCCAAGCCATCAAGGTGATGACATATCTGAAAACTGGATAGACCCTACTTATTGCATCACATGGCCTTTACAGTATTGAACAATYTTCTGAAATAAAGCAGTGACCAATATTGCCTTATTATCAGGGACTTTTTTATCCTAAAGGTCTTTGTCATGTTTTAAAGCCTTCCCAGCGAGGGCCCGGAGTGAGGCAGCTCTGCTTCCGTGCTTCCCGAGCGTGTGCCAGATGGCCCCGTGCTTGCCTTTCATTACCTAGTGTGCTGGGATAAAGCTGTGCTAATTAAATCACTCAACTACCACTAATTCTCTGTTATTTACTAATCCAACAAATTCTTTCTTTTTTTTCTTTTTTTTTTTTGGTTTTGTTCAATACAGCACATGCTAATTAAGTCCTGTAAAGTTGAAAGGATCAATAATTAAATAAACTGGATGAATAACGATATGCGGTTGTCTCCTCTGTAATATCAGCAAGAAGACACAAGGTCAAGGCACAAAATGGCTCACAAGGAAGGAAAAGACCCCAGAGAAGAAAAATCTGTTTGCTTCTGAAGCATTAATGAAAGGAAATGGAAGAGCAAAAGCCTGGATTAGATAAAAACCTGATTTCCTCTCCATGTTTTTCCAAGCAACTAGTTCAAGAAAGCTGAGATAGAGCTCGCTCCCTCATTGTCTGGATTACAGAGCCTGCAGTGTTTTTCACACCTTCCTCCACTTTGGAAAGATAGTTTTAAATGCCAGGTGCCAAACAAGAAGCTACTCAAGGGTAAAACACTGGTCAAARCTCTCTTCTCACCTCTATCCTATGGGCAGGGCAGCTACCGAGTGTATCCGGAGGAAGGGAGAACTACATGGAATTCTCCTCCATCAAAATACATGTAAAAATGCATGTTCTTCCAGCCCAAAAATTAATCTCACACTGAAYCATCTAGTCTTCACCTAAGATCATGGGAGGGAGGAGAAAATATTTCCACTTGCTCAAGTCATCTGTAGTGAAAAGGCAAAGAAATTGGAGACCTAACTAAATTATTTAAATCATATAATTTAAATGTCAAAATCTCCATTTTATTAAGGTTTGAGGATCAATAATAAATACATCTACCTTAATCAGCAAGAAGTCCAGTCTTTTCCATCTTGCCACTTTACTGTTCTGTTCTTATCCACATAGCTTTTGTAAAGAATAATTATGCTTTTATACTATTATCAGAAAACCAGCAATATCTAAAACTTAGGTGTATCTCCATAACCTGTTTTAAAAATTCCAGAGAGATAACGGACTGTGGGTATTCAAACTCCCAATAAATTCCATACGCTTTTTAGAAATAAGGTTTAATTAAAAACAACTCATTCCTGCATGTTTGGATTGTTCTGTGACAATCTCATTTACTAATCTTTAATCCTATGCCTCAAAATGTCACCAGCTAAATTAGCTGTCTGTGGTATTGTGATTATCAGATTACTTAAATTCATGCATTGACTATTCGCTCTTTTGYGGTCTCCAACACATGCTCCATACAGTCACTCTGATTTTTCCTTAAACCACAAAGTAATTCTGAACTATTAATTGTATTTACGGATCAGTTTGTTAAATTATAGGCAATATAATTATTATCCATAGCACAAGAAATGCAATGGTTTATATGACTTGCTAATAGGTCCCAAGTAAAACTTATTGATAGTCTGGCATGCTATATTCATTAAAGCACTGGATTTATTTGCTATGTATCATCTTTATATRCTATTTCTGCATGCTGTGAAACAAGCAAAAATTTCAACCTTTAGGTCTGAATCAGTGTCTTTTGCACTTTGTTACAAATCTAGCCAATAAACTGTTTCCTACCTTAAAATCTTAAAGGTCATACACCATTCTGCATGCTTCTTACTGTTTCTCTCTAATGCAAACATACATTAGTCTTTTTTAATATGGGCCAAGGGAAAAAAAAATATTTTCTATTCTCTAGTACCAAAACATAGAACTGAAATCCTGTCAGTAAGGAAGCAGGTAAGAAACAGACACTGTGACTGTCATTGCACACAAAGACCTCCCRAAAAGGTTAATTTTAAGCACAACTGTTTTAATATAGACCTTCCTCAAATACAAAAGCACCTCGAKATACGCGGCTCAGCAACAGGCGTTTATCCCGGGACACAGAACATCCCGGTATTTTCAGTTCTAAGCTCTATTACTTTCAGATGAAGAATTGGGATGTCATTTCAGCAGGAAAATAGGAARGTGAATGTGGGAAGAAGCAGTTTTCTTCATTACTACCCCACACACATGCTTGTAGATCACACTGCCTTCAGTGGAAGCCTGTATTTTGCCACTGAGGAAAATGTTCTATGGAGCATAAAAACCCAATGTTGACTTGCCTGAAATTCTTCATTTGTTCAGTCTGTCAGATATGCTACTAAAAATCTACTTTCCATTGGAGATTTTGGGTTCCAGTAAAGAAAACCGCTTCCTACGTCTTCCTTAAATCTATGGTTATTGTAGAACAAAGACTACTACTTGATAACCACAATTGATCAAAAGTTTCACTTCCCTCTCCTCATTTCTTAKGAAAATTTTTATTTTTGCTGAAGTTTCATACAAAAATGTGTAATTAAAAATAAAAGATTMTTTCTAAAGAAAGTGAAGTATGACTGTGCTAAAAACAGTTCTGCAAACACTTAGTAGCAAAAATTAATAGTAGGCAAGAGAGGAGAGACAACTTCATTCTTTTTCTTCTACAGAACAGAATATTAGGATAGGGCAGACAGTTGAAATGTATGTAATTTATCACCAAATCCAAAAGCCTTATCCAAACAATTCCCTCTTTCTTTCCATAATTAATATAGCCTTCATGAACTCTAGGCTCACAAAGAAGTTATTTTTGCTCCAAAGTATTGACTTTAAACATGTATTTTTTTGTACTTTTACTGCTCAGGTAAAAGTGAACATWGCATGGCTAGCTGCTTAAGACGCCTAGTACTGCAATATTTTAATTGCAGGCTGTAAGAACAGAGAATAAAAAAAAACGTTATGGCAAGCCAAATAGTTTGTCACACCGTTCTGCTCCGAGGATGAACACAGTACAGTGTTTTACCAAACCAAATAAAAACAGCTGGTAAATTCTTTACATTATGGTCTCACAACAGTTCATGATAGCTTTAATAAACCCACTAATGGTCTTAAAAAGTTTCCTTCCTTTAGCTGAGCTGTATCATTTTCTTTAATGACTTGGCTGGGAATGGAAATTTTGAGCAAGTTCAGTGCAGTGACATGGGTTTATGGTCTATCTCACAGCATCTCCGGGAAGCATATGCACCCTTGGATACAATGTTTGGCTGTAATTTTCATTATTTCTCATTTATCTATCCAACTCACTCATCTTCAGGTATAGTTCTACTTCCATAGCTCACTCAACAACAATTTAAACACAACCTCTGACTATCTTAAAACTCTGCATTTAAAAAAACTTCCTTGAAAGAATATATATATATAAAGAAAAAAAAAAAGAAAAATGAAAGAAGAAAAAGGAGGCAGCAGAAAGTAAATCTAAAAGTGTCTCTTTCTTATCAGTGGCTAGTACATTCAGATGACCAAAGGTATCTCACATGCCTAACCTCCTAAAGGTAGGTTAGGCAAAACTCCTGCTTTGTGTGTCTTATTTCAAATAAGTTTATCCATTCTGAGCAAATCCTTTTTCTTTTTCCCAATGTACCAGGCTATTTCTAGAACTAAACCAGCAGGAAAACAAAGTATGCGTAGTCAAAACAGAAGTTTATTCTCTCTTTACAATGTCAAGGACCAACTTTTACTTAAAATTGAGGGGTAACCAGTGATCACCACAGTCTGGGTAGCAGTGGTTGAAGGAAAATGAAGCATAAGAGGAACATTGGCCAACTTCACACATATAAGCCACATTTACATTCATGTTTTAAGCTAGAAATAGTCAGCCCGAGTTCAGAACCAGTTTTATTTGCATTTCTGATACATCGTTAGCAAAACTCAGTTTGATGCACTTTGCAAGACAACCATATACTTGCTGGGGCTTGTAGGTGTTGGAACAGGCAAGGACAGCAACCTCCAGCTCAAAATGTCTACAAGTCAGCTAAGAGACCATTCATTTTTCCAGAAGTAGATATGACTGTAAGAGTTTTAAGCTCAAACCTCATAAAGTCTCAAATCTGCCAAGCAAAAGCTGGTTTGGGATGTATAGGTACTGCAAAATCAGATCAAGCAGCTTCATGCAACCTTGCATTGCTTTAAGATAGAGATAATGACGTCACCATCCCCTGGAAAGAAAAAAAATCAGATTTAAGATAACCTACTGTATTCATTTAAGAACCCTTGCAAACTGGGTGCGATTGGCACCATTTCATTTTGAATTAACAGGAAAGTTTCCAAGCCATTTTTGAGTGCTGATTTGTTTTGTTTTTTTTTTTACTGAAACAGTTAAGACTATGGTTCTACAGAGGGAAAGAAATGTTCTTTTTTCTTTTTGATCTATATAATTACTATGTTTAAGCATTTTGCTTGTACTTTGGAGAAAAAAGCAACACATTTTCTAAGGTAGTGTTTAACGTCAGTAATTGGCAACAACTGCCATTTCAAAGACAAGCAACGCAAAATCTTCTGAAATAAACAAAACAGCTCTAATACAGAAAAATCGAAAATAGCTTCACACAACCTTTACATCGGTATGAGTTTGTAATCATTACATTAACACATATTTACTTCATCTGCTCTCTGCAATTATACGCCAGAAAAATAAGGCAAATACATAACAATCAAGTAAATCAGTAAGAAAAAAAAAGAGAGTACACCTCGCTGTAATAAAATATACAGTAACAATACTCCAGCCCAGATTACTTATTGTAACCCATAAGATTCTCCCTAATGTAACAGTGTCTTGATTGAGGAATCAATTGTTGACTAATTGCAAAATACTTAGAAAACACTCAAAGAAGGCCAAAACAGAGGATTTTTGAAGTAATGGTCAGAAGACAGCTGGCTTCTCAGCCTTAATTCCATGCATGTTCCACCAATGTATTTGATTTCCTTGAGATTTAAACATCATCTTAGCTGCTCCACTTTAGCAATAACCGTGGCACGATGTGGCACGGTTTAAGAATTGGTTCATGAGGCAACGTACAAGATCCCATTTGGGGTTTTGGCCCAAACCTGCCACAGGGGAAGCTTGTGCATATAAAACATTTCAATGCCTGTTCTCTCTAATGCAAGCTCAGGACATCTGGTTTGTAAAACGCCTGCTATTTCAGAAAGCTCACTGCCCTTAACTCATTTTTCCTCCGCTGGAATCACTTCCAGACTTCACTTGGGTAATAGTTGTGCACTTCAACACTGGATTATTTTAATAATCCAGTTATCAGTTGCATTGTCTATTCAACACTTTTTATAAGCGACAGACTTGATGCTGTCATCACTCTACCCATCCCAAAATTAGCACCAGAACATTTTGTCAGCCCAGAGACAGATTTACTGACTTCAGCTAAACTGGAGACTAYTCAACTCCAGAACATTAATCCTTTGGATTTAACGAGGGCTTTAGAATGAAATACAGTCTGGTTCAAAAGACAGGGTATGGACTCTGAGTACAACGGACTATACTGATCATCATTAAATAGAACAAGTCAGAAAAAACCTTCAGCTACCCRTCACCTATGAACTAGAGAGGCCCCCCACAAATGTGCTCTTGTAAAAGGGCAAAAAATGCCTTATGTTGCCCYTTTAAAGACCTATTTAAAGCTAATACTAGGCAATATTACCCTGACCTGCTCCCCTCTGCCCYGCTTTGCCCTCTCACTTCAGTTCCTAACAAACTCTATTTTTCTTTTTGGCACAAGCAGCACAGGATCCTTAGGGAAGCAGCAATGCAAAACCACTGCCGAATTAATTCTTTGGATCAAGGATCTCCAGCTCCCCAAAACTCTTCTTGCCTCCTCCACCATGCCTGGAAATCACTCTAATCCCAATCATTTTCTGCATAATCCCTTCCTGACTCTTGGCTCTGTCTGAACATAACAAGAACCACCTTGGGAGCTTGTCTGGCAATTTAACCCCAGGTCCCTGATATTTATGAAGGGGACAGGAGCAGAGTCCTGCTCTGCCCGGTCAATGGCAGGTGAAGCAATTAGAGCTCAGTGAGCCACATCACAATGTGCCGGGCTTGTTATACCCCTCCCRCCTGGCAGATGTTTATGCTAGGGCTTCAGGTGCTCTAAACATATACTTAACACAGCTATTAGGCCAGCCTGGGGGTCACTGGATAAACAACGTACAAGACAAATGTTACACCTGCACTAAAGCATTCAAACATGTAAAGGTCTAGTGCCTCATTCAAACTAAAGCACAAAATTTGCTTGGGCTATTTTGCTCAACAGTGGCCTTCACAAAATAAAATAAAATAAAATAAAATAAAATAAAATAAAATAAAATAAAATAAAATAAAATAAAATAAAATTCTCAGCACTACTATTTGATTCATAGAAACTATGAAAAAAAGCAACAGAAATACTATTGGACATTAGGAAAAAGATGAAACTGGTATATTTTTGACTGTGAAACTCGCACCTGCATAACATAAATTCAACTTTTTCCAAATTGAAATTTTCCTGCTGCCTTTAAGGACAGTTCCTCACTGCCCAAAGTCAACACCAAGGAAGTTAACTCTTCACTTAGCATCTGTGTAAAAATACATTATATCATTGGATTACGTTGCAGAGCTTCACCTTCCACTCACCTCTCCACAAGGAAAACCAGATGCTCTCAAGGAGATAGGAGTGGGAGTGAGGGGTTATTACAAGAATGTTTTGCTAAGCAACATCCCCACTGTTTACTAGGCTATTGGGCAACTTCATTGCATAACGAGTTTTATGGAGACACAAACCAAGTATGGAATCATTTACTTAGGAACACGTATCAAGACACATTCAAGACAGTGATTCTCATGTCCTGTTTTATTCTCCTAGCAGCTCCTGATATTGGAAATTAAAAATAAGTCATATTAGCATTAGCAACTAACTTAAGATTTAAGAAATGGTGCATTAAATTTGTGAAGTCAAATATTAAAAAGACAGCAGACCACCAGAACTGAACACAGTATAATCTTAGTTTAATTAGCCTGAACCTTGAATTCCCAAGCTTCGTGGCTCATCAGCATATGGAATCAAATGCACAATTGAGTTGTACATTGAAGTACATTTTTTTGTCTAGAGGATTGTTTTTAAATTCTTTGCTGTCAAACTATGGTTCTGCAATCAACAAGGAAGGTATGTTTGTATGTATGAAAGAACTAGTCCTCAAGTATTTGCTGCTCAAGCTCACAAGTCTCTTCAGGAATGTAATTATCATGCCAAATAATGGTAGGAAGGTATTTAAGCATATCTGTGGGTCATTCACCATAGGGATTCCCAGTGAAAACAGATTCAAGTTGGGGGATATGGATCTTTCGGTTCTGTTTGTACAACACAGAAGTGTGAGAAGCAATGAGCTAGGAACTTGGAAAACCTATAGGGCAGGAGATGCATAAGGAAACATCAGCCTATCTAGAAAGAGGCCCCAAAGTATCCTAACTTGAGTAGACCCTGACTGTGATTTCAGATATTCAATCAATTTGAAAACAAGCGGTGCCAGCACTGGAGTTTATATTGTATCTCATTAACAAATACACATCAATATAATAAGCGTTTACACACATTTGTCTTCATATTCATTCCAGATGCAAGTTATGTAGCTTATAATATTCATTTAAGACAATCTGCAGCCCAACAACCAGGACAGAGCCTGCCCTCTGTATTATTCCTTTTGCTATCTGCTTCCAGCAATGTCCCCATCACCTTCAGGAATACGATGCAATATCCTTACTGCTTAGGCAGTACTTGGTGTTATTTGCATTTGACCAGTCAAAGTTTAATATATCAGCATGCAATTGTAACAAMGGTAGCTGTGTATAATGTAATAATAATGTAATAATAGAAGTCTGAGAAATAAAACAAGAAAAGTCTTTGAACGAAATTCAATGGGAGCTTATAAAAATACAACATAATGCTTGGTAAGTTTAAGCACAGAATTGGAGCTATTGTTCAGTTGTGCAGCAATTACACTGGGTTTGCGCTGCACTACAAATTCACAGGCCAAAATAACACCCAAAGCTTACCAATTTGGTAAAACTGGTAAAAATCAAATTTTAAGAAATGGGACTTTTGAACATAATAATTTCTTCATCTAGCTCCCTAAACACCTTTTTGACAGGCTATTCCAAAGATTAGTTTCCACTGTCTCTTTTCTAGGTTAGATTCTGTTTCCTTTCTTTCCTCATTAACTTGAGGCTCCCATTTTATTGCACAGATGGCATTATCATTGTTTGAAAATGAATATACTGCTCATGAAAGCGACACAGCTGACAGCATTGGAAACCAGGTCTTCAAGCCATAGGATGGAAAAGCTGCACAATGGTTGTACGAAGGTCTGTGCCAATTTCCTTTCCTGGCCTGTTCTGGGCATATAAATTATTTTTTAACTACTCGGAATTGTTAGGAGTTGCTCTTCTGCAGGCCCTTGCTACACAGCAGCAATCTATGAGCTTCCAAGTTTCATCAAACAGGCAACTCTACAGAAACTTGAGAAAACGTWTGTGCAACTAAAACTGTCACATATTGAAATCCTACATTTTATCTCTAGAATTCTTAGTAAAATATTGCAGCACAACCAACCGTTTCCCTTAGACAATCCTTTCTACCAAACTGGGAGACCAACTCCATTTTCATGGAGCTTAAGCAGGCCATTAGCAGATRCTTTTCTCCAATATATTTTCACCTGCACATCCATGACAGTGGCATCTCAGTTTCCTCTATTATTCCATTATTGCTTTCTCTTATAGTGCTAATTCTCTTGGAATAAAATAGACTGGAGCAGCTCCTGTATGATGAAAGACTAAGTGAATGGGGCCTCGTTRGCCTGGAGAAGACCGAGAGGGGATCTGATCAATACGTAAGCCTGGGATGAGCGCCCTTTGCTAATTCAACCATAATTTATACCCATCTGAACTGGCAGACACTGGTAAATACGTGTTTGGCTAAGGCTTTAATAGTCGCTCAAGTTCAAAAAATAAAACAAACATACAGTATGTATTCAGATTAAAGTGGTGTAAATAGAAGTTAATGAATATTATTATTTGAGTTATTAGAAAGTTCTGCTTGAAAAATTTTAATCTAATATTCCCATTTTTAGCATTGCCAGCGGCACTGGGGCATACAGTTCAATAGTTCAAAGTTACCAGCTTTGTAATTGCTTTTTACAGACCTTAAAAAAGGCATTTATGTTTCAGGAAATAACAGAATGGCTCGAATTACCCATACTCACCTCAGATGCAAGAAGAAGTTATTACTGTSCACTGTGGCTGCCTCCATACCTCCTCCTTTGAGGAACATGATTAAAAAGCATGGTAAACAAATGAGACAAAGTTCTGTGAACTGAGTATTAGGAAGCCTTGGGCATATATTTTCCTTAAAAGTACTATTTGAGCTGAATAAAGTTGAAATGTTCAGCTGATACTGACTTGCAGTTTAGGTGTTATTTTCTACACTTTGTATACTCACAGAGTACAGCAAGCAAGATTATGTCACGTCTTACCCATGTATAATTTAATGCAGTTCACTCAGGACAGAAAGTGATGCTAAAATGCTATCTTCAGGTTAAATGCCAAGACAATTCACTGCCAGTTTTATTTTAGCTTTGTCAGTTAATGCTACATGTGTAGCATGTAGCATTAGAAAGCAGGATTATCTTGTTCTCATGCTCTTGGCTGCCTTGTTGATAGTGCCAGATTTATTGTTCTAGTGACACTCAGGGAACACTTAAGTGTCCATCTATAGGAGGAATGCAGAATTCCTGAGCAATTAATAAGATACTATAACACACCTAAACACTAGTTCTTATAGAAGAAAAATAACTCCAAGGCAATTAGTTTAAAAAACAGTGTTCACAGCAAATACACGTGAATAGCGAATTTTAAGTTGYCTATCTGTGATGAAACAGGAAGTTGCAGGTGGCGAATTTCTATTTGCAGCTCTGATACCAGCAGAAAACCACAGCTGCCACCCATCAAGCCCAACTAATTATTTCAATTAAACATTTTCCACTGGGAATTGCCCGCTCTTTGTGCTTTCATAAATTTAGGAATCAGAGAAATAGTTATAAATTATGGAGGACAACAAGACTGACTCAAATTCCTATCATAATCAATGCAAGTTATTTCAAGGACCTTGTTCTGCCTCCATTTGTCCTCCAATGTTTTTCTGAGTTACACAGTCCCCAAAGAGGGGAGGAAGCACAAAATGAAAGACCATCTTTGGCCTGATACCACTCTGGATTCTACAGTGTCATGCTCAGCTCCACTGGCACCAAAAGTACCATCTGTAGAAGAAAGACCTCAATTTGTGCTGAGATAACAGATAATTGTTTCATAATTCTGCGTTCAAATAGCACGAACATTAGTTCTGTGAGGACACAGGAAGGAGGAGGAACGGCTTCGAAGAGACAGTGAGTCTTCCCAGCAGTGAAAGAGGAGTGGAATGACAGATTTCTGACAGTCAAACGAGGACCACAGATCAATTTGCCCATAAAGCACCAAAATCTCACAATACATGCCATAAAACACAGGAAGCATCCTCAGCGTGGTTGGTGCCCAGTTATTCACTGCATTTCCATGTAATACAGCTAAAGTATTAAAACCAATGTGGCTTAATCTTCACCTTAAAAATTTTTCTTGCTAAAGAATCAGTAAAACTTGCACTGATTTCAATGTCAAGCTAAACAACCATCTCTTTTGGAAATACCTTCAAGCAGAAGCTAAGTGTTTTGTTTTTCTCCCCAAAACTGACTGCAATTTAGGAAGAAAAACAATTTTTAGAATCTCTAAACCTTATCAGTGATTCTGAATATTTGCCAGGAGGAATTAGATCAACACCACCACTTTGCTAACCGATCCCCAAAACACAGCTTCAAGGCTTTGGTTTATAGAGGAATGGAAATTTATTACGCTTTTCCTTTTAGAAATTTAGACTGTTATGCATCATGGAAAGAGAACAGATATGTCTGGTTTTCTGTCAAAAGCCTTGGGATCCAGCCATTGTCTCCATGGTCTGAGGAAAATCTTTATTTTGGATATGCTGCTGACATTAGGCGACAACTCACCTGAACGCATCAAAACCCAAGGCATTGGGACACGAACACAGAACTCAACATGTTGCTCAACATGCACCGAGCGCCCGTTTCAAATATCAAAGCCTTTCAGGGATAGACTTTTCATTTCCCCTTCCGCCAGAGCAGAACTCAACTACGTACAGCCATTTTTTTTGAGTTGTTTTTCTTAAAACATATGTATTTCTTAAAATATTAAGTATTGCACAAAAAATTTYAGGAAAGTGTCCCTGCAAAGACTTTGATAGCACTTAGGCTTTTTAATACAGAAATAAAGGCTGCAGAAGCTTCCCGTGCTGCGGGCAGGGACACAGCAGCACTTTTAAGGAGCGACACTTGGGAGGTAGCAAGGGGCAGAGCAATGTGGGAACAGATGTGATTTTTCCTGAAATGTCAAAAAAAAGGAAGGAAAACAACCTTGATAAAGTCTCAAAAGCAGGAAAGAGATAGAGATGACACTAGATTTCCTTATCCTTAGCAAGGAATTTCTTTTAAATATAAGCATTGACGTTCCCATTGGTGATGTCTAGTCTTAAAAGWGACTAAACAATAACAACAACCAACCCCAAACCCCACAGAGCTCTCCTGTCGGATCACCTCAAGTCACCACTAGCTCCAATTGAGTCACTTGTGAGCTCATCACCTCCTATATAATTTGCAAGTAATTGTATTTCTCAGTCTCACAGCACAGTTCCACAAGCTGCCCACATGCTAAATCAGGCTTTCGCGGTGCATAAAGCCAACTATAGGTTTGGTTGCTTTAGTGAATGATGACCTATAGTCTCAGTACAAGTAGAGTGGCGTGCCAAGCAAAATACCCAAAATGTAGTTTCCCTTAGCTGAAATTAATTTTGAATATTTAATTCAATGAAATTGGCCAAAAAAAATCTAATTTTCTGGTGGGAAAAAAAAATCACTATCACAACAGATTTATATAGAGATGCCCTACTTCCAGTCTTTCAAAAAATACATATTTTGAAATTATATTTTAATAACTGGGTTGGGAGTTTATAATCAGTTACAGTTTTTYCCCCTACATTTTATCCTTATGAAATCCTAGAAAACCTTTGCTTTGCTGTAATCARTGGCAATAAGTATTTTGCCTGCTTAATGTTAAACTTGCCCAGGGAAGGAATGTCCAGAGGCATTACAGGACACGTGCAGCCACTCCAACAATGCAGTGAACTGAGAAACTCAAGTCAGCTTTAGACCTATGTGCTTTTAAAATCCATCGAAATTCCTTAAAAAAAAAAAAAAGGGGTTTCAGAGTTGTTTTTCATGCCAGATACCACCCAAGCACAAAATATTTTCAGTGCCAGTAATCAACATGGGAGAAGATGTAACAAACTGGTAGAGAGCGTACTTGAACTCATGGAGTTGGAGCTATATTCAGCTTTGATATTGCACCATATTTTGCCTCTCTCTGATGAAGAATAAAAAGGATAAAGCTTAAAGGATAAAGCTTATTAACGAGTTTTCAGAAACATGTTTTTTCCATGGCTGCTGCTCCTGTCTTAGGTGCATTTATGGCTGCTTTTGTTCTGCATATTTCAAGCCAAGAAAAATACACATTGAAAAAGAAACATTAATTGAAACTGCAATCCTACAATATAGTTGACAAACACTGCGAGACCCTCCTTTAGTCATTTAGAAGTTCAAAAAAAAGTACAACTMACTAAAGCATTAAAGTGAAACGTGAGTGTTGGAAGAGACGGTGGTGAATCAACCTTGTAGTTCAACACAGTATTAACAAACATTTCTCACATTAATTTTACTTTTAAGCCTGGAATTCTCTTAACTGTAAAAGTCCCTAAAATCACTACTTAGTGATAGTTTGAGGAACTATGACAGTCTGAGGAATCACATCCTAAACATATTGTGCACATGTATATATAAGTATATATATATATACACATATATATGATATAGCAGCAGACTGCTGGAAGGCAGACATGTCAGTAACCAGTACTAGAAGGACATGGGCTCATCTCAAGAAAAGATTTGTAATGCAGAGCCTGTAGTTTAACACAACTAGTGATCTCTTTTGATCTCTTTTATTGCTCGCATAAACACTGAGCTATAATTCTATGGTTACTTATAGACTTGCACAGATCCCTCTGCAGAAATAAGCCCCAGGGCAAGCAAAACAAACATGGAAGAAGACAAACAAAATTCTGCGCATTTTGTGTGTAGCTTTAAGACTTAAGAATACTAACTATAGATGGGTGCCCCTTAGCATATCCATTAAAGCAAATGCGTTTACCCGCAGTACTGAACTTTAAGTAGAAATCAGGAGAAAAATGAGGTCTTACAGGAAGAACGTTGTTTAGCACACAGATGAATAAGGGAAGAAAGCGCAGCAACATACCAGCAAACAGGCTGCCTTGATGGACTTGTGATTACCCATCATCTGGTATAGATTACCCATCATATGGTGAAGATCTGGATTGGGATTTATACAGAGATGGACATTTAGGGGCAGATTAGTGGGTTGAGATGGGTTATGGGAAGCAATCCTATGGCAGCCCTGCCTTAACTGCACGACTTCTGCTCTGGTTTGCTCAAGAGGTTGAGAGGTTTATGAATCTCAGACTGTGGCTGCAATAAATCTCATGGTACAGAATCAATTAATAATTTCAAAAACGAATTTCAAATCTGGAAAGTCTTCTCTTGTGATACTTGGTGCCTGCAAGGTTGAGAAGGAAATGCAAGAAAGGGACAGATTGCTGCTAGCACTGTTAATGTTAGTAGTAAAACTGGAAGCCCAGGTTACATAACACAGGTTGCAGGGACGACTGCAAATTCACTATGTTACTTATGTCCATAAACAAACTATAAAGAAAAAGGCACTTCATTCCCTCAATTTAATGGAAGGAGGAATATTCAATTTTTTTTTTTTTCTAGGATTTCATGTGCAGTTTGCTGCAATCCAGGCTCACAAAATGGAGTCCTAGGCAGGCTGGTTGGAAGGGACGTGCGTGATTTGGAGATACCTGAATTAACGAGAACTGCAGCATCATTCAGCAGTGATGGGAAGAAATAAAGCACGGCAGACAAGAGGATGAAAACATTGCAAACAAGGACAGCCTGTGGCGGGTGAGTTAGCCAAAGCGGGAAATAAAAGCTGAGAGGAGGGAGCAGGCCTGCCAGATTTCATTAAATATAACTGAAATTGAGCTGCAGGATTAGTTGCGTCTTTAGGAGACAAAGTTATTAATGTATTAACTATAAATACTTAGTATTTATCTATCTGATTAAATATGTATGCTTTCTGCAAAAAATACACAGAACAAAAAATTACTTGCCATCATTCAGGTTAAGAGAAGATGTGAACAGTACATTTAGTCTCATCATGCCAAGAATAGAAGCTCATAATCTATCTTCACTGCTAGATATTTTAATGGCCTGCAGGATATATCTGAGTATGTAAAACAGAAGCCTTAAAGGAAATGAAATACTCAGGGAAAAATATGACCTAATTAAAAAGACTACAAACATGTTTCAGAAATGGGAGAGAATATTTAATTTTGTCAGTAACATCTGCAAAATGTTTCAATATGAGATGCGCATAATCCATTGGGCTCCTGGATTTTCAGAGTATGCCAGAGACTGCTTTACGATCCAGATTAATTGGTACATCAGAAAATCTGTAACAAACGCAGGAAGTCTGAAATAGTTGTTTCCCAAAGCAAGGTGTTTTTATACGTTCGAATGGCCTGTGCTGTAGGACTGGAATCACCTCTTTCCATTAGTGACTCAAAGCACTGCAAACACGTGAAGTCAAGACGGACAAAGGACTTGGCTCTGAAACTYTCCCTGGGTGACCAAGTCCCAAGCGTTAAAAAAATGTGAATGCAGACAGAGATCATCCCGTTGTACTATCAGAAAGTTTGTCTGTCCTAAGGCAAAGCACATCACTTGGCCAAGAAAATAATAATTCAAGAAAATTTTGGGTTTTTTATGTCGTAATTTTCCTGATTTTGCCCGCACGCCCCAGCCTCCCATTCCTTGACACAATTACACTTTCCCTTTGCAAATGGAAATGAGTATTACTGCAGTACAGAGATTATATTTTTCAATGGCATTTTGGCAGCTTTTAGTTTCAGAAGTGGCCTGTTGTTATTTTTGAATGAAAAATGCTTTCTTTGGTGGAGACTCTCCCTGCTTTCCCAGAGGGAGAAGTGACCCGAGCAGGGATGATGTCACCTTGCAGGTGTGGCAGACTCTTAATAAAGAAGTACAGCCCTCTCTSAGGAAGCAGTGATGGACACAGAGGCTGGAGCCACCCGCTCAATGCACTTCAAAGTCATCTTAACAGCAGTTACGAGATGCAAAGAGCATCACGCAGCTCTTCCCGCTCCTGTTCTGCGATCCCGCTTCTTCCATGTGTGGGAGTTCCCGTGCAAATCACAGTCCTCGGGCTGCAGGAGGGGTTGCCCTTGCAGCATTGCTATGATTAGGTCATGCTTGACTAACCTGATAGCCTTCTATGATGGGGTGACTAGATGGATAGATGAGGGCAGAGCGGTGGATGTGATCT
>PTEX01000220.1:782745-982319 GCA_003342815.1 Eudromia elegans
GATGACCTCTACAGGTCCCTTCCAACCCTAGCCATTCTATGATTCTATGATTCTATGATTCCTTAGGAAAAACAAATTTCCTACCACTACAGTGGCACTTAAAAGTTCATTCCACTTTTTAATTTTCATTAAATTCACCTTTTAATCTGCTGGAAATTCGGAATATTTAGTAACAATTCAATCCCTATTAAGCACTCCCAAAATTTCTTTTGCTTCCAAATCCTCTCAAGTGAGCAAAATACTTAAAAGTCTCGTTACCAAATGCTTCTTACTCTGTGTGAAAGCCAGTGACCTCCTCTTTTTCTCTTGGCTTTTTGACATAACATGAGATTTCTTGAGCCATCGGCAAAACCTCACGCGTTTCTAAATCACTATACACTACATGGGGATTACCTACAATCAAAATGGCAGAGTGAATAAACTCAAACTTCCATTGTATCTGAAAACTATAGTTAACACACAAAACAAATCAAATTAATACCATATACATCCATGAGAGCATCCAGATATATCCATCCCCACYTTTTGCCTCACTCCAGTTGCTATCCGAACGTGCAGGAGGGGAGAAGGGCATATCCAAGGTTCATTTCTGGCTGATCATTAACAGAAATCCAAGAGAAGGGTGAAAAAAAAATCTATGAAGAAGTATCTTGCTCGCCCCAGATAAGATCCCCTCCAATTTGCAAATTACATTAAATATTACCACCATAGATAAACAGAAGGGTTGTGCTTTCAGAGAATACTAGATTGACAGCTCTATGAACACTAAATCAACTTTGATTTCATATTCAAAGGAAAATTTTGCTTGGAATTAATAAAAAATAACATGTAAATTTGCCCTACTTCCTTCAAGGTGACCACTTCTCTCACATTCCACCGAGATTCTCCGGAAGCCTGAAAATAAACCTGACGAGCCTGAAAGTAAACTTCAGCTGCACATACTGCTGAGAGCCTAATGCATGAACATCTGTTCCAGCAGTTACTCCATTTAAAATGTACTGTAGACTCCAAACTAAAATAGAGTCATCCCATATGATTAATCTTACCTAGTAGCTTCCCAATAAAAGTATTGTCTTGCCCTAGGTTCTTTTAATTGCRTCAGGAGGAATCACGCTTAAGAAAATACTGTTTTGTAAGGTTTTTATGACTTAAGCAATCATGCAGTGGTTAACATCTTATTGTATTTTATCTCAACCTGCACAGCAATTTTATAGGCTTACGATAGCCTGTGGCATATGGCATGTTAATATGCATGTTGTTTGAGTAATTCCTCCAATTTATCTACCAATAGTTGGCAGTGTTCGCACGGTTCTTTACAGGCACGACTGCAATTCAAAATGATGGCTGAAAAATTCACTCTGTGGGCTAAAGCTACGTGCTAGACTTCAGTATTGTATCCAGGCACATTAGGTCATTTTATAGAGAAAAAATAAAATAAAATCCTGCAGGGATGTAAGACTTCCCTCTGCTTTTTGTCCTTCTGCCCTTTGAACTACCCAGGATTGAAACACTCCCACACATTCAACTCAAGCCTCAATGCTCCTGATATTCTGCATAGCAGTTTCCCCTCTCTCTGTACTATCCTCCCTAATTTAGTTTCTCACTAGTAACTACCCTTCTAAATGTTACAAAACAACGTCAAAAATAGTCTGAGTAACTTGTACACCGTCCTCTGCTCTTTCACCCGGTGGATTTTTCCCAACAGAAGCCTTCTCCCACTTCACAGTACTCGGATAACCAACATATCAATACATTTCTGTGCTTAAAATGATGAAAGGTAGTGTATCAATTCAGCGTTTGCTTATTTCTGAACCCACTCAGGCTCTGTGCAGGTGYCAAAAGCAGCAGAGGTAGGCCCTAGCCAGCCTGAAAAATCCTAATAAAGCCCAGCTTCCATAGACTTCCATTTAATCTAGTGCTTTTACGGACTGGTTGTAAAAGCTTCAGCTCATATTTCTACTCACGTGTTTCAAAGATGCATGTATATGTATATACACACATATATTTTTATACTTCATTCTTCCACGCTGTTCTCCCCTTCCTCTTTCGAGGTTTCACAGATGACAAGATATCATCTCCCATGGCTTTCCYGCATCCCTCCGGCTCCGCTCCCACATCTGCTCCGCTGTCTTTAGTTGCTCCCAACGCACGGCRCTCCAGAGACACAACAGCCTACGTGGCTGAAGCCACAGCCCAYGGGATTCACCCAACACGAGGCACCRCATCCCTGCTCRCATCAGAGCGGCACTTGCGCGTTGCCCAAAGCGCAGAAGTCACTGGCGTGGCAGGATAAAACGTGTATCAAAATGGGAGACCTATTTGAAAAGCCAGCACTAATGCAGTCATACGACACACTAGCTTCCCTGGAAGCACCAGGATTTTCCTTTCCTTGACATTAGAGAGAGCTGCTGGGGAGAACACATCCCCCTCCATTTCCTTAGAGCATGTGTGCAGAGCACCCAAAGCGTTTTGCTTTTGTGGCATATCCTGATATTTAGACTATGGTGTGGGCACAGCCGTCTCCTTTCCCTCCTGTCYGCTCCAGACACAAGCATTTTAATTAGGATTATGGTTTTGTACTCGCCAACTCTTAGAGATAACAGGAAAGATGAGATACTTGGATTTTTAAATCGAACTCAAGACAGCTCTACCTTGGACCAATGCAGTAGTCAAGCATGCTTTTTGTGTGTGTCTTTGAAGCAAGCATTAAAAATGGGCAAGGATCCCTTTTCTGTCCTCAGGTATTTTTCAACTGAGCCRTTGGGCAGCTAGTTTTCCTCTTCTGCTTTGATCAAGACATGACCCAGCAAGACCAGAGATGGAAATACTCCTATCATGTAGCGTGCACCTTTGCAGTCCCTGCTTCCTTGTTATCCAGAGGAAGAGCAACAAAGATGATGAAGGCACTGGAGCATCTATCATATGACRAAAGACTAAGTGAGCTGGGCCTGTTTAGCCTGGAGAAGAGAAGACTGAGAGGGGATCTGATCAATATGCACAAATACCTGGTCTCTCGAGGTCCCTTCCAATCTCAGTCATTCTGCGAGTCTGTGATTCAAAGGACACCTTTTGCTCCTCTAAACCCAAGTTTGCATGACCAGGTTTACATGCAACAGAAAGTAGGGGAAATTATGAAAAAAACCCACATGTTTTTATTCTCCTGGAAGAAATGCAAGCAGAGAAATTCTTCCCACTTCTGCAGGACAGGCATGACTGTCACCTGCATCATTCTCTACTGGCCTGCGCCTGCATTTTACATATGTAATTGATAAAGCTGATGAAGTTAAAAAAAAAAAAAAAAAGCAATGGTCCCTTCTATGCCATGATAAAACACTCTCACCTGAAACACTTCACTTGGCACTCAAGGCATTCAAACACGTAACCAGAGTTTGCTTTCCTYATCAAATGCTAGATCGTCTTTTCATGTTACAGCATCACGCGAGCTGGCAATTACTAAATATTCATGTCTGTAGAGCTGTAACTACATTGTTATATATCATAAGCTTTGAAGCGAATTGCCAGAGAAAAGTCTTGAAGTGGATAGTTCTTATAATCAAGGGTATTATAAACCATTTCAAATATATATGCAGATGCATCACCAAGATCATGGGAGTAGTAGATAAGACATACTGTACCTATAAAAGTAACTGAAGGGATATAGTACCATAAATTACTAGCTAGGACCATGAGCTTTCATCTATGACATTTTGCACTAAAATTTAAGTGAGGCTGTAATGAAGTGTATTATTTGAAAAGTGAAGGAAAACTGCAATAGTACTTGCAAGTTGTTAACATTTGATATTATATTTTTTTAATCATTAGAAAGATACTAATTTGTTTTATAAAACAGTGCAAACATTTTGCAGATAATCCACAAAATGCTTTCCCGCCCCCTCTGTTTTCCTATCCATAATTAAGCAGTGCCACATAGGAATCAAAAATAAGAAATAAAAGTCTACACAAGTCCCAAAGTGATCCTACCCCCAAAAGCCCTATTGTTATAGAACAGATGCAAACTGGTCATCTGACTCATGCAGGCAGCAGACCTTGAACGCAGACCTGATAAGTGAAATGATAAAGATTCTTTTCCAGGATCCCGGTCTATAAGCATTAAGCAGGGAAGAGAAACAGTCAGAACTTGAAAACATCTAGTCAGTTAAAGGAAAAACATGAAACAGTCCAAATGGGGAACTCTCACAAACATATTTCTGCACTGAAATTTATAATRTTCTTATTTTAAAAAAAMCCATACTTTCATCTTTGATTTRACGAACCCAAAACCTTGCCGCTAACGCCAAGACTCTCTCAGAAGGGAGACAACAGGGACGGGTTCAACAAACACGGCCAGCAAATTGCCCTCATGTTTAATAAGAGATTTGCAAGCCGACTGTGGCATTGAGTTCTTTGTGTACAGTCACCCTGCTTTACCTTGAAGTGCAGGARCTCCTTTGGGTTTTACAAGGCAACATCCTTTTCGCCTCCTTGGGATTTGAAGCAATATTGTCTTTGCTAGCTGTAAACAAGAGTTGCACAAATCAACAGTGTAAGAGATGCAAATGGCGAGAGCTTTGGCAGGTCAGCTGAATCAATAGATGACAGAAATAGGCRCATTTTGCGCTTCAAGACAGCGGCTGGAAGGGAGCAGGCTGAGCAAGAGCCACGGGAGGAAGGGCTTTTAGCCCTCTCCTCAGCTCTGCGCCTGCTGCAGGGCAGCGCAAAAGCCAACAGACCTGACGTGAYGTGCTCTGCATTCATCCCCAATGTAATGGTATGGATCCAGAGAAAACACCGGAGCTTCCCCTTCAAGGCASCACCTTCGCTGGGGGGCTCGAGGTCAAAGCAGCAGAGCCGCCTTCTGCTGCAGCCCACCACCCACTCCCTTCTCCCTACGGAGACATATATATATATGAGCTCTTTTTGCCTCACTTTTCCTCCTTTCCAAGGGCCACATACAYCTTGCCACCCACTCATGAAGGGAGGAGAATTGCTTCGTGCATAAACATCTGCCTCCCTTGCTGGCGGAAAATCCCCACCTTTCCTGGCAGATATTAGCAGGTTTCCCTCCCTAATCCAGCAGGGACTCTGGCATATTCCACCGCACGTTTTATTCCAGAAGCAAGTTAGTTCTTGCAGCTCTAAATTGGACTTGAAAATACCTGCCCACACAAAATTTCATCTCGGATGCTGGTTGAATCTCAAGTTCTTCCTCACACTCCACTTGCACAGAACTGGAGTCAGGACTCTCATTTCTGCTGGAATCTGTAGCATCTTTGTAAGAAGTAGGTGCCAAGGCCCCTTTTATAATGCATGTTAGTTGTCTAGGAACAGCAGAGGAATCAGGAGAGTGGAAGACACTCGAATAGCCCATAAAGACTTCAGGAAGAGTAGTTTAAGATAGAAGTCAGATACAGTTTGAAGCTGATTTTACTCTCTACGTTTTAAACAACTGAGCTGAATGGGGTGGGGGCGGAATCTCAGACAACTTCTCTTTGTGAAATTAGACCAATGGCTGAAGAAAAAAGCTAAGTCTTTACAGCYRAACTGAATATASTAGGAACTTATGCTACCCCATCTCYCTTCAATTAACTCCTGCTTTTGGAGAAAATGCTGCATCTTTCAAGACTTTCAAGCTTTGTTTTCCTGTAAATATCCTGAAGTTAAGCATTCTAGTAACAATGAATTAGCACCACCTGTATAACCATTTATTTTAACCTAATCATAATCCTGAAGCAGGAAAAACACCTCTTTAATTAAAAAAAAAAAACACCTATGTGCATGCATATGTGTGTGTGTATATATATATAAAATACGCTAGTTTTAAAGAATTAGCATTTTTTCACACAAACGGTTCACTGAAACTCTTTAGTGAGAAACCAGCTAGCAGATCTTCATCTGTTAGCCGGATGAAAAATATTATTCCGCATAAGAGTTGCTGAAATTCCAGAAGCAGAGCCAAACTCACTGAACTCTCTCGTACCTCTGACAGCAATCATCCACAGATCACTAGAGCTCTAAAAAGATCTCACAATATTTCACAGAAAGGAGAATGAGGAGACCTAACAAACCCTTCCTAGCGAGCTGACTCAGTTACAACTGGGTTATAAAAAGTGTTTWATGATAGATTCTAAAGGACGACACTTATGTATCAGAGGTTAAAAGCAAGTACATGGATTGACTATTTCCTGTAATGTTCCTCCTGACGTTTCAAGTAGTTTAGAGTATCTGGTTCAGAAGAACTTAATATCTGCAATTAAATGYGTAACAGTGAAGTATTGTTAGAACTGCAAGTAATTCTGCGTGTTCTCTTATCTTATGCAAGAATAACGTACCCAGCCCCAGAGTATCAACCAGACTTTGCWGTCCTCAAAATCTGGTACTGGCATTCTTGGAAGTGAGGTTTCCCGTTATCCAGGTTATTCAGCACATTTCRCACTCTATCTGGGAGATGACATACTTTCCAAAAAGCATCAAAACCACCATTAACAGACATTTCTCTTCCCTCCACCAACTTCTTTCAATAAGGGAAGGGACTGGGGAGACCATGAGAATCTCATGGGTGTTGGAAGACCAGCCACAAAGCTATGCTGTTCTGGGCAGCGAGGACATCTGACYATAACACAACAGGTATCTGTTCTGCTCAAACCACCATYGCCTGCAGAYGGAAGGCGATCAGGAAAGAAGCCAYAGCAATYTTCCAGAGGTGATCCTGTGCCTCACCCACCCGAGTGCATGGTGTTGGGGAGACCAGAGGCAGCGAGATGCAGAGACTTCTCTCTATACACAGATAGGATAGGGGAGCAACTGGGGTTATTTGACCTAGAGAAAAAGCTTCCAAGGAGGATCAAACAGCAGCCCTTCCTGCACCTTCGAGGAGGTTCTTTCTCAACAATCTTCTCAGATGAAGTGAAGCGCTTTACTGACATGTGGCAGGAGATGATGATGCAGCAGGCATAAGTTGAAAGAGGAAATATTCTGACTGGACACAAAAAAGTTACTATGAAAACAATTAAGCAGAGAAATAGGGGCTCAGCACGATGGATAATCTCCATCCTTGGCAATTTCCAAGAAAATTGCCGAGGAAAGGCCCTAGAAGAGATATCTGCTTTAAGCAGAACTTGGGGCTAGAGACCTCCCAAGATCTCTTCCAGTCTGATCGATGCTGTGAATCAAATCTCWATTGGCTCTTCAATCACAGCTACAAGTTCCTGTTGCTGTTTCAGGCTACCAGTTCCTTTGTTATTAAATAATATTTGGCTCTACCTGATAAGAAAAATATAAAGTCATTCTGGTAAAATAGACTTTAAGTCAATTTGACAAACAGGAAAAAAGTGTTCTTAGTTTATGCAAATTTCTACAGAAAATCAGAGTACGCATAAATTGTTGTTTGTTTTTCCCTACTCTCCTTTTCTTTGCTACTAGAAGGTACAAAGAACACATGAAAATTTCTAAAAACCCAGTTTGCCAATTTCAGTTTTAAACCTCAAAAAGCTTAGAACACGTATACACGCTTTAAGGTTTGATGTGGAAAACAGGACAAAACACAGGAAGCTCTTTTGTCTGGTTATTTACCTAGCATAATTTACCAAAGTATTTGACTCGCACCCAAATTATGAAATTTGGCAACACATAGAACTAATGCAAAACCTGTCACTCATCTCCTCCTGTTTCAGCACAGTGAAGTGCATCAAAAGCCTTACTGTTCAGACATTTTTTTTCTCTTTCACATTATAAACTCAATTACTTTCTCATGGACATATTCCCTTATTGCAGTTGGACAGTTTTATTCCCTTGCCTTCCAGACTGTTTAATGCCATTAAAGCTGTGAAACTCGAAGCATAAAGACCCCACCTAGCACAGCCGGGGTGGAGGGATTCTCTTTTTTGTGGCTCTTGCAAGAGCTCATCTCATCCATTCCAGTACTGCCCTTTTGAAGTCAAATTGGCACTGCACTTCAATAGCTACATAGTGAATGACATCCCTTCCTTTCTTTATATTGACACTGTCATTGTCACATGTAGGCATCCAGGACCAAGTATTTTTCATACAGAAGGATTAACTGAAGGAATAAAAATATCATTGTATGATACAAAGCACAGGCAAAGCGATATGTAATTCAAGAAAAACTTATTTAATAAGATGCTCCATTCCATGCACCTCAGAGCAAGAGTCGATAGCATCAAAACTGATAGAAAAGCTCAAAGCTCATTCACTCCTTTTTTAATACAGAGTTGCTTTGAATAGTATTTTTTCTCATCTGATTTCCATGTAGTATAACAGGGGGCCTGCCTCACCAACATTAGGGATTTGTACTTTGCAGGACCCTCAGCATTATCCGTCCCTGGGTTTGTCCCCAGGATGTTCCTCAATCTGTTTTCACACTTGCAGAAGTCACCAGTGAGGGAGAAGAGCAGAGAGACCCATGGCCACAGCCTCCCATGTCCTCCTGAGGGAGCTCATCCAGGGCAAGGAGCAACCTGATGGCCACCAGCTTCCTTTCCACCCTCAAAAAAACAACCTGGACAAGACCCGCTACTCTGCCAACCCACTGTAACTAAATTGTCATGAGTCCCGTACAGTTAAAGAGCAATATGAGGCAGAAAAAAGTTTTTAGCTTGTAAAAAAGTAGAAAACAGACTTTCAGGGACAGATTTTATTTAAAAAGCAATTTTCTGGTGGATAATGAGAAAATAGAATCAGCATAAGCCTTCAAACCAGACAAGAGGATAAAACAATGCTAGCATTTTATATTTTAGATTACTGAATACTGCATATTGAGCTCACCATACTAGAATAAATACTGAATGCATTATTTTAAAATATTACTGTGTTGGAAAAGGTGTCTATACGCACAATGTTCAATGCTATTTCTGAAAGGGAATGAAAATGTCTTCTGGAAATGGGTATATTCTGACAYTGAACCTGAAAAAAGTGTATTCATGTATTATTCTTCCTCTATTTGACAGGTAAGTAGAAAAGGCATTAATATATGAAAGAAACACTGCACTCCTATCATTTTTTATAGTGTGGTATCAGATTTTGCCAGACACTTTTGAGGACAATAGACATTTTTTTACACTTGATGGAAGGTAAAAAACCACAGCATGGAATCAGCTCCCAATTTCTCAGGTCATTAAAAAAAGAGCCACACSGTTTAAAAGGGAAGTTTTTACATAAATGAAAAAATCCTTTAGTACTGTAATAGTAAGTCCAAATTATGAGTTAAAATACATGCATTTGCATACTATATCTGCATGCACAAATTGTCTTTCAATTTCAGCAGAGATTAAGAGTCACTTTAAAGAATGCAACAAAATGAACTCATCACTGATAAATTTTGTTCATCTGAATGAAAACTGACATTTGAAAAGTAGAAAAAACTTGAGATGGGGACAGAAAATCCTCAAACCAGCAGACATCAGAATCTATTTGCCAATTCTAACATATTTCTCCCATTTAAGAAGTCTTGTTTGAACTTCCAAAACACATAARGTCTACCCTTAAAAGTCATTTACATTTTCTAATCCCATATTACTTAACCAGAGACCACTTTTCTTTGCACAYTAACATAGCTGGGTCTTCACAACAGTGTCCACAACAGGCCACTTGGTAAACCAGATAAAATACATACATAATGCAGGAAAACCTCTGGAGTTTCCAAAGGTGTATCCATGTATTTTACATAGCAGAGAAAAATGGGAAACTTACACGGACTCCTAGCTTTACTTAATTGCTCTTAATAGAAGTTAAGAGACTCAAGTGTCCAGAGAGACTTATCCCAGGAATTAGGGATTTTTTTTGTTTGTTTTTGTTCTTCCTTCCAGCTAGGAAAATAGTCTTTAGCATTTGAGAGAGAAATGTCTGAACAGAACACAAAATAGAGGCTTATTTCTGAAATTCCACTGGKAAAGTTTCCATTTTTCTGTTTAATATGCTATATTTAAAGAAAAAAGGTATGATATGAATACAAATTTTGTTCCCTCTTAAGCCTAGCTATAAAACTGTGCATGCATGTAATATGTATGATTAGAAGTACATGCTTGTAAGTGGAAAAGTATGAAAGACATGAATTATTGGTAATATTTTCAGTAACTTATGTTCTTTACCTTGCCYGCACTGGTCCTGCTAATTATGCTTGAAGAAAAAGGCTCATGGCTCAAGTCAATCTAGCACTTAGAATTTCARCTGCATCTAGAAATCTGTTTCTAGYATTTCTTGAGGAGTTTCATCCAAGCTTTGCTGCATAGGAAAACTAGGAAAAYRTTCCTTCTGCATGGACAYAYGCACAGTACTGATGGCCAGCCGTGCAGATCACCTCCAGAAACAAAAGCACAACTCCAAACAGAAGAAACACTGTGTTAAGGCGTGGAAAAGATCAATGGTTCTTTTAACTCCTTCTGTTCCTGCACTTTAATCTCCAACTGGTCCCCCACCCTTTGAAATATGAGACCTAAGAGCCTTCAGYTTAGTTTCTCATTCTTTGTTTGTTTTATTTACATTTTTTTATAGTCATGCAGTTAACAATTCACTGGATGATGAAAAAATAAAATCCTGAAATGAGGACAACAAGGTAAGGCTCCCCCTGATTTTCTGCTAGGACCGAGTTCTACTTCAGAGAAGAAGTGAGGAGAAATTCTCACACTTTGAGGATTTTAAGTTTTTTTTTTTTTTAAGGTCTGAGACTATTAGAAAATAAACCCATAAACGCCAAAGTTAGAAATATATACTTCCAAGAAAACATGAACTAAGCTCTTTTTATACCCTTTTGTCTATTTGAAATTAGAACTACACAAAAGACTTGAAAGGAAAGGAAAAAAATATTCAAGCAAATAAAGAAAAAAAAATTATTTTTAAAATCTTCTCCTAAGAAAAAAAGAAAGTGACTTCAGTGGAAGAATAGTTTGAGGGAAGAACTACTGCAGTTAATCAATTTGTTTTACCAGGTTAGCTCTAGATGTCCCAGACATTGGCTCTGACACGTTATAAACCCCATGAAGGAACGTCAGCGAAGGATCTAGCCATTCRGAGAAAAAGCTACCTCAAATTCTCCCAAACCTTAAGCGAGCAAAAATTTTCCATGGATCCTATTCTGCATTATAGAAATAAGAAGCTCTCAGGATGTCACACACTAACGTTTAAGACTGTTTTCGATCTTGCTCCTAGGTCAGGGTGTATTATTTCCTCTTCTGCTCAGCCTACTAAGCTGCACTAAGGTCAGTTTTGATTTCTACCCTAAGTTCACCAACATCTTCTAACACCCATTGCTTGCACGCTTGATTCACTGTTTTTTCTTCTTTTTTTTTTTTTTTTAAAGTTTAATTTCATTGTTGCCCTTTGAGCACACATCAGATTTCAGAATTCCATAACTCTCAAGAAGAACAGATTTCCTTATTACTTCTATATGCAAATTTTTGCCTTAGTCTTATGATCAGATTCAACCATTTCTTATTTAGTCTTTTAGTATCACTTCTGGAAAGAGACTTCAAGTTTTAAAGAAAAGATAAGGTCTGCTATTTCTCAGAATGATCGCTCTGTTTCAATCCAAGAAAAAGTCATTAATAAATTAAGCTACTTACTTCCTTGGGCCATGGGATGAAGTCCATTTATGAACTTCAGTTAGTTCAAAATAACAAGCAACTACTTTGCTCTTTCTACATGCCAGTTAACACTGTATGTCGCTTCCCATTAGATTTTACAATGATTTTTAAGAGGCACATTGTTCACCTCAGAAGACTTGTCTCTTTTTATTACCAAAATTTTACTTGTTCCCTAATCTTAAGGAAAGAGATTAAGCTTTGAGATGGTAATATTCTACATCTCACTAGCGACCTTTTGTTTTTGTCACCACAAATATCACTTTAAAGCATCTTTGAAGGTCCTCATTTTTTGTATAGGTGTATTGTAGAACATACAATATTCAAAGAGYTCAATTGATTAATTCATTTTTCCACCAAATACTTGGCCCTAAATAATCACATAAGGTCACATTTCCTTTAGGTTMTTATACAGCTAGATGGTTAAAAAGGCATACTCCATGCAAAACTTAGTCTCCTTTAAGTTTGTCTAGACCAATGTCAAACACTTTATGAAAGTCTCAGGCAAGGGAACTACTCTGCAATGAGTAAAACTATAGGTTTTAAATGTTCCGAAATATCAAGGATTGATTTTCAGAATTTACCTCCTTTTTTTTCCTCCCTCTCACCGCTTTACATTAGTGCTACCTAAGAGCATGGTTATGCTATGAGCAATTAGTATATTTGCATTTTATTATTTAATATAAGTTCCAAAATATTGCCATGTTATTTCTCAATTCAAGTAAAAATATTATGGGATAATTGAAAAAATGGAATAAGTGTCTTYCTAGTAGGAAAGGAATGTTTCTCACATTGAAGTTGTAATGAACTACATTTAAATAATCTATTAAAGTTGAAAATCTATAATATAGATAGCATATTGTGAACACTGGAAATTATCTGACTGCTATCATGATCACTTGGAATATTTTTTTTYCCACAAAAGTAAAGGAAATCAAGACAAAATAAAAACAAGCTTTCATATTAGTAATTGAAAGGCAACATAAATGGAGTTCTGTGTCYCTCTTGTTGCTTTGACATTGCACTGGCAGTCTTTTGGCTGAGGAAATAACATCATGATGGAAAAGGTTTGTTTTCTTTTTGTGCTAATACCAATCCAGAAAGTGAAACACAGAGAATGAAATTTAAAATGTACCTTTTGCAAAATAGTCATCTTCTCCCTACGTCCAGCCCTGACGACTTAATTTCCCTTAAAATTGTAAAATGGCATTTTCAGGTGGAAAATGACCGAAAACCACCATGTTCTAACATTCATGTCCCTAGCACAAGTCCTGATGCAACTTCACTAGAGGAGAACACAGTGAGGTCAATGTCAATGTTGCTGCCTGGAGTTACAAACCCTCAATGGTTAAGCTGGTCTCTGTCCTGCTCTTCAAGTTGATGTCAATGAAGGAGGGCAGGCGCAGGCCATGCTCATGTYGAGCTGTGAGCTGAGCCCATGGTTCTGGCTCTTGCCTGAGGTCTTGGCTGCAGAAGCAAGGCCAAGGCCAGGGRGTTCTCTCTGACAACTAGCTCATGGAGGGCCTAGGAAACAAGAGGCATGTTCCACACCAAGATCTCCTCTAACCCTGTCCTCACTGCTGCAAGGGGCAAGCTTCAAAATTCAAGGACTTGACTTGTAAAAATTAGTCATAGAGAGAGGAATGTTACAAAATACTAAGTAGTTGGCCAAAACTTAAAGGAACTAGGAAGGATATTTTTAACAGATTGAGATACTCACGTAAGGARCTAAAGCCCATTTGTAAGTTTTGTTATGACAACATATCCTTTATTTCCACGGACATTGGGTCATTATAGGGAGCCTCTTCAGTGGTGGCCAGCAATAGGACTAGAGGAAACAGCCACAGACTGAAGCATCAGAAGGTCTGCAGGAGCTTAAGGAACAATTTCTTGACAGTGATGGTGACAGAGCACTGGAACAGGCTRCCCAGACAGGTTGTGGAATCTCCTTCCCTGRAGATCTTCAAAAGCCTCTTGGACACCACYCTGTGCCACATGCTSTAGGKGACCCTGTGTGTTAAGGGGATATTGGACTAGGTAATCTCYAGAGATCCCTTCCAATCTTAAGGATTCTATGATTCTAATATAACAGATTTGTTAATAATTCCAGGCATAGTTTTCCAGGAGTGTTCCAAAGATTTAGATATGCTGTATATGCTCGGCATATTTGGCAGGAAATAAAAGGAATTTTTTCTTCCTTCTAAGAATGGAATACCCTGAAAGTGAACAAAAAATAAAAATGATACAATGATGGTGCAATAATGCAATCAATACAATAAATCAGCTGGAAAGTGAAGCTGATTGCTGAATAGTTTTGTGACAGGCCCAGAGAGACTGTCCTGCAGCTGCTAGTTTGACCTCTTCCCTAAGGAAGCATGAGGAGCAAAATGTATTGCCAAGTTGAGGGCACAGCCTAGAGATAGCATGATTTTAAGGAGGAAAGAAAATGTGTTTAATGGGACACATATCACTTCTACAAATGCATTTGAAAGAAGTGTGACAGGCCACATGRCATTCATCTTCTAGCCCTAGCCCTAGTCTTGTGGTATGCCCACAKTTAGGGTGAGAATGGGTTTGGGGGCCACTGCAGACCAGCAGGATTGCAGTTCAACGTCATAGTGAAAGTTGTGAAAGTCACCAAATACCAATGGTTAAAAGTTGTACAAATATACCCATTTTGTCAGATCTCCTGAGAAATTTTCAGATCATTGCCAAATACATGAACTACACCGAACAGAGCATCAGTTCTCAAATGTCCCMATATTTAAGTGTCACTGAATGACAATAAKTTTTTTTCCTCCCCATTCAGAATGYCATCCAGCATGAGATTAAAATATACCTCAGCTTCACAATCACAAATATTATCCACAATTGCCCAAAATTAACAAGCTTATTTGACAAGACACGTACCATAWATTCAGATATTAAGCTGTACTCTCTTTTCTATCATTTTACTTTGTCTTTGTAGACTATAGGTACCTTAGGTATCCTGCTTACTCCTTTTTAACATCGGAATAACAGTGGTTATACAAAATCACACAAAGAAGTATTCTGGTCAGAACAGGACAATGCTCACTCAGCTCAGCTCTRAGAAACATTTTCCAAGAACCTTATTGCATACACAGTCCAGAATCAGTACACGCCTCAAAATGGCATCCACAGAATGAAGTGTGCAATATTTCCTAAGTAGTAAAACATGAACTATACAAAGCATTCTGAAGAAACCTCATATCCAAATAAGGATGTCATTACACATTAAATCAATGCTAGTGCCCTAGATTTACCGTGTTATGGGAATCAGAAAGAAGCTAAAATCTTGTCGTTATATTCCAGTACTTCTGGAGGCACTTAACCCTTTCAGTATCTAAAGTYTACTGCCATGAGAAAGAGATCAGCAAGTTATCTGTGATTTTCACCCAACCTGCTTTGCATTCTTCCTTTCACCTGTAAAGGGGGTAATAGTCTACCAGATCAGAAGAGAATTATTAAAAAGTAGTCTACTGTTCTGTATCAGCACTATAAAAAAAAATCAACTTTGAGATTGTTATGTTCCAAGTGCTTCTTAAAGTTTTTTTTTTTCGTATGGATTTGAACACTGCCCAAAGGAACTGGGAGTTCTGACTGAAGTCTTAAGCTTCTGTTTATAGATAACTAGATTTTGCACTTTGGGTTGAAAACGGTCCAAACCTGAAGCAGTTTTGTCTTCCCCTTAGCAAGGCAGTCTCCAAACTAAGATGTATCTGGCTGGGTACTGCAGTGCAGTGCCCTCCACACCGTACTGTGGGGCTCACACAAGCAGAGCTTCCATCTCTGCTAGTGTGGAAAGGCCTTTAGAAACAGGAGCCTGCTGTGAATCCTTYCCTCCAGACACGGCTCCACACATCAGCACTCTATCAGGGGTGACTTTCCACTTCCAAAACAGGTCAGGATCATGAAACACGGGGCTTAAGCTTTTGAGAGGCACCTTTCCTATTCACTATTAATACCTCTTTTCTTGCTCTGTCTCATGTTTTATAATATAACACCGCTCATTTTTGCAGCAATTATCTATAGTGAAAGGTAACGGAGCACTTCAAAGGGCCATACCCTTTGTCACATGAAGACACATTGAAAAAAGTAATTACCTGTTCAGCATCTAATAAAAAAAGTAAGTACCTATTCACTAGTACAGCCGTTACCCCTTTAGATCAGAATTTAACCCAGAAAACATCTCCTAGGGCACTGAGTTTCCACTGGTTTTATCCTGTTAAGWTGAGCAACATGAACTGAAGACCAGGCAGTTGTGGTTCTGGAAAGCACCAGCACAAGGCATGGGGTCACAGGATCACAAATGTTGGTCAAAATAGTTTAAACCACCCCAAGAGGCACAAATAACTCAACCCCCCTTCCCACACTCTTAGTACTTGGCTGTGGCAACAACCTAGACTTTCCCTTGTTTGAAATGCAATTATGAAATCTAAGATCTTAGAGTTATTGGGAAATGTTACTTTGGGCCCATTTTCCTGGGAGTAAAAATCAGTATTTCACCATTAACAAATAATGGCTTTGGGGCAGTCATGGACAGTTAGCTAAGAAACAACCTAATTTCTTTGCAAAAAGAAAACAAGTACAAGTTACCTGCAAAATGCTTTTAGGAAGGAGATAGTGTCTCTGCAATTACCAATTGTCACATATTACTCAAAAATCAATCAGTCTTTTCAAGCGCTTGTTCAAAATAAGTGTTTTATCACAAGTGTCATTGCAGATGCTAATTAAATTCAATCCTATTTTTAAAGTCTTCATTGTAGGTGAAAAACAAAATAGCATCTGCACTTACATTTTTTCTTTAATATGTGAATAGTAACTGCAAAGAGTGATAACAATCAAGCAAAAGTCAAATCCAAGGGTAATACTCTCACAAAGAAACTATTTGGCATTTCCCACTCCATTTCAAAGTATATAGAACAACAAAGTAAGAGAGCCATGTAACATCGGTATTCTCTAAAGCCAGCCTGTTTCACAGGTAAAGTGTCCTTTTCTTGTGTCTCTAGCCTTATAGAGGCTGTATGTACTTTAAACAGTATTAAATTCAATAATTCCAAAGCAAATTTAACGATAACAACAGYGGCAAGCCATTATGTTACACCAATCCATCACTTTTATAGAAAAAAATGTATTTTTCTTCACAATAGGCAATTTATAGATTCAGAGAGTACATCTGGGATTTGTGTTTGGAGTTTATTATTTCACAAAACACAGTTCTAGTAAGAATGAAGGTAGTTAAATATTGGAAGAGGTTGACACTTGGTGTAAATTATTTTTGAGATCTGGAAATAATTTTGTAAGCATTGCACCAAATAGTGAAGAGTGTGCAGCTAGAAAACAGACGCCTTTTAGAAGTATTCAGGTGTTGCTTGCACCATTCTCTTAAAATCGGCTTGGAAAGCCCTACCACTTAAATGGGGTCACCAGGGAGGTTGGCGAGTTCCTCTGTGATTTGGATTTTGGGTCTACCCACTCAGAGACAGCCCCTCATGGCACAAAATTTAAGGAATTGCCAATCTATCGACATACAGGAACATGAACCATTTTGCCTGTGGCTTCAGGACTTCCCCAACGTACACACATGCCGCTGGCAGCCGGGAGGGATCCTACATATCCTACATGAACGCAAGAAGATGGGGAATCACTTCAGCACCTACAAATATTATAGCATTCCTAGCCTAAAAGCATCACAGCACCTTTCAAGAAGGTTGTTGATCCATGAAAGTTGCTAAAGTTGTTTTTAAAAGGAACACTGGCAGTTTCCACAGTGCACCCACCTTTCGGATAATCCATATTATAAAACAGCCCTCCCAAATGCAGATCGGATCCTACGTTCCCTATGCAATTTAATGTCTTCCTCCCTGCTATGTCCGCTTTAAAGCAAGTATCTTCACACGTGAACCACGTACCYATAGCATCCACGCAGGGCAATGCCTTAATCCCGTATGCCTTCACCCTATGCTTGATCAAGCAGTGATGTTCCTTATTCTTCTGTAGAGTTGGCCAAAAATAAAAAGAGAGTATCCGTCTCTATTCCTTGCAAATAATTGCAAATTTGCAATTATTCCATACAAATATTTAAAAATGAACCAATTCAGTACTTGAATGCTATGTGTATATGTATATATACAGACACACACATATATATACATAAATGCACGTCTCTTTCAAGGTAGTCCTTTGAACCCAAAACTTCCTCTCCCTAGTCTGAAAGCAGGTCTGAAAGAGAAATGAACATCTGAGGAGATATCTAAGCAAATATAATTATTTGGAGRAAGTAATGGATAACATTTTGCCTTCAGAACCTCAAGCAATCTTTTAAATGGATTTAGCATTTTAAATGTCTGCTAATAATTGTATAAAACCTGAAGCCAAAGTGACCAAGAGTTGTTCTTTGACAATAGCCAATCCTTTAGTAACTCTATGAGTTAGAACAGTGTCTTCAAAATGTCTCCCTGTAATTTCCTTCTTTACAAAAGGGAAAAAAAAAATCTTTGCTTAAATTTTCAAAAGTTTAAGCATTAAGCAAGCTAAAGTGATCCGCACGTCAGTTCTTTTACCTCTAACCTGTACAGGAGTGCTGCCTATGTATAACCAATGCTTATTAACATGAAGAGAAGGGAAAGAAACATAGCAAACCCATGAAAATGTACCTTAAACATGGTTATTACCTATTTATCTAGGGTCTTACCTCCTTGCCTATCAGAAAACATGCCTCAAAATGAGGATACACTGCATGGATTTAATGAGAAACTTTGAWAGGTTTTCTGAAAGGTAAAGTTCTCCAGTTAGAGTATTCAAAGTTGAAATAAAGCTAATTGCATTAACACAAATATGCTCAAAAGAATCGAGTGAATAATAAGGCTGCCCCCACCGCACTGAAAGAACAACAGGGCCTGGTTTGTCTCATCCCCAGCAGTCCAGCACATGCAAAGTGTGGGAGTGATGATATACAGAAGAGATTCTCACGCACACAGAAACCTCCCAGTTGGTGATGTTAACACACAAGCAGCCTAAATAAACTACAGGATGATATCCCATGCAGTAATGGAAGCCCTCAATGGGACAATTCCTTATACTGAGTATCTTGCTTGTAAGACTGACTGCTACTTACCTGGCCCACTACATGCAGTGCAGTTATGGGCAATCATAGGAGGATCACGCTGCCACTAGTAAACCAGCACTCAAGCAACTTGAAGTGTCACGCAGAAACAAAAAAGTACAGGTTTAAAAAACTGCTCTTGATATATTCTGAGATAAAAGTGAACTCTGACAAAAGAGTGAGATACTCAAGCAGAAATACGTTACAGAACTTCTCAGTAGGAAAGTGTTTGAAAAATATGCCTTTGAATCACTTCAGAAGGACTGGGATGCAGCAGATTCACCAATGACTCATGGTTATTAAAGATGCTGTAGCACATTTGTACCAAGAGAAATGTTAAATCTTTATTTTCTGGTTTGGTTTCAACTTGAATTCCCCAYGTATTTGTCATTAGATAAACCATTCTTTCCTTCTCTCCAAATATACTTTACGCAGTGRCAGAGATGACTGCATATTAGCTATACAGTATTAAATGTGCGGTACTATTTGTTTTATTCCAACTCAGAACCCACTAATGGACCAGAAAGCCATTACACAAATATCAAATCAAAAAGAGTTAACAGCTGGAGGAACCGAGTACGTCTTATTTATAGCAAAGGTACACTGGAAGATTAACATTTTACTCACATGCACTTTTAGTTTTATCCCCATTATCTCTGCAATGTACATACAGAAATATGTTCTCAGTCACTGCTGAACAGCAGATACATGAAGCAGATTAAATTAGATTAAGAACAAGCCTTCAATGAGAAACCAAAACAGCTTTCAAGACTTCAGGTCAAATACACCCAGAGACACATGAAGTGCTATTCAACTTCCCTCATAGAAGGATATTTTTATTGATATTCAGTTTTTTCACCCTTCTATTACAAAGCATCATGAAACCTTCACACCTACCTGATGCTTGGAGATGTGCTACATTCTCACACAAATAAAACACTCTGAGTTATTTCCACTTCCCTTTGACTTTTATTAGCCCAGTGCAACTAAGGCAATCAGCAAGAACCTGATTTCACAGCAAGACCTTGGAATCATTTTTTGAATTGGGCCTCCATGTGCAGTGCCCACACCAGGAATCAYAAGGGGTAGAGCAGAAATCCTGAAGAAAATTTCCTAGGGGAGATAAGACAGATGCCAAAGAACAGGAGAGACTAAGACAACTGCTATCCCTTGACTACCAAGGTTGGTGTGTTAACTAGTGAACTCCCGAAGTCTGAGGATAAGACTGCTATGCTCATGTTAGAAATGTTGCCTAAAATTTGTCTGTTAAAAAAAAGTTAATTTCCTAATAAAATKGTGTCAGTCGTGATACTTGCTGTTAATTACAGACTCTGAATTCCTGGTAGCTGAGCCTGGTTGGACAAGCTTAGGGGTTATGGTAGGAATAGGACCTTCATAATACCAAGCCCATAAGAGCAGAGCTACCCAATTCCTAGATAGATGGTGATAGGATCCTGGGGAGTAAATGAAAATTTCTGGAACTCCTGTATCAGGAACTCAAGTGGATGCGCATTGAATCCACCAGAGCTCAGCAGCCTCCCCTGAGCTCAGCCCATCACGCAAACCAGGGCTCAGGAGATGGGCAGGGAGGAAAAATGCACACACAGAATTGTGGCTTGCTGGTATCCTGCAAGGATCCAAGCAAACGGAATGAATGCCAAGGTTTCTCTGCTCCCCTTTTCGGCATATGCAGCTGCCAGAGTGATGTGCTGTTCTCATGCACTGAAGGCAGCAGATGGAATGAATTACATATTTCAACAGTCCTTGACATCACATCAAACACCTTGGCTTTTAGTTTGAGAACAGCAGCTCTTGGGACTCTTTTTTTTTTTTTTTCAAGCTTTCCCCATCCAAATAAAAGTCATACACAGTTATTTCCTTCTTTATAGGACAATATAGCCATGCCATATGTTGCAGACTTGCAAGTCTTGCATAGTAAAACAGTGCAAGAGCAGCAAAATAAAGTGTTCTGGTTGATGCTTTCTAGCAAAGACACTAATTATCAAGCAATATATGTTGCACAATACAGATATTACGGAAAATATGAGGAGATGAGTTTTCTTCCTGAAGATGAGATTTCAAATTTCAGTACTGTCCAAAGCATGGCTAAATATATCCGTTCAGAAATACAAACTGTTTTTAATTTATTCACCCATTTCAAATATTAGAATACCTTGGWCAGGCCCATGAGCAGAGGCAAGAGCAGACAGGTGCATTTCCCTGAAAGCAAGTGATGAAAATGACAGGCTGTGGCCTGGCCTTTGCACCCGTGAGCTTGTCCCACAGCACATGTAGAGCATCCAAAAGCAGGTCCCTTTCCATCCCACCTCCACCCCTTCTTCTCCTTCTCCATCAAAGTTAACAGCCTGGTCAATTCCAGCTTCTGCAAAGGCTGGCAACCTTCTTACTGCCCCAGGCAGGGAGCACCTTCAGCAAGAGATGCATTTGGGAACTCCAGCACAAAGTGGATGATGTGGGCAGACTTTCTGCGTAGGCAAAGCAGGGAAACACCGTGCTTGCTCGGAGACGGAAAAACATCTAACCTAATTCCTCTGAAATTTTCAAAGCGATTAAGATGATTAAATTTCTCCCATCCTTAGGAGCTTGCAGGCCTTCTGTCTTTCTGGAGCAAGTCATCAAGAGACTCTGCACTTTTATGTTACCAATCATTTCTCTTAGTCTTAGATTTTCAGCAGATCAAGAGCACATACCTTGTTATGACCTTGATTTTTTGCAGAAGGGTGGTCAATATTAGTTATTCTGCCGTTTTCAGTAAATAAATACTTCTGAAGCTTTCCCACTATTTTAGACCCACATCCTACTAGAGCTTTTTAGCCGAAAATTCTGCATGGAGAAGTGACTTTGATCCTAGGCAGCTCAATACTTCTTTGAAATACATCACCCAGTAGATACCATCACTGATGTCAGTCTCTTAATCATCCCTGGTATTTGCCCTCCTTCCAAACAGTAACTGCATCCCCCTCGCACCTCCACCAAGGCTGTGTACTGTGCTTAAGTAGTTAAATTTGTAATAACTCTGAAGTTGAGCTTGAAATCTTGCATTTCAGCTTAGCAAAAAGCAGCACTTGGGCTGTTATACAGGTTCTCTCCTCCGACTGCTTTTCCTGGAAGGGATGTTCCTCCCTCTTATCCCTCTCCTTCTCTATTGGAAAAGGTTGGAATATCTCTTCTTTGCAAAGCGTGTTTAAGAATTTCCTCTTACTTAAAGATCTGCTATATTAATAGATTCAGAATGCTACAGATCTATAGGGAATACTAGAGGCGTTAATGCACCTTTCTCTGTCCAAAGGGTACCCATTCCTTCACCTTTCTTCAATGTACTTTCTTGGTTTGATTCTTACTAATTATTCCACACATTTGAAGTTTATTCTTTTCTTTGCAAAAGGGACAGCAGTGAAAGATAGGATTTTTTTTTTTTTTTAAACAAAGATGAACTACTTGAATTGATCTCACAGAATTGTTGAGGTTGGAGGCACCTCTAGAGACCATCCAGTCCAACCCCCTGCTCCAGCAGGGATACCCAGAGCATGGGGCACAGGGTGGCATCCAGGCAGGTTTGGAAGGTCTCCAGAGAAGGAGCCTCCACAGCTTCTCTGGGCAGCCTCTTCCAAGGTTCCATCACCATAACAGGAAAGAAGTTCTTCCTCACATGGACATGGAACTGCCTGGGTTTCAACTTGTACTCATTACCCCTTGCCCCGTCACTGACCACCACCGAGAAGAGTTTAGTTTAGCCCCATTTCCTTTATGTTCTCCCCTCAGGTACTTGTACATATTGATCAGATCCCCCCTCAGCCTTCTCTTCTCCAGGCTAAACAGGCCTTGCTCGCTCAGTCCTTCCTCATACAATAGATGCTCCAGGCCCTTAATCATCTTTGTTGCTCTGCACTGGACCCTCTCTAGAAGTTGTGCACTACTCTCATCTCCCAGTTTCCTGAAGTCAGCTGCTCAAGGTGAATAGACTAGAACAGTCCTCAGAAAAAAAGAATACAGCTCCCCCCTACACAAACCCCAGCCCCGATATGTAACAAAGATGGAAAGAAAACTGATTACAAAGGCAAAGCGAAGTAAATCTGTCAGCTCAGCCTCCAAAGTGGAGGCAAACTCAGCCAGGCAAATTACCAAAATATAGGCAAAATACACCAGAATTAAAATAAGATTGCTATCTCAGTCTGGATTTTGAAATTTACTTCACTCAAAAGTTCCAAGCAAGCGCTCTTTCTTGAAATCATCACTACTTCAAAATAAACTAATATTAGCCCTCAGCTTCAGTACATTTATCTATATTCTAATCTCTACAACATTGTTTGAAAGCAGTGCAGCTTAAGATGTAATGAAATAGAAAGTCAGTTGCCACAGATAATCTTTAAATAGTGATTTAAAAAATCCACAAATGAAGCACAAATATATACATTTTTTCTTTGACACTGATCAACAAAAATCACCAGTTGTTCACAGAGAACTTTGGAACTATTTGTCTAAACTCCATGAACTTGTTCACCCATTTGTCCAAGAACAGAATAAAAAATTTGCAGGTTGGTATTAATAAATAAAAAAAGCTCAGGAACAGTCCCTATGGATTCAAAACTGACACTGGAGAAAGTTATACCTGMTGAAGAGCAGCTGCAATCCATCTGTGCAAACTGAGGGCAGCTTAAATTTACATTAACCCAAAGTCTTAATTGCTAGAACATGCTAAAACTTTCAGCTCACTAACTACAGGAAAATGTGAAGGTTGCACCAAGTCTGCACAAATGCACCCCCAAGCAGTTAAATTCTGGTGTTCCCYGCTCTCTCAGCCAAGCCTTTATGGCACCTTCTCAAAAAAAAGGGCATTAGCCACACGGKAGAGCAATTTTAATGCTACTTTTAAGTAATGCTGAAGTATGTGCATACTATTATCATATGTAAGAATGCAGCTTATGGATAGAAAATCCTCCCTATACAACTTGCAAATGACAGGACAGGTTCTGTATACTGAWGGCCCGCTGGACATCAGCCCATGCAGTCCAGCTTTCTTGTGCAACTTGTGCAATCCAACCCTTGATGTTTGTGACAAGCACATATTTTAGAAAAGAGAATCTTAGAGCACGCCTTTTAGAAGTGCTTCGTCCTACTTTTTTCTTTTTTTTTTTTTTAAGTTCCAAGCTCTGATCCTGAAGGCACAGTCCAAATTTATTCAAGTATTCTCTTATTCTTCCTGACCTTGCACTGCAAAATGGAAAACAGTATTTTAAGAGGGGTCTTTCAGAACGCTAGTGAAGAGTTGGTGACTTTCCCCATTTCATTGCACCTCAAGGTCCACACTAATTTGCAGAAAGGTTAGCGTGTTGAAAAGTTTTTACAGCTTGCACTTGCAATGTAGCACAGCCAAGCATGCCTACTGACCTTGTTACAGGCACTCAGATATACAACATCCAATATCTTTGCTTCACATCCAGCAGATTTCCCCAGGAATATTATCTTTATTTTTGAAATAAACAGTTTTCTAGAAGTTTTTCAAATCACCCTAGAAATATTATCCCCCTTAGAAATGTGCCTCCCACTAACTTTGGTGCTTGGTCTCCTTGTRTAGCAAATATATGTTGAGTTAAAGAATGTTGAGTTTCAAGACTTGTTATTTGATATCAGATCCTATCTAGGAGACAGTTCTGCTCTGAGGCAAAAATAGGCTTAACTTGATTTCTCACATTCCCAAATAGCCTAACAGGAATTTTAAGTGTACAACCAAACCATAGCCGATAATCTGGCAAGGTTTAGTTGAACAAATATGGCCTGCACACTTTAAGGTCACGGACTCCCTGTTTTACATACATGTCACAGGCATTTTAACAGTAACAGATCCCCAGTGAAGTGTTGTGTAATGGATTGAGTTGCAATAGGACGTGTCATGGATGCAGGAGAGAATACATACGCACAAAGAGAAGCATTAAGCACACGGTACCTGTCTTTTTCAGAGCTGATTATTCTGATGTGGTCTGACAGAAGCTACATCTAAGCTTCATTTTTTTTCAGCAGCTCTCTTACCACATGAAAGTCAGCAGATATGGCAGTGGAACAGCATCTGAGAAGAGAGAAAACCTTGGCATAGACCAACAACCACCCAGTTCTGTTTTCCTCTCCCTGCTCTGACATACAAAACACAGTAGCCACCGAGTGAAGCATCTTAGGAGCCGTGTTCTTTGGAGAAGGAAGGGGAACTGACAAGCGACAGGAGTACCTCATTCTGTCTATAAAATAAACTTAAGAAGAAGGTATAAGCAGAGCCAGCAAGCCTGTAATGAACTAGGTGATGGAAAACAGACAACACCRGGAAAAGGAGACACTTCTAAGATAATTTACAGTTAGCACAGTGATCCACAGCACTGAGAAATTATAGCTGTCAAGTGACTAATTGGTGATGAACACTGCATGATGGAGTGAAGSTGTTTGACAATAACTGTCAGCGTGATCACAAACAAAATACCAGCTATATCCACAGCAGTCCCACCCAGCATATTAATAAGGGAGTCGGGAGAATACTCAAAATATTCCCCAAGATTGAGGCCAAGGCCCCCATGGTCAGAGGTCATTTCACCTGGACAGTTTGAAGCCTTTGGAATAATTTATTAGCTGGTACCTTCTTATTGCAGCATTTCCAGATGGAAAAGAGACCAGGCTCTCACAAAGCAGCAATCTACGCTGCAACACTCAAGTCAAAACCTTGACAGCTGCCATCTCCTCCACAGATCATAAAGGAAATTAATTTTCACCCGGACTAAGGGAAAGTTTTTGGTCTTGACTCCAAAGTCCTTTATAGAAACCTACTGTTATGATTTTAATCAGATTCATTCRCCTCCCAAACACGGCCCCTGAACCCAATCACTTGCTTGGCAACTTCAGTACCCAGAGACACTCCAGAGGCTTCAACAGCTGTTGGGAAAATGCTGCAACTTCTGACTCTTTTATTCAAGTTACTGCAGCCAAGGTTTACTGTAAATTGATGACTCAGCTAGATTAGATGTTAATATGCAGTCTGGTATATTATTCATGAGAATGAGTCACTAACCTAATTAGAAACATGACATGAAAAGCTTTTGAGTCCACAATCTGGATTCTCCCTGACATGAAAGATTTGACATGTGAATAAATTTTCACTTACTGAGAGAAAAGAGATAAATGACCTTTTACATCTAAATGTAAAATGTCATGTTAGAGATATATCCCTTGCCTTTTTGAGAGTTTTGGCAAAAAAMCAGCGGTATCCAGTTTAATATAATAGAGGCCCTTCAGAAATGTATTAACCCCTCCATCTCTCTCTGTTGCTCTCTATTCTTATCTAGTCAGATACTAAACAAGGAAGGTTTGCAGTTCTGTGCCAGATGAACATTTGCAGAGTTTCAGTGAGGAAACATAGAACAGTGTGCTAGGTCATCTCATTCCCACAACTAAGCAAAGCCACACGCTAGCCGAGGAGCCTTAGGTATACACGTATACACTAGTTGATGTCTCAGCAAGTCTAATTGTCAATTAACAGTTTTGGCCAGAAGTACCATATTGACTGAATTATTTACAATATATTCATACAACAGCAGAAGGGACCCTTCATTCAATTAATGACAACTATTAGCAGTGGTCATTACACACACCCAAGAAAGCATTTTGGGACTCTTTGGTGCACTGGATTAATGYGCTAATCATTTGTTTCTTGGGGCATAAACCAAAACAACAACTTTTTATAGATACCAAGCGAAGTCACTACAGTGGCAGAAACCTAAAGCATTTGCCCTCTGAAGGCTTGGTTATTTGCTCAGAATTGATTTAAAATCCATTTTCCCCCTAGTTGGTTGTTTCTAAGCGTGCTTATGTCTCTACCAAGGCAGACAGGCCTGCCAAATATAACTTTGAGAAAGATTATTACTGTTTGAAATTGACTACCAGCAAGCTTTCGTAAGTGTGGCTTAATTAATCCTTATCTTGGTATGTATAAATTGGTTTATTTGATTTCTACTACACTTATTTAARTCCTATAGCCATATGCTAGGCCTTATTTTATCCAAAAAAAATCAAGTCTCAGATGTACACAAAATGAAGGTATCACTGGATATATCTGAAGAAAAAATAAACATGAACTGCCCGACAGAGAAAGAATATGAAGAGAAATATTTTACTCAGTTTGCAAAACAAACAACCACAGTATACTAATTAGCTGTCAAGATGGAAAAAAGAAAGTATTCTAAAGAGCAATTTGTAATTAGACAGGGATTAGTGTCTGAACCTCACAGTACACATTTCAGGATGAAGATGTTGCTGCACCCGGCCTGTATTGCCCTGACCCTGGCAAAACCAAAGGGCAACCCAACGTGAGCAAGGGTTCTCAGTCTTGGAAAACGGTCTAAACTGGCTTCGGAACAACTGAAAGCTTTTTACAGGTTTAATGCTGTTGAGAGAAAGCACAGCACGGAGCAAGAAAAGTCATCACCAATAAACACTAACAGCCAACATTTTGCAATCAGATGCCTACGAGGGCGATAGCGAAGCAGCTAGGGGAGAGGAGGTCAGGATGTACCAGCTTCCAAAATTAATAATTCATTCCATCTTTCACTCGAGCGCGCTCATCATTACGAGGAGCTTTAGCGGGGCGCAGAGCAACGCCTGCGCATCAGCCATTGCAACGTCCTTATTTGCACCGCACCAGCTCCGCAACTAGAGATAAGAGTCAAGCTCATCTCACTTACCTCATGCTGCTTTGTTCCCCAAAAAGCTGGAGAAGCACTCCTCACAATAAGGGTCTATAAATTCCAAGTTATTTTTAAGCAGATAGAGGTGCTCACAAATAGCATCTATAACTATGGGCAACGCCAGTCATTGCACTCTCTGAATATGCCAAGGAGCAAACAGACACTAACGAGGCAGTTGGCACAAGGCACAGCCCCAGAAGCTACAGTAGTGCATCCTGGCCTTACACTGCTTATTTGGAACTTATTTAAAGTGAAACATTGATTACAGTCTTTCTTAATCTACCACTGTTCAGTGATATGCTTATTTTCGTCTTTAGAGAGACCTGTTTGGATGCCTTTTTTCCCTTGTAAATCCATGTAATTCATATTTTGAAAGAACATGTAGAAAAGATTAGAGGCAGCTCATTTTTTGATTTATAAAACAGCGAACTGAAAAGCTTTAGCCACTGCTAGCAGTGGTTCATTGTGTGGATGTAGTGTTAAATTAAACCTCCATATTTATTACAATGGAAGGCTTAAGAAACACAGCCCCCATAAAAAAAGAAGCAGAAAGCACAAAATCGTCAGCTTAAGCTTGATAAGTTCAATTTCAAAGTTCTTTGCCATTTAGTCAAACCATTCTATGAATGCGACTCCCTTGGAGGACCTGTCACTCTATGTCTTATTGAAGACAGAAGGAGTGACTTGCAAATTTGACACTGTCAGCAACAAAATTTAGGTCCATCTGCCATTATTTGCATGTGGTATATAGTCTACAGAGGAGCTTTTCTCCTACCATACGCAGGGAGGACCTCTTTTAACATTCTTCTCGGATGAGTTGGAGCTCCACTGGTTAGACCCTGTGAAGGAAAAAAGAAAGCAAGAAAATAGTCAAATTTTTAGTATACTAAGCACTTAGCTTTTGCTTATGCATGGAAGTGTACAGAACATGTGAAACCTCAATTTATTCTTAATCATATAGTTAGTAGAGTTTTAATTGTTTTGTTTTAGGTCTCTCCTTACCTCAAAAGGCATTGTGGCTGCATAATATGCTGTTCTTGTCTCTAGAATTCCAGGACTGAAAAGTCAAGTTCTGTATTTTACCCTTCCCCACAGTCAAACACAACACAAGAACACAAGGTAAAACAAAAAGTACATTTTTTCTGGTAGTGTGCGATGGAAAGGCCAAGTAAGACCATTTCATGTTCACTCGGTAGTCTGTAGGTCCAAGTAAATCCACTAATAGCGTCAACAAATTCAAATCCTCATCCAGTAAAAGTGTTTATAATAGATGCTGAAACTGAACACCACAAATAGCCTCATTAAAGTTCAATTTTTTTCCCCTCTCTGTTCCCTTTCATTCCCATCTCTCTCCTTCAAACACTGGCAGCATATTGCAATTGGTAGAACTATTCATTGCCTAAGAAGAAAGCATCTAGTTCAGTGTAGTAAAGCACACAATCAGTAAAGCATGAAAAATACGTGAGCGATTCTTGAGCACAGAAGTCTGCTCTAATGCAGACTTATTAACTTAATAGTGAAAAGAATAATCACCATCTAATAGAATTAATTACTAGAAAGAATAACTTCCTAAGCAAACACATCAGTAACTGTGCTTACACCCAAGTGCTTACAAAACYGATACTACTCATTTCTAACTGAAACATTCCCCTTTCCCTTGAAATGGTAACAGTATTGACAGAGGAACATTCGTATTTTGGCCTTTCTAGTTCTCCTTATATATGATAGCTGCTGGTTGCCTGTATCAATCCAGCTTCTTAGGAAAACTCTCRGCACAATAAGCAATCTCTCTTCAGAGAGAGCAGAGAAGTTATTAGTAACATTTCCCCTCCTTCCAATGTGGCAATAAAAAAAAAACGAAATAAAGAAAAAGATAGGGCTGCAAAAAGTAGGGCTGCAGCTAATTTAACAGCTTTATACAACCCGCTTTCAAAGAAAGTTTGTATTAAAAGTATAAATTAAACATGCTATGCAGATACTCAGAAGTACTTTCAACATCACACCCCTTCCTGATGTACTCTGTCCCCAAGTAAAACATTCAAGGCATTTAAGCAAACTGATTTCAAYTGCTGCTCTTCCAAACTGCTGTCGCAGGTAAATTATAAGATTAAGTCACAACGTTCTTTAACATTTAAAAAAACAAAAAACCAAAACACTACATTAAGTTGTTCTAATCCCCTTGTTACAACAATTTGTTTATACTTCAACATAACATTTTCATGATTATCAAATCTAAGATTCCCATAGGTGCTTAACCTAGGAATTTTCAACCCAAATTATTRGTTAACATCAGCACAGTAACCACTACAGAAGGCACACTAAGCACTTCTGTATGAGGAACATCACTGCACACTACTTGCCTTGCTTTAGTCAAATCACTTGCACCCTGAGGSTTTTTGCTTACAAGAACATCCTCCCCAGCCCATAATTAAATGCTGATGGTACATTTGATTTTAGAGTGCTACATACACTTGCACAGCATGATGTACTGAGCTCACATTTGTGATCATCCTCCTTTTGCTTGGGCTCCCATAATTTGCCTTTCTGAGTAAATACTGAGGCTGTAAGAAACCAGGTGATGGACACCTGAATCATCARCTGCTTTCAACCTGCAGAACTTGGTTTGTGAAAATATAACCGCACCCTTGATACTTTTGAATGACCCTTTTTTGTTGCAGGTCAATACRGAAATTCCTGAGGGGGATCCTGAGCTTTGATGAGGACATGGAATGGTTTGGAACATGGTCTGAAGGATTAGTCAGAAAGGGAGACTTGCAAGAAACAGTAGGAAAAGGTTTAACAGGGACAAGAATAATTGGATTTGTGTTTTTACTGCACTCCTGTGGRCCATTCCATGGCTATTGCAAGGTATAGCTAACACCCTATTCATGTTCATGGCGCAAATTAAAATTTACTGCCTTATCTCTATTACTGACAACGTGAAATTCTCCTTTTTTTGTATTCCTGGTGATTCTTGCATGTATAATATTTGAAAATACTTTCTTGATGGATCAGAAAGGCTATATTATATTTAAGCACAACACTGCTATAATCMAACACTCTCTAACCAGGGTAATCCCAAGTGTATTTTTATCTTTTACACTTGTGTTTACTGTTGCTGTATTTCATATTCTGTTGTTGCTTGTAATTTACATTACCCCCGTGTCTCACGGCAGTGCAATAATAATGTAAATAATCACATAAGGAAAGAACAAGCATGTCCCAACCTCTTGCGCAGAGAGGAAAACCAAGGAATTCAGCAGTGTCTCCCCAGAACACACCCCCAGCTCAGTTGCTCATGGGCACAACTGATTTACTCAGCAGCCACCTATATAGAGGAGAAGCCAGGAAAGGCTTTGAGTCCTTTCTGCTTTTGCTCAGAACCAGAGATTGATGAAGGCTGGAAGGGATCTTTAGAGATCATCTAGTCCAGCCTTTCCATACCAAGTAACTCACTTAGGTCCTACTGCTCCTCCTACCAGACATACAATCAGGTAGAAATGTTGTAGTTCTCGCTTCTCTTCTAAAGGAGTCAGCATTTAGCTGCAAACATTTGCAAACTTGAGAAATGAATCAAAAGGGCTTCTGCTGTGTTCTTGGAGTATTAAGGATCACACTCACACACATGTGACCTCCAAGCTGTACTTTTCTAGTTAAAGTGGTTGCCAGTTAAATAGTGGCTCTTTCCATCATAATACTCATCATAAAGGAATATCCACTTTGTTGTGRAGGATACTCTCTAAATATAGCCTCACTTGTGTACAGCTACTGGGGCACTTAAGTATCTTAATGTCTACAGAGATAAAGCAGCTAAAGAGAAAGTTAGTGCAACTTTTCCAGACTTCAGGACAGAGACACAGATTCAGTTTTCTTGTTGTCGTTGTTCTAAATGCAACGTGGAAGAGACTATTAAGTTTAAGGTCTCATGTAACAGGTAGGATTACTTAAGGCAGGAACAGTAACCAGCGTTTGGTAGAAGTAGCTCTCAACTATCACATTTTGAAGACAGTAACAGAAGCCAAAAAACACYCAAAATAAACAACAAAAAAACCCCACGTAGATTCATCAGCCTCCGGTCAGATTGCTATCCATTTCTGGACTTGTCTATCCGTCTTGTAAATCATTATTTTRTACCRTGTTTTTGTTCCCAAGTCATGAAGGGACTGAGAGTTGCTGCCGTCCTGGGATGCTTTCTAACCTAAAGAAAAAATTAGACACACAAAGAACAGGGGAATAGTCTTTTTACAATGTGTTTACACGACTTGAGTGCAAGACATCAGCAACTGAAATCTCTTTTTTTTCTTAGGGGAAAAAAAAACATTTTAACTTGAGTCCATGAAAACATTACTGATGTTTCTGAAACTGCAACCAATAGAGGGAAATATGGAGGAGGATTTTATTACAYGCACTCTGTCACAAGTTTTGTGGGAAAAATTCAGCGTATCCACTATGAAATATGTCTGTCACATTCTTATCTTAATTTCAGCATTCACCCACTGAAGAGGCTTGAAGATACTCCCCCACAGATACCCTCTCACAAGGGCCCTGTCAAACTCCTTAGCTTTGAAGTCCAACTGCCAGCCAAGTTGTTTTCTATATGTTTGCTACCTGTGTGTTTCCTATAGCAGAACATCCTCAAAGCTGTTTTCAGATACCAAAGATGGTATCCGTATGGTGCCATGAAGCTGCACACCAGCCAAAGAAATCACAAGACCTTTCACTTCACTTTCAAAACTAGTTAACGGGAGATTAGGTCACCCTTGTTAAGCTATTCCAAAAACGCCCTCCTCAACAAGGGGCAGTTTTTAACTCCAGGGCATCTTTTTAGAAGTTGAGCTTCAYGTAGTGTTTCCCCCACAGCACCCGTCAGTATATATATTTTAAAAAACTACCCAGAAGCGTGACTTGCACTGAAGCAGTGTAAATAGTAGCTTTTATTGCATGATGATTTAGAAATCTGTACTAGACCAGGTACGTTTTATGTAGCGGCACATAGGCAGGCAGCAGGAGAGCTCATAAAGCAACCAGTGSAATTGGTAAAGCCACAACTCCCTCTTGGCAGCGGCGTAAACCTACYAAGATAGAAGTGCTGTTTTATGAATGCATTAAAAAAAGAAAAGAGGAAAAAAAGAAAATCCTATTGATGACAAACCTTTTTTCCCCCAAGTTTGTAGAAGGGTTCATTGCAAAGAAGGTTTACCCAAAGAGGGCAGCCCCAAGGACGCCCCATTTGCCCCTGTGCACCTACAACTGCAGCACCATCATCAGAGCTATACTGGTGCATGGCCTAGCTGGCAGGGAGCACATGAAGGGCTATATCATAGAAAGGGCTATAACATATAACTGGTTAGCACATGTAGAAAAGTCTTAGGAAGTTCATGGAAATGGAGGAGAGAAAGAAGAGATGGGGAACAAGGGTGAGGAATCACATTCTGCYGCTGAAGGATGGAAAAATTGGGAGTTCTTGCACATTAGGACAGACAAGGCACCCCCMAGACTCCATCCTAGTTTTCACAGCTGAAATAAGATTAACATCCTGGAAGAGCTTCCAGGGCTCCCCTGCCACTCCTCTGCAAGAGGCACCACCTCTGCAAAGAGCTGCACACAGACCAGAAATGGCCTTTTAGCCATAAGCAGTCAAGAGAGACATATTGCTCCAAGGAAAAAGCAGCAAACAYTGTCCAGGAAAATAAGTTTTACAAGACAGGAATAAGGAGATATTGATTAAGGGTCACAGCTATACTGAGGATTATCCTTTCAGCTGCACATTCTTTTTCCAGCATGGGGAAGGTGAGAAAGTCTAGGCAGAAAGGAAAAAGAAAATGCCCTATAAATAAAAAATAGCAATATAAAAGGAGAGAAGCGGGCTGCATTGCTGCCTGGCAGGGCAGAGTAGCTTTGCTATCAAAAGAGAAGATATACATTCTCCTTCTGCACTCCGAGGCTGTAATAATAAACAGGCATTATAAAACCACTGCAGTAAATTAGGGAGGAAGGAGAAATAAACAGGGCAGAGGTTAATGGCATTTTTATATATATTTGGGGGAAGAAGAGCAATTACAATCTGCATCTCGGATCACGCCCAGTCACTTTTACAGTCTCAAGCGGAAAGGAATTGAAGCCCAGTGCAGCAGAGATGCTCCTACCTTGCCCGACGCCGCTCTCGTGGGGCTGCCAGCTCTGCGTCATGCTGCAGCTCGGAGCGCAGAGCGAGCACAAAACCCACCTTCGTCCCCAAACCAGTGCAGCTCGGCACCTTCCTCGGCTTCCTCCGCCTTCCTCCGCGGGGAGCGAGCCGCGGAGTCCCACGCGTGACCCCRTGTCTGCCAAAACCTGCACTGCCCCACGGGAGGAGACCCCGCAGCTCCAGCTGGGGCGTAAGCGCACCCCAAACTTCACCCTCCAAAGCAGGAGGAAAAGCTGCTCGTGCATCAGGAGGCCTCAGCCAACAGTAGCCAAGGGACATCCCTGGTCTCCTGCAGCTTCACTGCCCCAAGCCAGACCTTGTGGAGGGCCCAGGACGCCCCTCCAGCAGRGCAGGCACCTGAGGCCAATGCAGATTGAACCAGGGAAATGCCCTCGAGTCCCAGACCAACTGTCAAGAGCAGCTGGATAATTCTGCAGYGTAATTAGGTGTGTGCATAGACTCATATACAGACTTCCTCACACCCTGTGTTGACATTTCCATAGCCTGTGACTTTCGTGCGCCTGTTTTTTGCTAGCTGGACAAAGCCCAACCCTGCTGCTCACAGAGCAAGGATGGGCCAACAGGAAACATGCCCCTCTGCCTACAATACAGACAAGGGGGCTACATCTTTCAGTAAGACTTAAAGGGAAAAGCAGACTGGAAAGCACTGTTGTTTACTCAGGTTTCTACTGCACGGAAATCTTAGATTTTTTTTGAATATAAATTTGGATTTCTGAAGCTTACTCATATGAAAAGAAGAGAAACAATATAGGTCTGATTCAGCCAGAGSAATGTATTAAGCTTTGCAAAGATAAAATCAAAGACTTAAGGACAACTTTTCTACATGAAGAACACCAGACAAAATTAAAAGAGATGTTGGCAAGAATAATCAACACAATTAAACATTTGCACTGCAACTGGGGTTGTATGAAATCAGGCTCTCTATCAGGAGAAGGTAATCCCTATTTTTGTGGCCAAGTATCACGCACCAGGGTTTTACTGAGGAGCCTAACATGGCATTTCAGATCACYGTTTCAGCCAGACTCAAATGGGAATGGGGACGCCAGAGAGACAGGCAGACTTCCAAAGAAATCCCTCTTAGCTCCCTCAGGACTGCRCCAGTGCTGAGACTCGCTCCAGGCCTGCCCCAGCAGCCCAGAGCACTGCAGAGCGGCTCTGCAACCACAAACGCCTTATTCTCCAGCAAAACCTCCCATACAGCTCACGAATGCACTGATAAAAAACCTGCGCCGGGTGGGTCATACCACAAAACCACCGTCTGTTTGATAAGAATTGGTTGCAGGTGACTAAAAAGAATGGGTGGGGGGAGAGGAATCCATTCCCCATTGCTTGGTAAAAAGAAAAGTAAGGAGTAACAAGGTGGGCTGGGAATCCTTTTGCCCTATGGGCCTATTGAATGTTGTAGTTCAGCTCTCTGCAAGCAGGAATTCMGYAGGCAGATTTTGAAAGAAYGGAAGCATAAGGCTGAGCAAGCCCYCTCTAACCCTGAAGGGCAATGGATTAGACATTGGAAGGATATAATGCTGCGATAGGGTAAATAAGCAAACTGCATTTAAAACAAGCCCACACAGCTGCTGTGTGGAGAGCATTTGGCTGCCGAGGTGTCTGGGTCTTGTGTGCATAAGAATCTCTAACCAAATACTGAATTCTAATTGACTTGCACCAATCAATCCATAGTGGATTTCGGAGAGGCAGTTGTCAATGCTCCCTGCTTGAATGGCTTATTGAATTAGGAGGAAGTCACTTGCCATTCTAAGCAGGCTATGCTCTGCAAGTACCGGTGAAACAGCTAAAAATCCCGTCAAATATGACTTAGCAGGGAATAGATCTATAAAAAAAAAATCCACTGTAAATAGCAGCGTATTGTTCTGATTTTATTGCCACTCTTCTGTGAAATTGGGGCAGCTTTTTAAAGTAATGAGCAAATGAATTTCTGTTCATTGAATGTAAGAATTGTTTTCTTTCTTTCAAATGACCTCACAGGTTAAACACTATGTATTTTCTAAAGCTTTGAGAGAGCTGTGGGGAATTCTGCTTAAATCACCCCAAGTGATAAGTTGCTTCCAAAATTTTTAAATTGTCTTGAAGGTTCTGGGTCATAAGATTGGAATTCTATGAGAAGCCAACTGGGAATTTTCAGACTTGGAATAATCCAGTGCTTTGAATAATGTATCAATAAGTGAATGCTCACCTTATGCTAGGAATCCAGCTTCCCTACGAGTGTTTGGGAATAGTCTGGCATCGCATTTGGCTCGGCATCTTGTTTATGCATTAAAGGCTGCAAGTACCTTTGCAGAGCGCATGCTATGGTGGTCATTTCTTAGTCTTGCTGACTTCAAAATTATCTTATTTAAACAAATGGTGTACAATAGAGATAAGAGAAAGAAAATACATTCAAATAAACTATTGGAATAGCTAGGTGAAATGCAAAGGGCCTGTAGTRCAACATAGATCAAGCTAGGTGATATAAGGGTTCCTTCTTCCTGTAAAAGCATGAATCTCACTCCTCAGAAAAGAACGTTCTTCATTATCCAGGAAGATATAGATTCCATAAAGGGAAGAACAGAACAAACTGGCACCATTTGCTTTGTAAGTCAGCAGAGACTTGATTCATTTTTCTCATTTTCTTATCAGATGCTCTCACAGGTACTTTATTTTCACTAGCTCATCTCCAAAACGTGGGCTTCCCATGCTGCTTATCCCTTAGACTTGGGAATGCTGCAGAAAATGATGCACATCACAGACCTCCCTATCCCCACACCGTATACATCTTTGATATGTGTTACTACGGCACGCAGTAAGCCCGACTGCAGCGTAGTCGCGCATATAAAACACGTGTCATCGGTGCTGAGAAGTGGCCCTGAGGGTATTTGAGGCTGAGTGGGTGGGTGTTTTATTTATGACATGAATATGACAGCTCCTTTAATCTCAAAGCCGAATGGAGTAAGTTCCGCTCCCTGCTAATGACTGTATACTTTTGTTTAAGTCAGCCAAAGAAAAAAAGAATGAATTTTCTACATAACATGTCTTTAAAAGTAGTCCCACATACTCTACTGAATAACTTGATATATACTACGATGACATTTTCAACCATTTTCTTTAAGGAGGCCTAATAGTATGATTAACATCCTTGAACTATTTTCATCATCTAAGAAATTTCATTTCTTTCCACCCTCATTCAATTTATTTTCATTGGGTATCAGCTTGCTGCCCAGCAAACCTATCTCATTCCCTATTGATCYGTGGTGAGACAGAAGGACGGAAGAAATCAAAAAGAGAAGCAATAGGATGGGTGCCCAAAAAATTAGAAGTCCCTTGAGCTCTGTTCATTGCCTTCTGTGGACCAAAAAAGTCTGGCTGGACCAAAAGACAAGTGTTGCAATGCACTTGCAAGAAACTACAACTGGCATATTTTTTTCCTATCCCAACCCACCCTGTATGCTATTTATTGGCTAAAATCGGCTAGTTACACTAACATAAAACATAGCAGCAAATATTTTCCATTGCACACGTGAGGAGTATATGGGAAAGCGCAAATATACACAGTGTGTTTGCTTGCCCCTCCATGCTGAAGTACTTCATTACTGGATGTCCTCCAAGCCCAAGCATTCAGACCACGCTTTTATGCAGAATGAGCCGAGCCTTTGCAGTGCCCGCTCGTGCACCTCGTTAACACAGTGTTGTCACTCTGCAAAGGCTGCATGACTCTCAACMCTATTGAAAAAAAAAMCAAAAAACAAAAAAACCTCTTATTTYGTGCGTCCCTGAAACGTTCAGCTTGTCACAGCTCTTGAGGACAGCTGTGYAATAACGTGTCAGAAGCTGGCTCAGCACACAGGGGCTGCCAGATAGCACCGTTCACAACCACGCCTTGTAAGCAACGCAGGAACAGCTCACTGGTATAAGAATGACCAAGTAACGCCTTTCTAATTCAGGTAAGTCTGAATTCCCAAGTGCAGAGAAATTAAAACAATATTGTTGTGTACGGTTCACTTTAGCAAAAGATCGCTTAGCAGAAAAGATGCATTATGAGCAGTCAGCCTTGGCTTTYCTCCTTCTGCTTCATACACTTTTGTCTGCCTTCTGTTGAGATGCTGTCCATCAAAACAGCTTTCCAGGCAGAACTTCTTAAGATTGTGATCCGTCAATCAGACATTGATTCGCACAAGATCATTCTGATTCGGCTCTGACTCTGACCTAAAAATACTCTTTGCAATATGGAATTACAGCACAGCAGTAAGGTTACCAAAACACTACTGAGAAACACTAGTCCATTCACCAAACAAAACTGATGCACCAGAAGTTGAGAACTACAGGAAAGCAGAAAAAGAGGAGCTTAGATTTTCCGTATTTATTCAAAGAATCAAAATATCCTCCTGGCAAGCCTGATGTTCCATGCAGTACATCAAAGGCCAACATCAAGGCTGGTGGCCTTGACTGGCCATCAGCCTTGTCCAGCCACCTTTCTTCGTTCAGAAGCACGACTGCCGTCGCATACCATGTCATATTAACAGCATGGAATGCACTAATACATYAGTGCACTATAATACACTACATAATGCCTCTTTAGCACAAGATCGTTTAACACTTTATATTTGCTTTTAATTTTTTTGAGGAATTACATGAGTTCTCGGACAGGCCGTGAACAAGCATGACAGGCCTTTGTTATCGGAAATGAAGTTTAACAGACTGTCAAAAGAAAACAGGAAAGCTGATGACAACTGTGCCATTTCTTCTCTCAGTGCAGAAGAGGTAGAAAATGTTTTTTTGCTGTGGAAATGGAACTTCTGTTCATCGCTTTGAGTCAACTAGAAAATATTTTAAAATTAAAATATTTTAAAAGTCAAATTTTAAGGTTCATGTTCCCTTCTATTATGAATCATCACATGGAAGAGGAAAAAACATCAGCCTGGAATGGGGAAATACTTTACATTATCTATGTTATCTCATATTCATTATATGGAAATATGGTAGCAATCCACTTACTTACTCTGAAAGATCTGCAGGCACTTACAAAAAACAACAACTATAACTTCACTACTCAAAATTCATAAATATGTTGCCAAATGCATCTCATGTCCATAAGATACCAAGAGGAATTTCTTAGTCCAATGACATTATTCATGTTGTTTTTCCCAGGGACTGAAGTAGAACTTTTGAGGATGGYGGACGACAACAACAGAAGGAACAAAACATCTGAAGGGAACATCTGAAGATACAAACTCTTCAGAATAGTCTCTACTTTCTCTAGCCTCTCTCCCTTGCTACAGCTTTGAGTAGCTGGCAGACAAGGCAATTGGCTTATTGCTATAAGGAAAAAACAGGAAAATCCTGGAACGTACGTAMATATTCTCAATCTTCCAGTTCTACAGGCTTCTCCTAAAGACAGCGGGAGGTGAGTGGATTGATTAGGAAAAATCCACATTTAATAGCTGATTTCTGTATTCTATCACTCTGCCTAAGGACGAAATATCCCAAACATTCTACCAAACCACCCAAATCTGTAGGAAGTTACCTGCACATCTCAAGACGCAAGTATCCTCAGGTATGAGGATCTGCTAGTAGAAAAGGAGAGCTATCCTGCCGTCTTCCACCCTGCTAATTTTTGAGAGGGGCAACCAGAATACCTCTGTCACTGGAAAGCACATTGCACAACCCCACAGCAAATACGTGATGTTTGGACTCATGTGACTGGAAGCTGAGGAGAGCCTTTCAGATAAGTTAGTCTAGTTTATCTGCACAAAGAAAATAAATATTTTTGGATCCACATTACACCTTCTGGAATTCTCAGTGCGCCATCTGTTTTTAAGCAAACAACTGCAATACATGAATTAATATACTGATACAGTGATTCACAAGGAACAGTTCAGAAMTTTATCGCCACGTATGTTGACAGAAAATTACAGACTTTTCTAAATCGATGCTTTTTAGGGATTCAGGATCAATGCAGATGTCCTTTTCTTTCTGTAGTATTGTGTCCATTACTAAATTGGGCTAGTTTAAATAATATTAGATTGATGGGTATTATAATGCATGTCTCTATTCTCTAATTGACTAAAAGACACAATGCTCCTAAAGCAAAGCTTGTTCATTTGAATCCTCACGTGCAAAGCTTGAGACCCCACTGTGAATGTCTCTTTCCTCTTTGTCCTGCTAATGTCTTTGATAAAATGGATTTGGACATGTGAAAATGGAAGAAGGTAGCGTGGAATTATTCAGATCTATGGTAGGGAGGGAAGTGAGCAGTAATGAATAGAGGGGTCTGGTCTCCATTAGCCCTCTCTCTTCATACTGTGCAAGGGTAAAAATATTCTGTTGCATGGGAAATGAGGGGATGGTCCTCACTGACAAATTGGTTTTGCAAACACAGTCAGAACAGAAAAAATTTGACCTGAAAGTGTTGTAAAATGAGTTCTCAGAATTCACGTCCCAGGTTAAGAATAACACTGACATTTACAGCCCTGAAAAAACTATTATAGAGAAACACAGGTAACATCTGAATGCTTCAGAAGTTACAGACATACTTGCCCATTGAAAATGTGAAAATAATTGGATTTCAGGGAAAGGAAATGATGTGACAAGGTAAATTTAGAGGGAGATTCACTTATGGTAGCACAGATACCGCGATTTACAAATGGTGTTGGAAGGGCCTGAGAAGTTCTCATAGAATCAAAGCACCTATACAATACTGGGGTGCAATATTGGGCCCCCATGTGCTCTCTGGTTCTCTCTCCATGCCTGGAGGTTGTCATTATATGATGGAAAGGAGGAAGGCAGGAATAAGGGAGGTAAAGCTGCCTGTGCCTTCTTGCCCTAGGACATGCTCCCGAGGAAGCCGAGCAAGTCCCGGGCCCCATGGCCTGGAGAATCACATCTGCGTCAGCCACAGATAATCCCTGATGGGTTTAATTATACAGTCGAATTCCCACTGCTCACCATTTTTCTGTTGCCCCATTTAATTTGCAAGGCAAGCCCTACAAAGAATTAGGCAAAACGTTCCAGGAAGCTTGAAGAAGTGAGAGCTGCAGCTGTGGCCAGGGGGTCAAAGCAGCAGGAAGGGCAAATAATTCACTATTTTTTTTGTGCTCACTGATCTCCATCATAAATTAGGGAAGCTGGTGTCTTCTCGTAAATGTCTATTTAAAGCTCACTCTAAAAAGCTCTGGCTTTTGCTCCTACAGATAGATTTTCTTTCACAGTGAGTAGCACAAAGTGGAAACTGCTACTGATGCTACATAATCTCAATACTGACCTATACAAGAGAATGCACCAATGCCAAGTTAAACTCAGTTTATATTATTCCAGACTACTACGATGTCTACATTTATTTTAGCCCCAGAAGCTTTTTTTTTCCTTTTTTTTTAGAGAGCGCTCTATCATATTATTTGCAATGCATGCAGGATACTTAATTTATGCAGGATTTTAGAAGATTATTGTAGTGATCTTATAGCAAGAATGAATGTTCTAAGGCTGCAACAGACTTCTGGTTCTAGCGTGATCTTGAAAAGAGCAGAGATATTAAACTCGGAGGTTACTGGAGAAATTTGAGAAGGAAAGCATGGAAACAATACTCATTGCAGAACCTTTTAAGCAACTATTAGCAAATATTCTAATAAAACTTTTCCCTGAATGATTTTTCTATTCCTAAGCACAGAAATTTTGACTAAACCAACAGCTGTTGCAATGGTTCTCAGCATGTGTAGTTTAAAATAGTGTCTTCGTGCTGGCATATTTTTAATATTTTCTAACAAGCAGAGAGTCACGTTAGGCAGAACTGGGAAGAGCATCTTTTTCCTGGTGAAAAGTTCAACACTTTTATATGTAACTGTTTAGAGCTGAAAGGTAAAGGGTAGCTAGGGTTATTTATTTAAGAAACCTGTAGTCTTTTTTGTTTTGTTTTGTTTTTCCCAACAGAGTAGCATTCAAAATGCGGTAACACAGAGCATGATCTTCTTATTCAAATCTTTGGGGGGATGACATTTCCTCCAAACTTGAAGGACTAAAGAACCCTAACAAAATAAAACTGACTTTATATGCAATGTCACAAATAAAAATGCAAGAACTCAGTAATCTTAAAAATAAAATGGTCTGATGCATAGATCTACTGTAGTTAAAATGCTTTGAGTCATATAGGTGTTAGAGTTGGATGCTTGAATGTTATTTGATCTGTGACTTCTTAACCCTAATGTGAAAGTGTTAAAGAAAAGTCTGTTCCTGCACTCTGTTTCCTACAGTTGGCATTCCATCTATCCTATCTCTGAGTTGTTTTCCATATATGCAAATAACATATTCTGCACATACAAAAAATGTTGAAAAATATGGTCTTAATTGTGCTTAAGGAGCATCACACATGGAAGTGTCCCTTTCTAATGGCACAGAGAGCCAGTGCTACTGCTGCTAACAGTGACAATAAATGTGGGCTTCATGGAGTTAATCATGCTTCTCCTGGGGGAAACTCAGAGGAAGACTATGAGGAAACTCATCACTTAGTAGCTCATTTCTTGCTAGGTATTTAGTTCAAATACTGTGGGATAAAGAAAAACTAAATCCTGGGTCTGTTTTTATGTGCTTCTGGCACCTAGAGTACCTTCAGGGAGGACCTTGCTATTTCTGTGTGCTCAATGGCCCTTGGAGCTTAAGGATGTTCTTCCTCTTGGCTGGGGTGCTGCCTGCCTGAAAAAGTCCCAGGTCATGGTTAATGCCCATGCTAAACTCCTAGAAACAAGCTCCTTCTCTTACCAAAATATGCACATTTTAAACAAAGCTTAGATTTTTCTATTCACCCATTGTCTCTCAATTAAGCATAAATCTATTAAATTAGGCAGTCTACTTTGGTCTCTTCTCTCATGTGGCAACATTTATTCTCTGCAATGCTTTCAAGCCCTGTTCAGGTATTCGGTGCAAGCACGATGTTGTGCTGCTTCCGACTCAAGGAGACATTTTCATAAGCAGTCTTAAAAAAACACAGCAGCAGGAGCAGAAAATAGAGTTACAAGATTAACTCAATTTAGAGAAAACTTTGTGTTAAGGGTTCTAAAAGTAAACTTGATTGAGTCCATTCATGAAGCAGCTAAACAGAAATTAAAAGAACTGAACAGAACCATTTAAGGACATGTAAAGAAAAGAAACACATTTTTCCTTTGTACAGTAATCTTGAAAAGACTTTTAAATAAATAATGCTATGACATTTGATATAATTAGGTTCAAAACCTATCATGAAATGCCATCCATTTAAGGGTTTGTATTTAACAAACTACCAGGGCTTTGGATAAGAGAGGGAAAAAAGAATTCTGATGAACAATTAAAACAAATGTCATGTCTTTACTGAATTCGCTTTTATTTATTTAGCAGAGGAAACACTAATAGAAATTCAGATACATTAGAACATTATGATAATTCTAGTGCATTAATAATGCAAATGGCATAAGAAGGTTAATTACTTCTCAAATGAGCAGTTACTGTATAATGTTCTTCCTTTACAAAATGCACCCACTCACTCCGAGACAAAAACAATTTTTTTTTAATTTGTAGTCGGTAGCTACCATCAAAATACCCATAAGCATTTTGACCTGTGGATATTAAAAACATTATTAGGCTACCGGACCACAGTGCAGCATGCAAGGATCAACAACAYGTTGCCAACGAGAAACTCCAGCCTTCACACAGCACCGAGAAGTGACAACGTGACTTCTATGGAAACGGGTCGTGCGGCTGCTCCTCGGGGCCTTTCCCTGGAAGGCCAAAGGCTGAGCACCGTGTTTGGCTTTCAGACCAAGGCACTGCTCGTGAAGAGGAGCATAAAGCGCGGTCGCTCAGCCCTTGATCGGGCAGTAATGTGTTCTCTGAATTGTTTCAACACTGGATGAGGTCTATCGTGCTCAATCACATTCGGGTGTCACGTTGAGGTGATTGTCTGCTTTGGCTTTTCTGGTTTCTGGGAGCTCAAGTGTTTTGGAACTCAATTTTCAGCTTCTCCAGCATTTGTATTTTTTCATGCTCATAAGAAGAAAGCAAGTTTAAAACTCCCTGCCACGGAATGATAGCTTGAGTTGAGTCTGGCAGTGGGATTAGCATTGCAGTCACTGTCACACAGGTAAAAGTCATAGCCAAAGAAAAGGGATTAAATCCCCAAACACAATTTTTACTTATAATCCTTGGTGTTCRTGTGCATGTGTGCTTCATGCACAACATCAATGAGCTCTACAGAAATGGCATTAATCACACTCAGTACAGGCCTTGCACCCGCCTCACCATCACGAGAACATGACCAAACAAAGCCTAGGACAATGAGTTAGGTGACATCACTCAAAAGCTTCCAAAAGCCCCCAAATTGCTGTGTGGCTTCAGGGAAAAGAAAGGGAGGTATGATGAATATATCCCGCAATGGGCTGACCTCCCCAGCCCATGCTTCTATTGCTTCTACTGCTCAAGCTTCTTCTACTACTAGGCAAGTCTCCAGGGTGTGTGTGGGCTTAGGAGAGCAAGGCAGGATGACCTGTTTTGTGGATGAAAATCAGCCATTTAAGCATGACTATTCTACCTGTTGCCTCTGATTCTCCCATTGGAAGAGCGTGACCTTTCTTGCAGGCCCCAGGAGCACTCCTGGAACATCACTGACTCACCTCTGGAGTCACCAGCTTCCAGATACACGTGGCACCTGCACCAGAAATTCCCACAGAAAGTGACAGCATCTGCCAAGCCCATCYCCACCCTCCCCCAGAACCATCTGCACAACATCAGGTTTGAAATCCCATGAAGCCACAAAGCACAACTCCCAGATGCTGGAAATGTGCAGGCCTTGTCAACAAGATAGAACATACCAGAGATGGGCACATCAACCTTTGGCTAACCATATTTCCAGCACTKTCATTTCTGTATGTCCAGAAGCAACAAACCCAACAATTTTAATTGGGAACATCACTTTTGTCAGGGCTGATGACACCCATGTTTCCAAAGCTAAGCTGCCTCGAGCTCCTTGCTGGCACCGACCATCAGTAGAACCAGCTCCCTGGAGCACGGAGTAATTCCCGTGGGAAGGGACTGCAACCACTCTGAGTGCTGAAGAGCACAGCCTACGGAAATGCTAGGTCCACATGAATGGAATTATGCGTAAGGCACTTGATTAAAGCAGCATATTTTGGATTAATTTCCATCTTTAGTGTCTGCTCTTCAATTTCACTGTAATGATGCACAGTAAGAAAAAAAATCATGTCTGAATCACTTCATTAAAACTTCACAGGTTTTTCTTTAAAGGGCATAGTGTTTCCTCCTCGCAATACAACCTAAACTAACTTAGGGGTTCAAATATTTTTTAATATGCATATTTTAATTTTAATCAAAATGTAAAGAATTTGCMACAAAGCTGATGGGAATGGATGATTTTTTTTCCACTACAGACATTGTGAAGAAACAGCTCTGGGCACTTATTTAAAGATAGTAATTGGCAATTTGATTCAAAGTCTAGCAGTGACCGGAGATGTTTTAGAGATACAACAGAAATGTAAGAAGCACTACACAGTATCTTATACCATTAATGACTGCATTTTAATGCATTTTGCATTAGAAGGAAAAGTGCTAAACAAATGTGGGCAATGTATTGCCATTCCTGAAATACTGACAGGCTAATGTGTCCAAAACTGTTTATACTGTCATATAAAGAAAATGGAGCTACTTGCAGGACTTGCTCTTCTACCCGTGTGAATGAAAAGGGCAGAGGCCTCTGGACATTTGAYTCTGCAGAAGGACTCACAGCGTTGAATAATCTTCCTTGGAGCCAATGTCTTAAAAAAGGCWGTACATGGGAATCTGTCCATAGCCTTGGAAGCTAATAGAAAGAGATTATTGGGCAAATAATTATAAGCAAYGAGTCATTAGTCAAAATTCATTTTAGAGTCTCCTAGGTGGTATGATTCACCACAACAAAAAGAAAAGCAAATCAGTTCTAATGAAAGCAATCTGTATTTTTGCTATATATAATTGCAGCATTTATTTACCTGTAATCATAATTAACATGTACTGTGTAACATAATACATTCTTTGAAAATCATTAGTATCTGTATTTAAAATATGAAAGTAGCGATGTTGATAGAGACAGGTCATGTTCATATGTATTTACTGGTAAGAAATAAACATAACTTCATTGGARATAAATTGACTTCAGAGAAACTGCATGAGAGCTGTGAGTAATCACAAAGAGCGGTATTCAAACAGACTCTGGAAAACATTCCCTCTAAAGAGCGGAGTGAGAGGAATTAGGAGGAAAAATCCCAAAAATGTAATTTGAGGGTACACGTTTGTAATTTGTTCACAAGGGAGAGAGGCTGCCAGAACGCTAGGAAAAGGCTGAATGCAGATAATTATCTCCCAATACAAGTTCTAGGGGACACAAAAGGGAAAGAYTGAATTGCCAGCTCAGAACAATGGATAATTTTCATCTAACACATATCTAAATTCTGAAAATCCCTGTGAAGGGCTAAGGTACACATGCATTTAAAAAGATAACTGAGAAGAGGAGAGGAAAAGACCCTCTAATCACAGTAAACATAATTTCTGCATGTCCTTACCACCTCGCTGGCTTTGTCACCTGCTGTTTGTATTAAGCCCTGCTACAGCAGCCTTTTGCCATGTCTACGGCCAAAACAGGAGTGATCAYAGGGCTAAAGGACAAAGAAATGAAGGAGAATTCACTGCCTCTGCATCTCCAAAGAATTCAGCTCAAGATATGCAAAGAATTTCACTGATCAACTCTTTTTTGTGATGAATTTTTTTGCCTATTATTACCACGAAAAGAATGAAACTGGCATTCATATTTTATAATGTATTATCTCCTCTCTCTCAATAAATTCTTTCCAAATATAAATATTTATAGCATTAGCTGTATCACTAGAATGTGTTTCACGTCTTGCAGGCTACTTACATAAAATAAGTGACTTCTTTGGCCATTTTCAATGTTAGCAACAGGAGYAGTGCACACTTCGCCGCCGCAATTCTTTCTCTCTATTAGTGTTGACTGGTAACTGCAACATACCTTGGCCCAGTCTTGATCAGTGCTCTGCTCTTTCTGTATTTCTGTGCACTCTGGCGTCACTAGCTCCTGACCCATCCCCATTTTAAGTTCAGGGATTTAGTTTGTTTGGCYATTTCCCTGTTTGATCCTTGTCAATCTCCAGCATGATGTATTGTGACAAATATCACCTTGTATTAGCATCGCCCATGTTGTTTGATGGAACAAGTCATAAAATAAAGTGATATGTTAGTTTTGGAAAAGAAGCTAGCTGCCAGAATTGTGATTTACTACTCAGTTTGTAATCACTGCTTTTCGGCTCCTACCTGGGACTGATTTCCTAAGCAGAAACAAGCTATGCAGTGCATCAAAAAGGAGAGCTAAGGTCACAGCAGGAAGCACGGTCATGCTATTAGCTTTATTTATTAACCATGGGGCAGAGAAATCTCCCCTCCAAGTTGACTGTTGTTTTTTGACAGATGGCAACATTATTGCAGCATTCTTGATGCAATTCTTACTCCCCATTCCTAGATGATTCCTCCTTTGAAACTCAGTTTCCCTTATTTTTTTCCATGTCAAATGTGCAAGCAAACCTAGCAAAGGGACATACCTGGGGACCTTCTCAACACAGTCTCACACTGTGAGAAATAGGTGGGAAGAGGCGGCTCCCTCTGCTCAGCCCCTTTCCTGTGGCTCTTTTCCACCTCCATAACGTGGAGACAGCTTTGCAATTTGGAAGGGAATTATTACAGTAGAATCAAAGCATAACGAAGGCCATGCTGGATCTCCCCGACTCTGAGCTCTTGGCTGTTCTGTTTTCTTTTTTCCTGTCAAATACCCAAGCACTCTTCAGTGTGGGACAAAATATAAAACTCAGACTGTTCAAGCCAGGAACAATCTTGCCAAGTTTTAGATTTGAATCTTTTCAGATGAAATAAACAGTATAGTAACACTCCAGACTATTTTAGCTAAATGTCATTTTAAACAGGTGCAGTTTCTAGTCATAATTCTCTCTATTTTTTAAATATTAAAAGAAAGAATAACAGTGATTTTTAATAGGACATGTTGGAAGAAAATGAGTTCACAAGCATATCTGCATTACTTAGTTACAGCACTTTATTGCTACTCCATATGGTAGTTGTATTAACATTGAGCATAATTTTTAAGCCCCAGAATGTATGCAGTGGAGACAGGGATGGCAAACTGCACGCTGCTGCACGACTATACCGTACATCATCTTGATGTATGCTAACCACTTATAGCATACCCTTTACCGGTTACTGTAAGCAAGGGCGGTTGGTTTGGCCTTACTGGAACTGGACAAGAGTCTCATCTTTCATATTATAGATTAACCTGCCTTCCAATCGTGTGATAAATATGCCACAATTTTTTAATACATTATTTATTTAGTGTTTTCCACTCGCCAGATCTCAAAAGTTGGTGCTGAAGTCCCAAAGTTCTACCTTAACCTCTGTATACATATATCTGTGTATAGAGAGGAGAAATGAAACTTGGAGAGGGTGTCCTAATCAATCCAGTAGAAGCTCTTTTTCATTGCTGTTTTTTTGTATCAGATCAGAACAAGCAATGTGAATCAAGCAACGCATTTAGCAAAGCTTGTCCTTTCTATTAACTATGAATTTTTGATAAAAGAACTTAGATTTTTATAAACTTTGTAAAATAAGTCTATTTTCAAAAGGAAACAAAGCTTTTCAAAGAGTGGTTTCAGGTGATAGGAAGGTCATGGACTACTGATCAGATGAGCTATTGCTGTAATTTTTGACAGTAGATATCCAGCTCTTCATGTTGTAAGGTTGGTCACAAAGGTCAAATGACATCATTTATGTATCTACTAGGAGAAAAGTCACATTTCCAGAACTTCTGTACCTTTCTGGGATGAAAACTCATGTGAAAACTACATAAAGTTTTCTCATTTCTCTTCTAACCGTTAAGAATGTGGGTCCCTGTCTAAACACTGTAATTATTTTAATTATAAAGTCTCCATTGACTTCAGTGAGATGTGAGATTATATCAAGTCAAAAATGATTACAGTTCAGATATAGGAAAGCTCAGAGGAAGCAAACAAAGGGAGTCACAGATATTCTCAAAGCCATTTAAAAAGCACTAAATTAGACACTTGTCTCCATCCCTTCCCATCCTCAGCTCACTACATGGCTGTAGTTTATCAGCCATGGTATAAAGAACCGCCTGTGTTTTAATCGGCACAATTCACTCCCCRCTTCATTCACATTTCTTAACAAGAGGTCTACTCATCCTCTTCATTTGCCAGGAGCAGAATGGAGCTTTGGGGAAGCAGAAATTAGAGAGGAGCTTTAAGGTATGTAAAAAGATGCTTTCTCTCTGACCTCCAAAGAGAAAGAACTGTTCTAGCCACATGTCTGTGAAATGCAATAAAAACAATTACGCCCTTGGGATCAGTCCTAGCAATGGGAAGCCACTAAGCATTCTAGCTGCATAGATAATCCAGGTAGTTGCATGAAAAATGAGGAATTTAAAGAATTGCTGGGAACGGGACTCTGGCCGAAAAAAAAAAAAAAAAAAAAGCTTAAAGACTAGCTAGGGGCATTGAACATAATTTAATATATTTCTGGCAGAAAACAAATAAGAAAATACTCGTCTGCAAAATACTCATCTGCAATTACAGAAGATGTCATCTCTTTTGAACCACAGTTTGCAGAATCTATTTGTAAAACTGCTGCGTTTTCTTCTCATCCGCACCCTACCCAGCACAAAGCCTTTGCCCTCCAACAGCATTAATAACATCTATGCTGAAAAATGCAGGAGAGATTAATACAGCTTGAAGCAGGGTGATATTTCATGTTTCCACTACACTGTCCACATTGTTTGCAAGCTCAATTCAGGAAGATATGGGTAGGGTTATGGGTATGAGAATATGTAACAGGTTGGGTTCAGGAACAKACTGAAGCAGCTCAAGTTGGGTTCCAAACTTTCTCATATCCTCAATTTAGTCCTCTCATATCCTGCCTTTTAAATGCTCAACTTGCCTTCCTTAGCTCACGCTAATTCATCCTGCGGATAGTTGTTTTGCTCTGCCTTATCAGGCCATTATTCAGCATCAAAGGTTTCCTGTGATTACAGCAAAAAGATAAAGCGTGTAAACTCCTGTATAAAGAATGGATGTATTAAATGGATATCTCAAATTAACAATGCTATCAAAGATTGCTGTTGTATCAAAATGCTTAATATACGTAGGCCAGTTGCCATGGAAATGGCAAAGCTTCAAGAATGAATTTTTATTAACGGTAAGACTTTGAGAGTCTAAGTGCTTTCCACTAGGCMATATAGGTACCTAAACCAGGAAAAAAGTGGCAATTGCTAATCTTGATGCAAGGTAGCTGTCTGGTACACCTTTAAGCAGGTGTTTCATACGACAACAGGCATTTGCAATAGGTRTACATGCACCCACGGTGCGCCTGTTTACAAAGGCACCAGCTTTTGCAGTAGCAGAATCCATATTGCCTTGAGTTCAAGTTGTTCAGGAACCAGAACATCTGCTTTCTGCAATTCTCTCTATAGGCACTTTTTCACCTTATAGAATGAAAAGAGCAGTCAATAATGGCAGTTAAGAATAACTTAGGATAAGGGTAAGAAAAGAAGTTAGTATCTCATGAGGATTAAAAGCTTATGTTGGATCTGTCAGCAAGTGTAATGCCTTACCCAAACTGTACCTGGTTTGGCCAGGAATGACCTGGAGAGTCGCCATAGGAGTGATGTTTTTGCATGGAACATGCCATTTTATCCTGTAAGTTTTCTGTGGCTCAGGCTGAACATGCACCAGTAACAACTGGTGATGATTTGAATGGACATTTGAGAGGGTAAAATGGCACTTTCCTGTGTTCTCATTAGCTAAAAGGGTGTTGCACGTTGTCTCTCTCTGCGTGAATGTCATATGAGCTCCTTCTGATGCAGCTGAAGAGTAGACCCACTGAATTTGCTAAATTTGTATAGGTCTAGCATGAGGGAAGAACAGATCCTCCTGTAGTCCCTTCTAATTTTATCATCAGTGACCTTCTTTTCTGTCACCGGAAAAAAACATCATATAAATTACAAAGGGAACAGGGAGGAACAGAAAATCTAATTATTTCAAACTGATACCTACAGCTTCAGTTTAGATTATGAATAATACAGTGATATTCACCGGCTGTACCTAACAGAGAAGCTGCTGAAGACATCTAAGGCTTCCACATCACCAAGACACTGCACTGACCGAGAGGATGAGTTACCAGTACTTTGCTGAAGAATTACTGATGCTGTCACTTTGTGGACATAAACTTACATCAATTATCCTTTATGCAAGCATCTGCTATTAACAGATGTAAACAATAATGAAAAAAATATTATAGATGAGTCAGTTCCATTTCTTTTCTAATAAAAGACTGGCAAAATACCAGTACTATTAACATGATCTTTTCAACGGTATTTGAGGAAGTGTAGAATGAAGAAGCCCCACTGCCTTCTTTTTTTTTTTTTTTTTAATTATGTCAGTTACAGCCTTAGCCTTGAGGGGTGTTAAAAAGCAGCAGCCCAACCTTTCCAGCATTTTCCATCCAATTCCAGTTTTAAGGGAAAAGCATCCACCACCCTGCCTGTATTCTGAGACCATGGGTAAATGGTATCTTTTGTAGAGCCTGTCTATCATTCTGTAAATTCTGCGAGAGCAAAGAAAACCTGCCGCTTCAAAAAGAGAGTTATTGCACACATTTGCTGTGAAAGCCATCAATGCTGATACGAGATCTGAGATACATTTGTTTGGGGAGAGCACAACGGCAGGAAGCAGGCTCAGAAATAAAGCACAAGCCATCTTGCATCACCAGAGAACGCCAAATCAGAAGGGAACATTTCCAACATAAGTTAATGTCAGAGTTAACTGAAATAACCTGTGCATTTTAGCAGTTGCATATGTGTAGTCAGTAGGGATTTTTCTAGCTACACGTGTTTTTTTTCCCCTGCATCTGCCGGATAAATCAGAGTGCCAAATGAAAATCTAGTACGCAGGGACATCATGTATTATAATATCGTGGCACCCCCGGGAGGGCTGCAAGTTCATGATGCAGTGAAGGGACGTGCAGCGCTGAGCTCCTGCAGGACAGGCATTCCCGCATCACTTCCATTCGGGAACACTCAGCACCAGCAAAGAAGGACAACAAAAAGCAGAAGTATCATACGCCTTTCTCTCTGACAAATGGCCTTTTAAAAGGCTCCACGTGTGTAAAAGCAAATTGACCTCAATCACTACTGCATTACTCCAGTTTCATTGCATTATAACTCCGCAGAAGTGACACCAGGATGGATTTTAACTAGCATAAAAATAGAACAAAACAGCATTTAAATAGGCCTATATTTCAATATTTGGAAACAGGATAAACAGGCAAAACTGGCTAAGTGTCAATTATTACATTAATGTAAACCCAAATAATCAGAAAGGTTTTTTCTCTTACCTCTACAGTGTTCTCTTACAGAAAGGAAACCACTCAGCATTTCCCTGCAATCAGTGTTGTGAAAATTTAAAATAATTATCACAGCAGGATAAAATTGAGAATATGCATGACAAGCAATTTGTTACCACCTTTTAAATTCTCTTAAGGTAGGTAGTGACTATAATTTCCTTCTTTTTGTTTTACAGCATAATTCAAAGCAAATGCCATGTAAAGATATGTCAAGCACTGCTTTGATTTAACCTGAAGCTCACAATGGGAGTAATTCATCACAAGGAATTACTTCCTTGATTTTTGCCAGTTAAACTCCTATTTAGGAGAAAAGAAAAGTCTGTTTTTGCATATGTTGGATTTATTCAGTGGTTTATGGCAGGGACGTTAGAAGTTAGTCCATGCATCCTTTTAAGATGGTGCTGTTTAAGCTGTTTTTGCTGGGGCAAAGAAAAATACGAGACGGTCTAATATAAATTCTTCAGTGTTACACAATATAAAAACACCAACAGTCAGCTCTCCTCTTATGGAAAGGAAAACTGTGCCATTTTGCACCTTTCCCAGACAAGGTGGCCATGCAATGTCAAAGAATGGTCATTTATAGCTTTTAACCATCATTATAAGGAAAATCAACTCATGGCAGAATGAAAACTCACTGACAGGCATAGGATATGTAATATCCATAATACACCCCAGGGAAAGGATCTCCAGGGATTGGCATTTGGCTAAAATTTGCTCCACTGAAATCATGAGTGAGGTACCATCGGACTGATATTTTGTGTGTGTGTCCTATCCTAAAAACAACAGAAGAGTTCAGGGAAAACGAATCTTGATCATGTAAGGGAAAAAAATAATAAAAAGAAAAAAATCTTTGATTTTAGAGAGGCTCGGCTTACAGTAACTGAACTTTCTCCCCTGAAGGAGAGGGTAAGTGATAAAAGTGTGATTTTTGAATGCTGCATCTCTGTGATTCCAGCCTGCCCAGCTGCATTGCAGAGCCATCTCCTGGTTGCAAACGACAAATCTGCATTTGCTGAAAATAAGTATGTGCATGCACCTGTATGTGTTTTACTCCAGCCAGGCCTTTCCAGGAGTTCCAGTTCTCTATTTTGGACCACTTTAGAAAAACTGCACTGAAACAAGACAGTGTGGATTCTGCTTTGTTCTCTATGCAAATGACACGGCGACATGTCAGGATTTTTAAAATCTTCCACTTGGTGCAATTAGGTCCATCTACAATTCTACAAGAAACTACCTAAGACTGTGGACATTGATGCTGAAAAGTGATGAAAATGGAAAAAGACCCAAAAGAAACAAGATGGGAAAGGTTGGGGCTCGATCCTGTGAAGCCTCTCCTCTCCAGTACCCCCTGCCAGGCTGTTTCCACCTTCCATAACATTAATTTGTCAGCCACAGGCACCACCTCCTTCRTTTTCTCTTTTCTTAGTTTCTTAGCATTTCCTATTTTGGGTTGATTGTCGTGAGTTTTAGCTAACACAACATTAGGTTTTGCACTGATTACTGTGCTGGAGGTGGTTGCTAGATGATTATAGCCTAGACAGAAAACTAATCACACTGCATCTCTGTCTCAGTAAATTTTCCTTGTAGTTGTGTGATTARAGGTGGCCGGTCTAATTCCAGTACAAGTCTCTCCTCCCTTATTTCAGAAAGGCCAAGGATTACCAAGGCATGGAATCAACAGTTTCTTACTAGGATCAGCACTAGAGACATAGTAGTGAAAGGAGAAATATATTAAGGAAAAAAAAAAATCTAAATCTATAATCTAAATTTATACCTATAAAAATCTAAATATATATGTGTATGTATGTGTATATATACATACAGTTATACCAAGTCACTGGCCTACCACTAAGCATCTTCGTTTCTATCACTCTCCCAAACAGAAATTCAATCCTCAACAGGAACTGCAGGTCTCCCTTATTAAAATATATATTTTATATATGTGTTTTTTAGTTTTTGCAAGAGAACAGGGTACTACAGGGAATCCTGACTTTGGGTGGATAKGCGCGCTCGTACAACGCTGCCCAGGGCCGACATTAATCCCTATGGAGCAGCTGTGCTTCAGGCTCCAGAACTAATCCTATGGGACGTCACACCAAAAAGTCAGATGTTGTTGCCTTAGCAACTCTGCAGCCATTAAGGTATTAACTTTAATTACAGTTTGAATTCTGTGAGAGACTTAAATCTTAAATTGAATAGCACCTAAACCAGGTATTATTAAAATCAATGGCGGGACTCTCAGATCCCCAAGCTGAGATGGCAGCAGCCATCAAACATTCGTTCCATCTGAAGTTTTTTTTCTGGTTTGCCTTGTGCACCACACATATAATCTCGTAAGGAAGTAACTGTGTTTAAACAGAACTCAAAAATAATTTTATTACCTGACAAAGCTGCTCCTTTGACTGATTTACAAATTGCATGCTTTTATATTCATAGGAGCGAAACTCAATGTAGTTCACATTAGGCTGATTACTGCTGAGCAGAGGACTTCTGAAGGGTCATTTTAAGTGTTTGGTATTTTAAAAACACAAGCCCCATATCCTTTGTCCATACCAAAAACACTTAAAACATGTCCTGAGAATAATTAAACTAAGCAAATTATTGAAAACATTTAAAACAAGCACATCCTCTTAGGTCTTTTAGACTGGTAGTTACCAGGAATTGTTTCTTCTCTGTAGGTTTCCCTGCCTGCACTTMAGGTTGTCTTATTAACATATTTACSTGTGAGCAAAACCATTGTCCTATAGTTAGCTACTTTTTTATGGCCTTTAATTCCTTGTCTGTATTTCTGTTAAAGAGGGAGGCTCAAAAACTGTATCAAAAGTTAGAAGAGTGGATTATTTCTGAAACCAAGTGCTAGATCGTGAATGTAGTCCATCTACCAGAGCTTCAGCAACATACATATATATACAGGTCATATTATATATATAATGCCACGTAAGTAATCCTTGCATACAAAGAGCCATATATATGTATATATGAGCCCCCTCCCCCAAATTTACACAAGTTTTATACATTTACAATAAAGGCCATGTTTTCTGTTACAAGATTTTTTTCTTCTGAGCTCTGTTTGTGCGGAAGCYGTAGAGAAGTTCAATTAGAATAAGTGAGCAAAGTTTAAAGTGCTCCCTGAAAGCTTTTTGTTCTTTTCCCCACTGGCGACTATATTAGTAAAAAACACTTCAAAGTAACATTTTGTATGCTCAGCTCACGTTGCTCCGTAGCTATTTTAAAGAGATCATTATAAGCAGTGTTTTCATTTCTTCACTTTCTCAGCCAGCTTTCCTAAMACTTCAAGTGGAAAAATTATGGAAAGAGAAAAAGGAGAGAGAGAAAAAAAAAGACAAATAAAAATGCTTAAATGCTAATAATGGAGATGTGCAAAAACATTCTATATTTGCATGAGGTTTTTATATTCCCCAGAAAGAGGAAAAGAAAGCCAAATCCAAGTTAGTTTTATTATTTAGAAAACAGAAGTGTTTGTCTAGCTCTTCTCTTACATACAAGCACTTTTTTATTGACTGCTGGAGAACTACGAGCAAATTACAGTAAGTTTTAGTGGCCTGGAGAATATCCTTTATGGCTTTTCCTGCATCACCCTTAAAGAGAAAATAAACYACCATTTTCTTCCATGAAAAACAACCTTGACTAGGAGTGCATTTTGGATGTCTGATTCTCTCCTGCCACTGCATCCTCAAATGTGTTTACATTAAGGAAAACTTGGGAAAAAGCAACCACAGAAGAATGGTCTGCTGGAAGGAGAAGTGTAAAGTAATTATTTTAAAATACACTAATATCAGTCCTCTGGAAAGTTTATTTCCTCCAAATGTCAGGTTATGAACACAGATGATACTTGTGTGTACTCTGAGATCAGCAATGCCCAAAGAAGCTCTTCCTTTAAAAAGCAGAGGCTATAAAATGCTGAAAACGAAGGAAAAAATCACAATACCGAGCCATTCAGATGCATTTTCCAGAAACATGGAAAACTAAGTGGCACARATGGCTATCCATGTTGATTATTGCTCATGAAATTAAGGTTAATTGGTTGAAAGAAAGTATAGCTTTTAAAATCATCCTCGCTTAGGTAAGCCTTCCTAAAAGAATACTTCAAATTTGCATATTCTTGCATATAATTCAATATTCCATTTAATTTGACTTCAAGCACACACACTTCACAATTCAACTGAAGTATCTTTCTAAACCTTGAAAAAATAAGATGGACTTAAATATATACTTAAGCACTTTCTTGAGACAGAATTTATGCCACAGATTATGCTTTAGATTATCACATTGAAATAAGTTTCCCCTTCTATTGTATTATCATTTATGCCATCTATTTTCCTGCTCCATTTAACCAGGCTGGAGGGAAAGTCACTCTGGCAATTTCATCCTCTGTTGTAGATGGATGGGAATCAGAACACAAACTGCAAGTGACTGTACCTTGGGWAAATCAGGATTCAGATCCAAGCAAATTTCATCCAAGTATTTGGGAATTTTTTCTCTTCTTGCAATGTTTGCATTGGTTCCAGCAATTACATAAACTATTTTGCGTTCTAAGACTTTCCTTTCCTTGTGTTTAGATTTCCCTGCACTGCAATCCTGAGACTACCCTGTCTTTTTCCCTTCACCTGTTTGCCCGATTCCCTTTCTGCCCATAGATTTTATCCATATCGCCAAGCGCATGACTACTGCCAAAGAGACTGACAGGAKTCGAACTCTGGAATGGTTTTCTGAGGAAAACCTATCAGATTTAAGCATTTCCTTCTCTTGGCTTGCGGAGTCAGAAAAGCAGGAGAGAGGACGAGCGTTTATCTGAGAGATTCTGCATCTAGATTATTCCACAGGTTGCACTTCCGAAAGCCTGGGGCACAAACAAATATGTTTTTTATAATTCTACCGAAAAAAAAAAAAAAGTTTTGAAACTGATTTCTAAATCTGTTTAAACACACATTCTTTGCTTTGGTTGTCAGTTTTTAAAGGTTTAGTTCAATTCAACCTTGTTCAAGTAYTTTCAACCTAGTGCAATCTGTTGGACAGCAAAGTGAACAGAAGTATATGAGAACTCCATTAAAAACCTTTGCATTTGCCTTTAATAAACAAAGTGCACATAACAGCTTTAATTTGCATTTCACTCAAGCCAAATTCATTTATGCTAACAGCACGGAGAATTGTTTTCATTTAAATCTTGTTGCTGGAAAAGCATATTCATTTTTCCCCCCCAAAGAAGCTTTTTCACCCCTAGCAAGCCAGTTAATCCAGCAAAAAATCTGTGGCTTGTCAGTTTGACATTGTTTAATTTGCAACAAACTGTAAACAGAATATAGAAAATGGAAACTCTAATAGAGACAGGCAGAAACAAACTGTATATTTTTGTCCCTAGRAAAATCTATGTGGCAAGAAATGAATCACATACATTTGCATTCCTCCCCACGACATAATGTTAAGTTTAATTACATATGTGTGTAACATCCTATTAGAAGGTATGCACCTAAAGATAAATAAATGCCGGTTTAGTTAATTGCAGTCAAATTCTAGTCAATGGAAGAATATTCTGTGGTCATTCATACATACTTCCGATCTACACACTTCAGAAAGCATATAACATTCTCATTTGCTTAAATGTCAAATGACAGAATTATCCTCATAAATACCATTTAAAATCAAGAATTATTCAGAAATCCTCCAAATGCAATTCAACAATTTTTGAATAAGAATGTCTAAGTCAATGTGTAAGAGGAAAACCTCATCTGGTTTAAATTTCCACTGAGGAGTCAGTCCTACTTTTTATGCTAATAAACCTATAAATTTTAGTCTTATTCACCATAACATTTAATATAGCATCAAATCCAGTCCTTCCAATTACTCTATATCAAGTGACTTGTTAACCAAAGCTGTTCACAAGGGAAGCTGTATACCTGAATTCCCTTAGGCGAGCAGTTTGCTGTGTGATGAGCACTCCTATCTATCCTTAAGTCTTTTAATATTTCTATGTGTTTTAAACATTAGCTTTCCTTGCTTGGGGTTGCTTTGACGTGCGTATAATATGCATGAGAATGATGGGAATACAACACTTGAGTCTGTTGAAAGACATTTGAAAAAACTTTATATTACCAAAATAATTTTGCTAAAGCTGTTACTGATCATGAACACAAATAAACCATAACAAATCCTCAGAGCAGCCACATGKAGAAGTTGTACCTTTTAATATTAAATTACTTCCATACAAAGTTTCAAGTTAAAGCTTTTGACAAATACGAGGATTCTGAGCTACRCTTAGTCATAAGATAATGTGAGAAAAATGATCTTTGGTCATCTCCAACCCGCAGCATTAGAAAGAGATCTTTGAGTGCATCYAATTATGAACCTGAAGCCTAACAGGGGTTTAAAGGTGTGAGACAGACACATTTAATGGCACGTGTTCCTTTGCTGGGAGCCTGTTAACACTGCTAATAATCCTGCATACTCCTCGGGAATGAGGCACATGAAAGCCGGTGCTGCAGCGGAACATCTAATAGGCTGGGTTATATTTTTGCAATGTTTTCCCCTTCTTTTGCTTGTGCTTCCTCTTCATTTACCTTCACTAAACGGCTGTTGTGACACTGAACTGCAATTTCAGTTGCTTGGGATAGCCGTAAACTACCTGTAAACCATAAACTGTTCTGTCATTAGTATTTGTCTTTCCTACTCAGCCACTGTGCCTAACACACTGTCTACATTTCACCTGGCAACATCTTCACTATAGAAAACAACACATTTATGGAAAAACAAACAAACAAACAAAAAATACAGCTAAATCCAACAGCATAACAGAATCTAACACCACTCACTATGGTTCCAGTTCCTCAAGCAAGTGACTAAATGTAAGCATGCTGAATCAGGCAGTGATTCAGCACATGGCTAAGCCAAGCTCAAATAATATTGATTCCCTGTTTATAATTGGGGCCTTTAAGGGTAAAGCAAACTAAAGGTAACAGGCAAGAGAGAAGGCAAGCTGAGGAGAAAGAGAAGTTATGAATAAATTAACATAGTGAAAAGTGAGGAAAAAAGCGAATCTTGGGTTCGTGCGTGAAAGCAGGAAAGCCCTGAACATGAAGAAGGAAGCAGAGAAACAAGCCAAGAGAAAGGCGAAGCACCTCGGGGAGGTGGGCCACAAAGGATCAAAAACTGGGAAAACAACAACTCAGAGTGGAATCGAAACCAAATGATGCTTTAGTAATTAGAGCCAGTCTTTATTTAATCCAACCAATTATCTAAACTGTGATTCAAGCACACTTGACTTCGGTGAGTTGTGTTCTACAAATTTTATGCGTATCATTCTCAAAAGTCAAGTGTGCATCGACTGCGTTTCGGAAAACCAGCTTGGTTTCTGAAACCGTGGAGAGGGGAACAAAGCCCTGAAATAATGTGAGGTGCTGGACCGGACGAGCTTAGCGGACCGCCCAAGGGACCAGATACCTCCGTGATGCTGATGGCCAGGGCTATGTCCACCAGTGACCCCTTTCTTGTCACCCTCTAGAGTCTTTGTGGGATAGATCCTCGTCCTGATGAGCTGCCATGCTCATGGCAGCCTCCGCCACCTCCCCGGGTGGCAGCTCTTTGTGTCCTCTGGTGAGAAAGCAGTAAGTGGCCAGTGTCCTGTGGCCGCCTCTGTAAGCAACCTGTATCTGCTCTGCAAGCTGTCCGACAAGGTGCTGCCGTCTGATCCGGGGCAGGGAGGAAGCACATCCTCACGCCTCTGTCGCTGGGATGCTCTCAGAAAACTGCTCAACTCAGTTTCCAGCAAAGTTTCCAGTCCTATTTTTTCCCTCTCCCTTTCAACAGGGCCAAGACACGCATGCAATTGGGTGTGTTTGTAACTGGCAGGCAAACCACCTGAGCAACACAGGCCTAACATCTTTCTCTAGTCCACTTTTCTAGTGCTCTCGGCAAAGCATCAGTTTCACTGCTATGCACTTGTCCTGAATCCACACAGTTCTCTGTTTGTGTTTGAGAKGGACATCGTTGCCTATGAAAATATTTTTTCAGCAAAAAAAAAAAAATCCGTAACACAAGCATTTGGCAGAAAGAGGCTCTAACTTTTCCTCCAGAAGATCATTTATTCATTAAAAAGTGTCATGTCAGGGCAGCTGTAGTTCTTTTTTAACTCTAGTTGTACTCACTGAATGATTTCTGATAAAGGAAAAATGACAATTTTGAAAACGATGCGATAAAAGTCTATTTCTATGTGAATCTTTTTCTTCTTTGACTTTATTACAGATATCTGAAATCAAATCAATCTTCTGTGGAGGAAACTTGGTGTCACAGAAATCAGCTTTAATTTCTGTTGTTTTCCTTTAAAGAAAGAAAAACGCTTATTTCTGGTTGATTTGAATCACTTCTGAGCAAGTTACATGCCTAAATGTCATTAATTCACCTAATCCTACGTGGCGCAGACTGCTACAGCCAGGACTGGAATGCAATCTTCAGGCTTTAACGGGGACTTTATTGCCAATCCAACCCAGAGCAATCCCAGCTCCCTAAAGAAAAGATAAAGTAACTCACAGTTGATCTTCCCAGCCTACAGCAACGGGAAAAAAAAAAGAACCTCGCTGAATCAGAGGATGTTTGAGAGTGCCTGAAGCACACCGGGAGGCACGAACTCAATATGGTATAAAACCAGGATGCTCCAAGCTGTGGGAGGAGAGGAGAGGGAAGATCTGCCTTGCTCCCAAACACTGACGTGCACCGTGTGCTCTGGTGGCCTAGTTTAGTCCCCCTTAGGGCTGGTGACAGCCTCTGCAGAGCTCACAAGGCTCAGCCCTGTGTGGAGGCTGCAGGACTCCGCCTGTCTCGAGGAGACYGTGGGTTTAAGTGTCTGAGCTGCCAATATAAGGTGAGGGTCAGGGTTTATTGCTGGGGTATGGCTTAGGTTAGAGTTTAAGGTTAGTGTTAGAATTTAGGGTTAGAGTTTAGGGTTAGGGCTTAGGCTCAGGTTTAGGGCTTAGGGTTAGAGTAGTTTTAGGGTATAGAGTTAGGGTTGAAGGATATTTTTAGGGTTAGAGATAGAGTTGAGTTTAAGAGATAGGGTTAGAGTTTAGGATTAGGGTTAGTATCAGCATTAGGTTTAATGTAGGGCAAGGGCAAAGGGCTAGGGTTACATTTAGGGTTTGGGGTTAGGAGTAGATTTAGGAATAGTGTTTGTGTTTATGGTTAGGGTTAGAGTTAAGGGTTAGGGTAATGTTAGGGTACTATTTTAGTATAGTCTTTAACAGTATGGAGCTATCTCCTGGCTATCTCAATTCTTTAACACGTCATTTATTTTTCTTCTTGTGAATAGGGGCAATGAGTCTTCAGTCCACCTCTCTCTCAACACAGCAGTGAGTGACTGGGTGATGACACAGCAGCCTGATGAAAGTAATGAGGTCAAACAGCACATGGAAAACTGGAGTCAAAGTTCATTTTCAGGAAGCAGGGAGTGTACCAGTGCTGGATATATTTCATTTTAAGGTGAATTCCTTGCATTCAGAGTTGTAGTTCAGAAAACTAGAAGTCACTGAAGAGGTCCCAGCTGCATCAAGGTTGAATCACAGCTGAATGTCACCCCTAYGCTGTGCCTCTGTAACCCACAGATGTGTCTCTGAGGGATGCAGGAGAGTGATGAGATTTGAAAATTATGAAAGGTGCCAGCCTGAAAGTGCTGCAGTCAGCAAAGGTTGCATGCCCCTTGCAAAACAGCAAGAGCAGTACAAAAAAGTTCGACTGGTAACACCAATAAAAGTAACATAAAACTTCTCTAAAGAAAACAYGGAATGAGAGCTAATGCACAGATCTTCACTAAGGGTGGAAAAGCGAGAGGTTTGTTGTGAAAAGCTTTTCTACCCTGTTAAAAATATCGATACCACATGCTGGGACTGGCACTCTCCAAGAAGTAAATATTGATTTCCCTCTTTCCTTCTGCACAAATGGCAGACACCAGCTTTCCCAGCTCTGCCTCCTTCCATTGTTTCAAGGCTGACAGTGTCTGTCAGTGTGGGATTTATATCGTCTCCTTATCCTCTTGTTTTCTGTCCCTGAGTCACACAGCACTTCTCTCTCTTTATAACATTTATAGGTTTTCTGCATATGTCTGTGTGTGTGTTCATATGTGCAGGGAATAACGGGAGAGCAAAGGAGCAGTTGAAATTAATGTAACGCTCCCTCTGTCGGTTCTGATGTCAGGCCCAATCCATCTAATTTCAGTGTTACTATCAGGAATGCTGTAACAATTTTCTGGGAACACATGGTGCTAGTGATGATAAAAGATTTCTATTTAAAAAATACATACTTCCCTGCAGATCACCCTGTAAGACATAAGTTTGCTGTATAAGAGTGAACCACAGACATTATATTACACTCAGTTCAAATAATATAAACAAGAATCTTACTTTCTGCACAGCAGAATCCATAATTTCACCACTTATCTAACAAATGTGAGTGGCATAAGTGAAACAATGTCAGGGGAATATATAGGCRACTGCGCCTTGAACTATCTAAGCACTTGAAATGATCTTAAATAATGATGCTAAGCATAATTTGGGGCAAAATGCACAGGATAACAGCAAAATATTCACTTTCTTTTTGATAGAATACCCGCCATCTTTCAATATGAGACGCCACAAAAGGCTTACAAAATAGTTATTTATTTCCCTGAAGGTCACCCGGGTGCAGTAAGTTCATTTAATTTTCTTGACAATAGATCTAGGCTTGTTATGTGCTCTGTGAAAGAAGACAGCAAGTGCCTGTCTCTCTAATGCATTTCAAGCAAATATTATTTTACCTCTGAAGAAAGAAAGAGAAGGCAGAAAAATCTGACTCAGCGATATCTGTGCTAACTCTGGGGCATCTGGTAAAAACAAACGCAATGCAAAAATTGTCCTATTGGCCAGAAATTGGCCACAAATCTGGCCAAGCAGGGTCTACCTCTGCAGCAAGTTAGTGCAGCGCCTTGGCCGGAGGGTGCTGGAAAAGCTGGCTCCTGCCCACAGGATTCAGCCCCTTTTATTTTTTGCCTTAAAACACGAGGGCGAGGCCTGCCCTGTGGGACTGGCTGCTGCCCTTGGCGTCCAGGAAGGTGCCAGGTACCACTGTCAAATCATGCTTGGGACGATCAAAATCACAGGAGAACCATGGGATGATGCACCAGCCCCTTCACTCTCCAGCACAGAAGCTGCATGTGTGGCAAGTCAGTGAAGTGCAACACTGTGTTGCATGTTTAGAATTCCACTGTGGTGCCAAGAATTTGTAACAGATACTAAAAAGCAAGTATTTTGATTTTTCTGAGGACTCGGTTTACTTATTTTTCTTACCTGCAAAATTTTTGTCAATCTTACTTCTTGTCCTATGCCRTTTTCCTTTTAAATTATCCCTACTCCTCTGCGTAATTCATTTATTGGATACTAATGCCCTCTATTTTGCATGGACTTGAAAATGTATGTCATTCATGATTTGATATTTCTTGCCCCAAATTACTGTCTGCTTCTCTAGTGACACAGAATAGAACGGCATCTTTGGAAACATGGATGCAACTTGTCCTTGGGAATTATACCTATGCAGACTGACAGGGCATCAACAGCGTGATGCACAGGCCTATTTTAATGCCTCCCCTAGTGCTTTTGTCAGTAATATGTGGAAGACGAGGCAGGCAGGGCGTTGCAGAAGAGGAAATCTGCTGTGGTACCACGTCGAGATGCAGGCAAATGCAGCAATTAAATGGGGTGTCAAGCATGTACGCTGAGGATAAACAAACAAACAAAACTAATTACTTCAAATTTGTCTGGGAATTGGTGAATAATAAGAGCTATGAGTTATGAGAAAGCTATTAGTGTTGCCACATTTTCTCCTGTCCATCTTTTCAGCAATGAAATTTTACAAAAACTCTGAGCCATAGGAGATTTTTAGTCATTAAATTATTTGAGAATGGGAAATCTAGGAAGATCTCTTACAGATCCTGAAGGACATGAATTATCAGCTTATATATAGTTGTACAAATTGCATATTATATTATAATAAATATAATCATATAAATGTAGCAATAGTGTCGATCTTTCAAGTGCCTTCAGCACCAACCTAAGGGCGAATCTGTGCGGAACTGCTAAAACACATTTATAGGTAGTTGAATTTCCTAGATGTGGATATTTAAAAYTTGGTATTTTGCCTAACTGGAATTTGTAAAGAAATAGAGGAGAAAAAAAGAAATCAAAGAATCGACAGTTTAAATAACAAAGTTTTCCTATTTGAGTAATTGAGTTCTTCAGCTTAGGGAAACTAGAGATTGGAACTGATTAACTTTTGTGATAAACATGTTAATGGCAAAGTTAAACGGGACCAAAGCAGGAAGTTTACATGCAAAAACTTAATTTTGTCTCAAATTTTCTGGTATTCTATCGCTTTAAAAATACTGTGCTTTTTCACTGAAGTATTACTCTAACTTCCGACTTTCACACACGAAAAAGCATTTTGTAAAGAAAAGGCTGGTTCTATGTAAGAAATTAAACCAGTCTCCAAGCTATAGTATTTTGGTTTTATATTTCRTAAAAAGTTAAATTTTCGGAAAAAGTTAAATTTGACTGGCAAATTCCAGCTTTCCTTTTACTTTTAAATAAGCAGTTTTGTTTTCTATTTAATTTTGTTTTTAAAATAAAACTACCACCAAAAACCACTGGAACTCTTTGATGAATCTGAATGAAATATTCTAATGTGACACCCTAAAAAAAAAAAAAAAAAAGGAGATATGATAAGAAACTGTGAAAACTTGCATGAGTAACTGCAATCATTTTCTCTTAGCAAAGTCTGGGAGGGCTGCCAAGAAAACTCTTCCGTCTGACAATGGTTCCTATGCAGCWCAGTAATAGAAAGAGTAAATACATAAATATTAGTGCCAACAACGTATAAGAACATATTTATGGTGAAGGAAGAGGTGTTTSTTGAAACTTGATTTTCCTCCATCATCACTATGATCACCAATGAATACTAAATGTACTGTAGCATTTTATGAGAGGATGCACTTGTCTTCTGAGAAATGGACACRGCATAAGCCTAATGTACGAGGATCAACAGGCTACGGAAAAGAATTGACTCCAAAATATGGCATTTTCATGCAAGGTAAGGTACAATAAGAAGTTTGTTAAACTAAAGAGCAAGAAACAACACCTCAGAGCTGAGAAAATCKTCTAAAGAAACTGCCTCTGAACGCTCGTGATCTGAATGATGCTGAAATAAAACTTGTGCTCAGTACAAGCAAGGGTAACAGTTGGATAGAGGTAGTCTTGAAACTGTGTCTGGATCCATATCTGAGCTTTTAGCAAATACTATGTGTTTAAATTTGAGGCTCATTTATTAACCTGACTTCATAATACTAAGTCATAATTTGCCTTTAAGAGGTTTTTTTTTTAATGCTATCTTACAGAAAATGTCTGTGGGAACCAATGGGTTTATAACAACGTACACAAGCTAGGAATATGCTCCTTTATCTTTCATTTATCTTTCAAAAGCACCGATTGCAGAAACCCTATATCCCAGCCTTGCTCGTAGCCGGAAACATCCGACTGATGAAGCCGGAGGCTCCCGGGAGTATTAGTGCCTCAGAAGGGACCCGAGATTAAAACTGAAATGTGGAGAATATCTCCGGTATCTCCACTTGGCAGTTTCAGACAGCTTACAGCACATTACCTCACTTCCGTGCCTTTCAGTGCTTGGATGTCATAAATTTCACTGACACACCATTAACATAGGTAAATAGACTAAATAATTGATCTCTCCAGAGAAACATTAGAACCCACTACAACGCAGCTCTGCAGCACATGTGAACAAGTCTCTACCAGCAATGTACATACCTCCATTGCTTTTCTTTTTTTGCACCTACAGCTATATAAATATATTTGAAATTAAAATTACTTTTCTTACAGTATCTTACTTTGGGCTGTTTTTCTTTTATTTGTTATGATATGAAAGACCTTTAATAAGTGAAGCCTGAGAAACAGCTTACCAAAAGAAGTTATATTTCGTGTTTTGGAGGAAAACAAAAAATTATGTTATTCATGTAGTCCATGCTAATGGCAAGATGATTTTATTTTCACGAGGAAAGAGTATGAATGCATCAGTGTGGTGAATTTATGCCGTAGAACAGAGGAAAAACGGGACCATGAGAAGTCTTCAACRTCGATGCAGGAAGCAAAACCCTGTCCATGCCAGGGCTGCCTGGAGAGCTCAGCTTGGAGACAAGGCTTGGGTCAAACACCTGGAGTTTCTCTGCTGATCTTACGCCTGCAGTTAGCAGGTCTCTCCCAAGAGCTGTATTGATTTCAGTGGCTCTTTGTTCTCCAGTCAATACTTTGCATAGATCAGCTTTTATAAAAATAGCCAAGGGCAAAGTGAAAAGATTTGAGGCAGAGTAAGAAGATCTGACAGAGCAATAGAGCAACAGATCACTCAGGACAGAGGTAGGCACCGAAGGCTCAGAGGAACCAGCCTTGGAAGAGGGAAGACATAGGAATTGTGAACGGAGCTGCCACAAGAAGCTGCAGCAAGCAGCAGACACACAGCACGAGACAGTGTCTAAACATGGCTAGCCCTGAAAACACTGAGGCATATGGGAGCAAATATTGATGTCTGAGACTGGTGGATGCACGGGGTGTTACAACAACAGTATCCRTACTGTCTGAATGTATTTACCTTGACCTCTCCTAATGATTTGCAAGGCTGCTCAGCACAACCAGCTTGGCAAGGCTTGTCTGAGTCTCTTCCTCACTCCTTGGATATTGTGCTCTGCTCTTTCAGTCGTCGCCTTAGTGATGCTCATGAAAATGAAAAAAAAAAATAAAAAAAAGGAAAAATAGGAATTTCTGGGCTGAATTCAAAACCAGAATTACATCTAGCCTAGCTGAGCTCCTATCCCTCAGCTGCTAAGCTTTTGGAACATGTCTTGGCACGAGCCAAGCATGATCTATGAGATCATGAAAGAGGAAGCCAGACTTTGGCCAGTATGAACTTGGACAAGTCCATTAGACCCCTATTAAACTGGGCACGCTTCCAACAGTTGAAGATTGCTCCCAATATGCTTTTCTTTGCTTCCATTTTTAGCCTGTTAAATATTGCTAATTAACAAGCAATCCATATGTATCTAGCACTACTTAATGAGGAGAAGCACCTTCAGTGCTTCCAGAGCTATTTATTTCCTATCCAACCCCGCATCTGGGTTTGCAATCTGTGGGTGGCTGAAGAGAGTTGGCAGGACAACGTCCTGACCACCTTGTGAAAAGCCCCATGCACTTTCATCCTACACTACAGCTTGACTTTGCACTAAGGAAGAGCATTACCTAAGGCATAATCTTCTGGTGAAGTGATACATGACTGCTGGCAACTTATTAAAGATAAGTTCTTTCTTTCAGTTGTGTTTACTTCACATAATTACTGGCACCACAGGAGAAGGTTAACGTCCCACAGTGGACATGCACAAAATCTCTCTGATTAATACGATATTACTTTAGTATTATGAAACAGAAATCATTCAGGGAAAAAAAAAAAAGAAAGAAAAAATGATCCAGTTAGGATTGATATTTAAGGACAAAACTGGAAAGTCAGTTGGACAAAGCTTCACAGGAAACCTCACAAGAGCCCAGAGATAACTACAGGTAATCCCCAAACATAAGGGGCTGGAGCATCTACCCTACAAAGAGAGGCTGAGAAGACTGGGATGTCCAGCCTGCAAGAACTGCTCAGGGGAATCTTGCCATGGGTCTAAGTATCTGATGGCCAAGAGTAAGGAAGAAGGAGCCAGACTCTTGACACAAACACCCAGAGACAAAACAAGAGTCGATGGGCCCAAGCACAGAGAAGTCTAAAAGAAGAAAACTCCTGCTGYACAGGTGGCCACACACTAGAAGAGATTGCCCAGAAAGGCTGTGGAGTCTCCAACCTTGAGATGTTCAAACCTAACTGGTATGGTCCTGAAGAGTCCTGCTTTGAGCAGGGAGGTGGGAACAGTGAGATCCCAAGGCCACCTCAAGCCCCAAACCTTACGTGCCTCAAAGATCCAGGACATGAAAGAACATGCTCATTGCTCGGCTTTGCTACCCACGTCCTTGCTCAGGGGTCCCTGCATGAGTCAGGATATGACCTCTTGCACTTTGTCTTTTGTTTTCCTATTTTGGAAAGGAATTATCCTTGTGAATATATTTGTGCTCGATAAAGGACATGACTGTCAATATGTAAATTGCAGATTCTGCAAGAAAAACGTGATTCCTAATTCTGGTAGTTTGCAAGAAAGTCCCAAACCCTGGGGTTTGGATTGCAGTTGAGATTCTAGATGATACAACTAACCAGCACTCAGCGTCACATTCTACTTGATTAGGGCTCAGGGATGTGCACTTATATCCCACAGAAAATATTGCTGAAGCGCAAGACACATTTTTTTTTCTAGCTTACTGATCATCTCCCTTGCTCCTGCACATGGAAGGAAAAACACCATTGATTATTTAGAACACATAACCTTTCAGAAAGCCTAATTTGGCTGTGACTTTCTTCGTATGAAACATATCATTGCCTCATTTGTGGCCAGAATAGTTTGAGGTAATGGATCAATACACAAGAGATTTCAGAACCTGCAGAACTCACATGCCCTGGCAAGGGAGTTATTAGGAAGACACACACAGATCCTAAAATCTAGTAAACAGAAACAAATAGGTGTAGAAGTAAGTGGTGTTTGAGACATGGCAAACCACAAAAATAGCAGAGTAGCAGGTTGTTTGACTGTTGGGAGAAAATGAATGAAGCAAGAAAAAGAACAAAGGAAAGAAAGAGAAGGAAGGAAAGAATTCAAACAAAAAATATGCACATAAAAAGATGAGCACATGAAAGCTAGGCACAAACCAGCTCACATTTTCTAATTTATGATGGGCTTTATAGATGTGTAATAGAATGTCACTATGAATCAGATGAGTGACACTGATACAACACAAAACCTAACCAAAATTATACAAACCTTTGTGATAATATTAAAAGAAAAAAAATTATCTGAAACACAAAGTCCAGCTTATATAGCTTATATACCTTTCCTAAAATGATTTGCATGTGCCATTTAAAGAACAGAAAATGTTTTAAAAACTGGGTTAATAATTCAGCTCTTTGACTCAGCACAAGCGATGAAACGCAGCCATGTGTTCAGATGGTGGAGGCACCCATCGTTTTAAGGCTGGTAAGTCTTCCCACACTTTCCAAAGCCATCTGTTAAGTGAAAGGGCATTAGGTACGTGCTGAGCTAATAATTTTTACATCTAATCATTRCAGGCAACACAACACATTGTCAAGAATGATGGAGAAATAGCCTTGGATACAGAAAGCTCCACACGTGACTTGATAAACAGTAGGTCACTGTAGGTTTGCGCGGGCTCTCCTGAGTGAGGGTTTTGCAAGCAGAGGTCCTGCTGGGAGAACACGAGTCTTGTGCTTTCGCACAAATTCCAAGTGTTATTTTTGTGAGCAACTTTGTGTGTTTTCGTTGGAGCTGTTAAGAAGATTCTCAGAAATGCAGATTTGAGAACTGCAGAGTTCACCTAGTCAGTATCTGGCAGACCCACGTGAACGTGGCCACAGCCCTGGGCCTGCAAGTYGTGTCCGTATCAGCAAGAACCTGGCAGCCCCCAAACGAGATGCAAAAAATACCCCTGCCRTGGGGCCAGAGAGAGATGCTGCCCTCTGCAAACTATGTGGCCCRTGGAAGGTATGTTGAAAAGATTAATGGTCTTCTGCTGTAATATTGGTCTCAGAAAATACTTCCTGTATCTTTCATGGTACTGTTCATGCTCCTACTGTTCAYGAATTGTGAAAGAGCTGCATAGACACATGGGGTATAAAAAAGACCCCATCAGAAGCGTATTTTCCTCTTTTCAAATTGCAGCAAAATAGAGTGTATCTAAACTGAAATGCTGGGTCACAGCTTAGTTTATGGAATACAATAGTGACCTAAATCCTGCAGGAAATCTGAAGCAGAAAGCCTATTAAAACTAATGGTTGTGATCACTCTTTTAATGTGTTGGTGTAAAGTGCTTCTGTTAGGTGTTCAAATTTATTAGACATATTCTAACCGTAAGACTTCTTAAATTGACCATTCTGTTCATATTTACCTAACACTAACCAGYTTCACTTCTATATTTACTTTCCTTCTTCCGCTATGTTGTAATATATTTTTCTCTTATCATATTTCTGAAAAGCCTGAAAAGCCTTTAGGGGAGCTGAAAGTTTATTTCCAATAAATCCAGCACTCGAGCTGCATTGGTCCAATAATTGTGCTACTGTACTGGTATAGTCAGGAGTCAAGCATAAAATCTTAGTAGCCTTACACTTTTTTTCCTCCTTATATGACAAAATAAATTTGTTCTTTTTCAGAATGATCTCTTTTGAACTCAAGAAAAGTCAGAAAATACAAAGATAAAGTGAACATTTCATCACAGACTAACYTAGCTTTAAATTCCTCCCTCCTCTTCTCGGGAGCACAAATAAAAGGCTCAGGGATAAATATCCAGAAACAGGATTTTTCAGCTCTGAGTCACTATTCCCATCTCAGTGAGCTCAGGCTACAGCACTCTTATTTCTGAAGGCTGTTTACTGTCCCATCTGYCCTCCCGAAGGCAGAGAGAGGCAGGAGGCAAAACCCACTGCAGGGATGTGCACAGCCCCGAGAGCCACGACTGCTGAGATTTTAGGGCTGAGCGTTAGGAAACCATCTCCAGAGAACGGCGTCCTTGGTTAGGGCTGCCTAGGACAGGTCTTTGCTCTGCCCACCTCGCAAGTGTAGATCATTCAGTTCCCATTTGGCACCAGGGGAGTCATACATAAGCATTAGGTTTAAGGTGACCGTGGTGAGGGAAATGTACTGCAGAAGGAATGAGGCATTTACCTGTAACTACTAGTTTGTGCTTGGAGACACAGAATGTGTGGAAATTACATGTTTTATCATGTCTATGCTGGCCTTTGCTTTCCAGGGGAAGAGAAAACAGTATTTCAGTTTCTCACATTTGTACCCAGACCTTCTCGATCTTAACCAACAGCTGCATTTTGACAAAGGAAGATTCTATTCAGGCAAAAACAAAGAAAAGAGGCTGTAAGATTTCAGGTATCTCATGAACTGAGTTTGGAGATTAAATCAGGGAAAGCACAATAAAAACAAATGTAATTTGACTGTCTTTCTAAAGATGGAATGATTTAACTTGGTTCTGGTGTGAAAGTTTGGATGTTTGTCTGCTTTTCTTCCTTATAAAGCTGCTGTACAGAGTAGCAAGTTGCCATATCTATGAAATTCCTAATATCACCAGAAAGATATTACAAGCAACTCTAAAATGTTACCATGTAATGCCACTTTCAATGAAATATGGCATTCTGTTAAATTTAGTTCACTATTTTTAGAATTTGTACTTTTCAGAGATAACAAAGATAAGGAATATAAACTTTTTAATCATTAAAAATGCCATAAAGAAATTGAAAATAATGTAACCATAATGCTTTTAACATACAATTATGCTTGATTTTAATGGAGCACTGTGTTGAGAGAAGGATGAAGAGCAAAATCACAGACAAAAGAAAAAAAAATCTACTGAAGTGAAACGTACCCATTTCACTGTTTTAAGCCTAAATGTCCTCCCTCCCTCCTCCCTGTTTCTCTGACAGCAGCACTTGGCTTCTAGACCACGTGTCCTATGCTGATGAATAAATAACGTGGAGAATCCCCCTCCTGGGTCATGCTCCTACCCCTGCCCATTTTGTCCCTGCAAACACAGGTTGAAAYGCACATGGACGTGCAGAGCCTGGTGCTCTTCTTGCTACGTAGAGCAGCTCAGCTTCCTCTGCGGATTTTTGCCATACCCCATGGGGCTTGAGAGCTGTTGCTCCTAGTGACACAGTTTTGCAAAGGTGCGGAGAATATTCACTCCTTTGCAGATGTGCCCTGGGATTTCGTGCTTGGTTCACTGCTGGAAAAGGGAACTGAATCCATTCCCTCTATAAAAGCACTATGATGTTATTTAAACTCCTCTTACCTCTCACCTCTCTGGCTTTGTGATTTGGATTAGGGGAAGTGGCTGCTTTCTGAATCCCTTGTGTTTTGTATTCGATGTTTGATACTAGATGGTAGATGGAAACGTGCTATACGGAAGCTTAAGTATCCCACCATGCACAATACAAATTGATGTTAGCATTTTCCAAACACGGGCTTCCAGCTGGAATGGACTTTTACAATATCACAACTCCTGCTGGTAAATACCTTCTCATTTTGCTTACAGATCCTGTCCATCCAGCACTGCAAGCTGGGGGAAGTGACTGCGCTGGTCAAAGTTCTGCACAGTGGGGCTTTTCTGTCTAAAAGCAGAGGACAGAGAGAATAAAAGGATGGGAAAAGCTACATCACAAGATATTAAGAGWAAACTTACACAAGATGGAACCTGAAACCATCCAAACTGAGCTCTAACACTGAGCTCATGGACATGAGCCCCTTCCAGGGCTCTCCAGGAAGAGATGCCAGTTGTACAATTGTTAAGCATTTGAAAACAACCAGTTCTCTGGTTTTATAAGATTTTTAAATGATCTTTTCCCTAATTCAATCTGTTCATTATCGTCAATTGGCTCTGCAGAATTTCTGATCACCCTGTTAACTCATACTGTCGACAAACGGAAAATGAGCATCCTCAGGAGGCAGTGTGGGCACGATGCTATGAAGTTTACTGCTCATATGGCACAAATAATGCTGACATCTTGCAGATATTAAGCACTGAGCATTTTTTATCCAATCTTTGGAACTTTGGTCAGATGCTTCTGTTAGCTATAGATCACTCTGGTGTTGTTGAGCGGAAAAAATAACTAAAAGAGAAGCGGAGGATAACTAAAGACCTCACTGCTGCTACTCAGTTTCTGTGGGTGGAAACCAGGGCTGGAGACTGCAGGAGGCCTGGGTCACATCCCAGACTGTTCGCTGAGCTGAGGGCCTGCRCGACTGTGGGCTGCAAAGCACCTCTGCAGTCAAAGAGGGGCTCACAATTAACGCCCGTTGCAGGGGAAGAACTTTCAATGCATCAAGATCCATTAGCTTGACTGGAAATTATCTATAAATTTCACATTTTCATGGAGGTGTATCTTCTGTTAAGGGAACTTCATAGAAACCTTCCTTCTCTCTCTCTCTCTCTCTCTCTCTCTCTCTCTCTCTTCCTTCCTTCCTTCCTTCCTTCCTTCCTTCCNTCCTTCCTTCCTTCCTTCCTTCCTTTCTTCTCTCCCTCCCTCCCTTCCTCCCTTCGCGTTCATTCCCCTTCAGAACACTACATTTCAACTAAAAGCAGCACACAAGGTTGGTGACAATGCTCAGCTGGTGTGTTGGAAAGGGTAGACAATTTCTATCGAAAATCACTGTTGCTTAAATGAGGAAAGCATATGAATCTTTGTTTATTGAAGGGTGAATCTTTTTATAATAATCTTTCTCCTCCCCTCCCTCCTGCCATTTTCTAGCTAAACCTAACCTCATTTACTTCTTAAACCGTGTACTTTCACCCCTGACTATGCAACCCTCAGCAAACGCCTGAAGAGCCCGGGGCTGGATCAGCGCGTGGCGTGAGGAGGCCCTGTCACAAACATGGGACGAGCACAGTTCATCATACGGCCGCCCAATTCATCATACAGACACTGCCGAGCGCTGAGGGCATATAAATTACATTAACCCAATCAAAGTGCCTCTATCCAAACTAACTGAGGGCGAGCGCTGGTGTGTAGGGTATGTGATGAGCTGTATTCCGAGGAGCGGTGCATCCTTCGCTCCCTAGCACGCGAGATGAGGCACCACCCAGGTGATTAGACCTGACAGACTCCGACCCTGGGAAGTTTCAGCTCCTATAAGCYCAGAGTTGAATGTATTTACGTAGACAGTGTCAAGTGACGCTGCGGCGTTATTGCAAAATTGGCAAGCAAAGTGCTAAACGGGAGCGGATAATGCAAAGGGACAGGAGAAAGCCAAAGTCAACAAGACACAAGGCAAAGAGGAGAGGATTCCTCCCTATGCAAAGGCTCTTAAATGCAAGCAGAAGAAAACAAAATTACCACAGGATGTTATAGGGAATCTAAAAGACACACTTTAAATTTGATAAGTGGAAGTAGAGAAAAAGCTATAGCTTTTTTAGAGAAAAAATAAGCAGCAGATAAATGTCTTCCATGACRAGAGTCAAGGTGCTGACCTTTGGGACTGTGCAAGTAATGGGTTCTGATTAAATCACGCTGGGAGCCTCTGGTAGAAATAAAGGAAAAACTAAATTTTTCAGAATAGCTTGAATAATAATAAATTTCCAAAACCATTTATCTTGAAATAAATGACTAATTTATTCCCAGAATTTTTCATCATTTCTGAATAACATACGTGATGAAGTGTGAGAATGATGCTTGATTAAACGAGGTCCCCAGAGTGTATCAGAGGAGATTTAGTTTGGAAAACAGCATCTGCTCTCTCTTTCTTTCCTCCTCTCAATGCTGTGTTTTTTTCCACTTTTTATAGCATATTACACCCTTTCATTTTTAACAGAATGCGGCAATATTTTTTTCAGACTTTTTTTGTGGTGGCCACACAATGGGTCTTTCAGTGTCTTTCAGTCTTTTGCGGTCTGAAAAATACTGCTGAAATCTTATTTATTTTTCCCATCTGGAAATCAAATATCAAATATGTTGATCTAATCTTAGTCATTCAAAGTGTATAGAGACCTAAGTCATTATTTAATATCATCACACCAGTTATATTTAATTGAACWGGCCTTTTCCTGGACTATCCTTTACTCTCTTTTTGCTTTTAACTATCAATACTGATAGTTAAAACCGACATTGAGCATCCTGGCTTCACTGAGCACCAGTGAGAGGTACAGAGCTTTATGAACGGGCTCAGGTTGGAYGTTTGGCCTCTTTGATGCTTTGTCAGTGCACTCAGTGAAACACAGAAACACAGAAAATTGTCCAAGACAACCGTGTTGTACACACCCATTCCTACCCAGTTTTAGGAGCTGAGCATATGAAGTGCTTGGTTATGAGGCCACCAGAAAAGTCCCAGTGATCACAATAAAGATGCAAACAGTCACAGAGAATTTTACAACATAAAAGTAAAATGAGTTCGGAGATTCCATTAAGTCTATTATTATTGATATTTGGGAAGATGAGGCTCGGGAAGAAATACTGAACAATTATAAGASATAAAGATTATAAGAGTAAATTCAATGATGCAATGACATCTCATATATAGATATAGCTATATAAATATATAGCTATATAAATATAGTTACTTTTATATATTATTATATACTTATAGTTACTTGTATATATTTTAGTGTTATATATATATATACATAAAATATATATATTTATATTTTTCAATTTTTCAATGCAGGCAACATCAAGGCAAAGCAAGGAACAAAGCACAAATATCCAACGAAAAACTCTTTCATTTACAAGCCAGAAAAACACAGTGTCAGAAAAGAGACACAGGATCACCCCAGTAGAGTCTAAATTACAGCATGTCTGACAATTCCCAGCAGGCTGCAAACCTGCATCTCTAGAGAAGCGTATGGAGGCTGAGACTGAAAATGGGGAGGGAATGAAGCCTGCAGCATGTGCCTCCAAGCCCAGGTAGCAYGTGGAGAAGGAGCTACATTGAAGTGTAGCCCAGATGACTGCACGAGAGGATGTTTTAAACACTAACTTGCTGGCTGGGATCAAAATCAGTGGATATCAGTGTGTSAGTTGCAATGAACTTTGAAGAATTCACTGCAGAAGACAGGACTTTAAAAGAGTTTGTAGAATTATCCAAGTATTATATGCTCTGTGGTACATCCAGTGAAGATCTGAAAAGGCTTCTAATGTCTCTCCTTCTCTCTTTCAGTGGGTGTTTTTTTCCTTCTTATAACCAAAAATGAAACTGTTCAACTATGGGCTCTGCTCCTTCACTGGCCCATCTTTYCTCCCTACCATGTATTTACACTTGATTTGAGAGACATGGATTTTTACAAGAAAAATTTATGCCAATATTAGCTAGCAACAAAGATGGTTTGAAAGATAAAACTGCCACTAAATTACCACAAGGCTGTAATTTGCTTGAACATTTTTACAAAATTATAAAATGGGATATTGTATCTATATCCTATTATGAGCAGTAACTTACCCCCGTGAGGTAATAATTACAGTCTTGCTTTTACTTGTTGACAATCTATGACTAATTGCAATCTGGAGAGGATTTAAGCAGATCAGTTCAAAATCAACCATCTAAAGAAAAGTAACATACTTAATGTAGGAATTTATTTGGGCTTGCAGTATTTCCATACTTTAGCTAGATTCTGCCATCTCTACACGTAATGTGAAGCCTGACTTCTCGTACTTGTTCAGTAATCAGATGTAACAGAATATTACCTTGCACTTTTAATAATCCAGCTTCCAAAAAATTATCTCAATTAAAAAAAAAAAAAGGCACCTTTATCACATCAGATATTTTTTATTATGCATATCTTGAATTTCATTCAAAATGCAGGCTTTTGTGTGTTCTTTAAAAAGCAGAGAGCACCACTACTCCTAAAACATCCTATACTCTGTAAAGGTAAAGTGAGGCTACTCAAATCTTTTTTATTCCCATGAACTTTCTCTTTATCAAAATGACATGCCTAATTTCTTTTAAATATAGTATTTATGCTATAACAGTGACTGAGATATTTCAAGTAAGCACAATGTCCACGTTGGAGACTTTCAGATCTGCCTGAATAGCACCAAGCAATTCTCAGTTTGACTGTGAACTACTATGTGGGGAGAAATCTGTGCTCTCCTTTATGTTTATCCACTGGTAATGATGCTACTGAAGTGGAAGAAAACACTAATTATCACTTGCTGACACATTTCAGTTTGTGCCTGCAAAATAAGACTCCTAGTGAGTGACATAATACGGAACCAATAAATATGTATAGGCATTTGTGTTTTTAAAGTGACAGGGCAAWATATGATTATTTTTGCGTTTGTCTTCATTTGAATAGAAATTGCAGAATCAGAGAAGCTCAGAGGCAGACTAAGAGGCAGAGTGTGGGCGGGGGGCTTTGCTGCTGTGGGACTAGGGGAGCTGCAGAGGTCCCCTCCGACCTCCCTGTCCCGCAGCTCTGTCAGCACCACCTGCAAGACGCTATCCCCACTTCCTTGCTTGTATCATTATGTCCCAAGATTACTTTTCAGTAGGAATATCAGATTAATTTCTACCTTATCAATGAGTTTCTGAGGCTGATTTATTTTAAAAGTTTGCAAGGAGCACACTAAATATTTAACTAGCTATCTAAACTCTTCTAATTAACAATACAGGCTTAAGATAGAAGGGAGAACAGAGATCGCTGAACAAGTCAGTATATGAAGGCACAGGTTAATGGAATGGTGGTTCATCAAGCAAAGTATTATTTTGGCAACAATTTAATCATTGAATTTAGTCTGTGAATAGAAAAATGACTTTAGGCATCTGTTCATATTTTTGTGAATAAACTTTCTTGGTGAACTTTTCACCAGCAGTTTGCTTTTAGCTTTCGTTCATCTGCTAGTACTTGCTACTCAGACAAGTGATGGATTCTGTAACTGCGTTTTATCTCTCTGGTTCTTATGAGGATGCCGACAAGCTCACTGGGTTTTCCTCCCTGTATTTTGCATGAACTATGAGAGATATGTCTAGGAAGCAAAGCGCTGCTAAAGAAGGGTAGGAACACTGAATTAAAGGAGCGATGTATCTTACCAGTATTCAACTCCCAATATTACTCACATTTTTCACATTTTTTAAAGATATTCATCTGATGCCATCCACATTTAGCGTGTATGAAACTAATGGAGATAAATGTGTGCCATTATTAGTGGAAACTATTTTCTCTTTCCCACCACTTCTACTGAGGGCCTAAGAAAACTGAGAGGAACATTAATCTCTAAGAAAGAAAGGAAGGAACGTGCAAACAATATCGAGATTTATGCAAACTGGGGTGGTCAAGAAGCTGGAGGGCAATTCACAGTGAAAACATGTGAATTTCAGTGCTCAAAGCAGGGACTGGAATACAGAATCATAGAGTCATGGAATCATTATGGTTGGAAAAGACCCTCAAGATCATCAAGTCCAACCGTAAACTCATCACCACTATGTCTGCTAAAGATCTCTTGTTCTCTCTTTCCAGGAARTCTACATAAATCTTACTATTTTCTAGATTTCTTACAGGTCTTACAAAACACAGAGAGGCCAAATGTACAGCGATTTAGAAACAGGAAAATGTGGAGAATTTCAGGAGCTTTAATACCACAGGCAAAGCTAGAGATCCTGCCATTGTGAAGTGTTTGCAGAACTTTAGTTAAACCACTAATGGAAAATTGTTAGAAACCTATTCATTTTTTTCCCCAAAAAATATGTAATTCTCACTGTTCTTAATAAATAAATACTGATGTTTGTTTGGGTATCTGTTGAGATTAACTGAGACAAGAAGTAAGTATTGACCATAACCAAGATGAGGTCAATACTTACATTGAAGGAAATCAAATCTTCATCTTTGCTGAAAACATGAAGCAAATGAGCCAAACACTAATTTATCCATTGTCTGGATTTCCTGGAGCTTCTGCCAGTGTAACTGAGCATAAAGATTTTTACAGCATCCAGCCTCTATAAAATCAGAGTGACTATCTGAAAGGAATGCAGCAAAAAATATTTTAAATTAGAGCCATAATATTTTTTTTACTGTGCCTCTTTTGCAGTTTTGTGACTCAGAATTCTCCCTTCATCTGAAATCTTATMTAGTTAGGAACTGAAGTCCTACAGTATAAACCAATAAATACTGGGATTACTTATCAGTAATCATGAGTCATTATTTTCCTTGCAATTTAATATGACCCAAATGTGAAGCCCACAGTGACAAATGCATTATAAATGAGCAGTAGGTTACACTTTTATCATATCTTATATGAAAAATTTTATCATAAAGTGTTCCACATATCACACAAATTAAATAGGTATTCATCTTGCACACTGCACTGCAAAAACTCATATGGTGTGTTTAAAAGGCAACCCTTGACATATTAATGTGTCATAAATACATTTTCCTGGAAAAAAAAGTCTTTGCTGAAAAGAAGTAGGCATATTGCACAGTAGAGTAAAACAGATTGCATATTTTTTCATATTTTTTAAATTGATTTGATAATGATAGAGATGTTCACATGCTGCTGGAAACCTCCTTTCCTGGGAAAAGTCTGTGCCTTTTGATGAAAACACTCCTGAAGCGGAAACTCCTGATTTGTASAGAGCAGAGAAGCACCTGCATTTCAGTACATGCTTTGATGGTGGTTCTAGCATGAAGGCACAGATCTCTCATGCAAATAGTTCATGCTCAGCTAGCAGGTTTTGTCTTTATTTTCAGCCCAGTGTGATGAGGAAGCAACATATCAGCTGCTTYCTCTTGATATTCCCATATTGCCCTCCTGCAGGACGCATAGTGTCTTAGGCAAAGCCTGCTGTAATAGTATATCCGAGGGCCAAAGCATAGTGAGAAAATGACATCAAAACAATGTCACTCCTCACCTCTTTAAAACTTTCAGGCTTCTGAACCATTTCTGTTTCTTTCAGTTTCTTTAAAAAGCCACTTCTGTATTCCAGTGGAATTGTGGTCAGCTTTCCATCTATGTTACTCCTTGGGGGAGAGAAAAATCATTCAGAAACATTCAGAGATCGACGTTTTAATTTCTACCTGTCAAGAATAAAACTGAGATCTTCACACTAGACTCAGGGGAAGAAAATGGAATTACAAAAACTCTCTAATCATCTATACTCCAAGGTATGGGTGGATATCTTGGTTTTGCATAAAACTAGCAAATTCAAAAGTGCAAGTGACAATTCCAATTCCCATGCTATTCAGTGCTGATTATATCAGAACTGTGGCAGTTTTTCCTGGCAACAGCTATACTTTCATTTCTCCACAGATCTCCATAATATCTCTTCTCAAAAATACTACCTTTTAAAACACAAAAAAGGAGTGTTTATTCATAAGTTATCCTTATAACTTGTCTTCCTGCAATCTAAGGAGACAAATTTGACTGTTTTCATGTGGAGAGAGAAGTTGTAAAAGACTGTAATTCAAAAATTTGGAACTTCTTTCTCTTTTATGACTATGAAGAAAAAAGTAAGAATGTTAGCTCCTATATGTTAGAATCATCTGCACAAACAACTGTGTGCATTTTGCAGCTTGAATCTCTCAATAAAATAAGCTTTTTTTTTTCCTTCAACAATTCTTGTGAATATTTTTCCAACAAAAGCAGGATGGGTAAAATAACAAGTTTTTTTCTTTTTTGTAAAAAAATGAAGAGAATAAAATTGCCCTTTCTAAAAACAAATGGGTGAATTATGAAGAAAAAAAATGGTGACAAATATTTGCTAAGCAGGACTAAGGAACTAGCAAAGGGATTTCAGTGTCCGAAGCAAAATCACAGAGGCATTCAGCAGCAACACAGGGAAGAAAGGCACTATGACACAGTGGCCAAAATTCTTAAAAATCTAACTGCATTTAGAGTATTTATTCTGGGAACAGGGAGGGGAGGCCACACAGCTTTCTCCATTTACAAGTGCATACTATAAATGGTAGTTTGAAAGAAATAGGGTCAAGTAAGAACTTGGCCAAGCTGTAGATTCAGTGATTTGATGAAAAAGCTACTTATTTATATGGACATATAGAGTGGTGGACAATGAAATAAGCAATCGCCAAATTTCTAAAGGGAAAGYTTTCCAAAACCTTGTATTTCTGGTCACCACAGTCCTGGGATCAGCTGCAACTCTGTAACCATGAGGTCGATTCTAACTTGTCAGAGAAATGAAAGGTCTAGGACTCACATCCTAGTTGGCAGAAATCCAAAAGAAAAATTTCCTGCACCAAGTATCACCAAACTTCCCCACCTGCTCTTCCTCCCTACTGGCACAGAAACCAGCAGGACATTAAGAACAGAACCTACTGAGCTCTGCTGCAAGGAAATGCAATTTCTGCACCCTGGAATGGAGAATTTTCTGACCAAGACTTCCAATACTTGGCCTTCATGACAAGAGTGATACTTCTTGGAAAAGAATGAATTCCCACCCATACACACACACACATTTTTTCTAAAACAAGCGGAGCTTTTGCATTTTGTAATCCCTTTGATAAGAAAAACAAAAAACCAAAAACATACCTAGCAAAATGGAAAATAATACACACTATTTCAGGCACTATATGAAAGGAACTGAAGACCTCCAGCTCAAGATAATCCACTCAACCTCCAAATTTTGTTTTCCTGGTGGGGAGGGGATTCGCCAGGTCATGGCAGGAAAAATCACTGCTTATTGTGTCTTACACGCTACACCCATGCATGCTGCATGCTCCATTTCTGGCTGCAGGAAGATCTTACAAAAAACAGTCATCTTCTCTCGCTCCTGAGGGTTGTCTTTGAATTTACTTCAATTTTATCATGCACATGCTAATTCTAGAAAATATCAAATGTTAAAAGTTATCACTAAGGTAAAGTCACGTTTTCAAATTCAYCTCTGGCTCAGCAAAAATAAGCACATATTGTCACCATTAGTATTTAATGAGGATTCAAAATCTGGCAAATTTACATGTCCAATTCAGTCTACACAAACCTACTACAATATATACACGTTGAACAAGAGGGCAATTACACAAAAAGGATTATCAGGGCCACGTGTCAGCCTTCCTCTTGAGAGAAATTAATTGTTTTGCCTGGATTCGAAAATGCTCATGGAGTCACTGTATTAAAGTTTACAGAATTACACCAGAAATGAATTTGGTCTTCAGCAACAGCATTATTTATACTTCAGACCTCGCTGCTCTTAATGAACTGATCCGGTTATGCTATTCACGAGCTCCACAGTGCTGAGGATCATTATGTGCTGTCAGAAGAATCAGCACATCGCATTCGTAACACCGAAGCTCAGCTGAAGGACCCTAATGTTAACGGCTGATAAATTAAGCGGCCTCAGGATTCTCATTAGGTCCGTCAAGCTGAATTTCTGAATGTTTTGCCTTAGCTAAAGGGCTGGGTGACCAAAAGCAATTCACAACTGAACTGAGGGCACAACAGGATCATCCTATTAAGGCAGCAGAATGAGTATTTAGAGGCTACCAAGCAGTGCAAATCAAAAACTCGAGGCGAGCAGTTATGTACCGCAGAGTATAAATACTTGCAGAACTCACATGGACCTTTCTCAAAACAGAGAGCCACAAGCAAGTGAGAAAATGTATTTCCAAGGACCAGCATAAAAATAATGTGGAATCTTTCCTGATGGTGGCTAAATGTGATTCACACTGCTTGTTTTCTATTGGTTTTAGGCACTGACATGCTCCCATTGCTGAYTCATTCACTCCAGCCAAATGCTAAAATCCACCACTCCACCATCTGCAAGTGCCTTCTTTTTTTCAAGCAAATTCTCTCATCATTCCCATCTGCTGGTAATACCTTCCTRTATTTTTTATGAGCACATTTTGGAAAGAGCTCCCCACTTCGTAGCTCACAGGATGCCCCTCCATCCACCACATTAGTAAGAAGGTAGCAAGGATGCAGAAGCACCACTCGGTACTACTGCTCTCCAGTCTCCTTCCAAAAGGCCCCGACCATCCTCCAGCTCAGAGACACCTGGTCCGATTTTGTTCAGATGAGCTGAGACTGGGGACTGACACTTAACTGAGACAGTTAACATAGCCCTAAGCAAATTCAGCTGAGATGAAGAGAAAGCATCTTGTTTTTCCTACRTATTTATCTTTGCGCTATCATTACCATAATTTTAAGTCTTGCAAACATTCTGCGTCCCATTTAATGACATTACCAAAGAATTGAATCAGATASTATTATAATTCTCCTTATATCTGTAGATCTCAAAGGCCATTATATTAAGTGACAATTCATTTTCCTTTGAAGAAGCCTTCTACAAAACTGTAAATAACATTTTAAAATGTATACAAAATGCGGAAAACAAATGAAATGCAGGAGCATTCATAACAAGCAATTTTTCCCCTTGTGTACGATTCTTCCCTGTAGGAATTAAGCTGTAACATACTGTCAGCTATAGAAGAGTATAAGTCAGCTCATTTTTTGTCTAACTTGAATTTTCTAATTATTTGTACTTAGAAAATACTTGTAGACGTGTATGGACTTTCCTATTCTTCTAAGACGATTTTATGTTATCTTCTACTTGTAAAGTAATGCGGCAAAATTCTCCATCATCTGTTTTTTGGTGGATTACAGGGGTGCATGTAGAGTGTGGATCCTTCTTGATGCAAATCTTCTTTTTTCCTTTGTTTTCCTGCTCTCTTCTCAACACTTGCTGAGGGGACCTCCAGTCCCATAGATGAGTACTGACACACCATAACATTATAGAAGATTTCAAATGCTCGTCCCGATCACATGTGATAAAAAGTAGAGCTTTCTTTAACAATGAGTGGTTTTAGTTCAGACATCACTTCTCACTACACAGGTCAGACCCTTCTCCTCATACTGGTACTCAGGGTTAAGACAACACATCCATATGTTCTTTGCAACTGGGGTGTATGCTGGGGCTTTGACCTGTTTTCTATCCACTCCCCAAATTTTAGTGAGTACAATGGGTGCAACGGCAGCAGAACCAAGAATAGTGATACTAATTCTAGTCACTGACTAGAATGGGACCAAATATGCAATTCAGAATGCAATTTCCTCTCAATGCATCCACAAATGGATGTGTTTGTTCCAATCTACCAAGCACTTAGGATATATATGTTTTACATCTCTTAACACAAATTATGGATCAAAACTACCTCCTTCCACCTTCTTAAACTAATTTAGTCCCCAAATACTGACCTCAGGTGGTAAAGGGCTACTCAAAATTTTCCAGTGAGCAAGTCCTTTCTTTAAGGATCAAGCTCRCCCCCTGACTATGATCAGCTTCATAATTTGGGTGGGCACCAAGCACTAAGACCTCTGTCCCCAGGATGTAAGTGGGAATCCTCCATGAGCTCTTTGCAGATAACACAAACCTTGTAGGGATTGCAAATATGCTAGAGAACAGATCTGGAATCCAAATTAACCTGACGAAGCAGAAAGCTGATTAAGGCACAGGACACTGTTCAGCAGGAAAAGGCAAGGCTCCGCAGCTTAGCATGAACAATTAGCTGTRCAAGTGCTGGACGCGGGACGAGTCGCTAGCAGTTTTGCAGGAAAGGATGCCAGTTTCATTATGTATCAGTGCTGAACATGAGTCAACAATGTCACACTGTTGAGAAAAAGCCAAATACGACCATCAGAGGGCTAAAAATGAAAAAGAATCAAGACGCAGGAGGTCATCTTACCCTCGAGACAGAGCTATGGCTTTGGCTGGAGCATGCTGGCCAGCTTTGAGCTTTGCTCTCCAAKAAACATGCTGCCAAACCAGACAGAATGAGATAAAAGCAGTGAAGCAGTTGGGGCTCATTATGTGTGCATGACAAAAGACAAAAATACTTGTAAATGTTTAGCCCAAAGAAAAGAGGAAGAAGGRCAAAAACGATGATAGTCTGTGATAGCACATTAAACCTGGAGAGTGGCCATCCTTCTGGATATGACCAACATACATCGGTCACAAACATCCAACAAGCATTTAAGAGAGAAATCTATCTGAGAAACAAGATTGTTGTGTCTAGGTTACTGTAGACAGTAGTTTAAGCATATCTCTGCAAAGTCAAGGAGAGCTTTCAGATGTTTATCTTAGCTTCTGAACATTTTGSTGAAATATTATGCTATCCACATTCACTCTCAGAGCGTTTTGTGGTTTGAATATGTTTTGTGTGCCTCAATATATTATGTTGTAATTTTATATGAAATTTTATATATTGTAAAATAATTGTATATATTGTAAAATAATGCTGGAGAATGGTGTTATTTCTGTAATTCTGCTTGTGGATAATGTATCAGCCTTCCAGACAAATGAGATTGCTAATAACTGTCTTAATATCAAATTTCAAAACAATAGCTCCTTTCCATTGTRCTGTTATAGAACTTAAATCTATTATTAGTACAATGTTTAAAAAACAAAGTAAAGAACGAGGAAAATAAACATTATTTGCTTTACCCACATACTGGTTTTAAGTCGTTAATATCTCAATACCACATTCCTCACAAACTTACAACTTGTGTTGGGCCTAGGAAGACAGTCCGCRACAGTATGGATAAACTTATCTTTATTTCTCTTTATGAGGAGAATGACAGTATTTTAAACAAGGGCTTACAGACGATTGTAGATTTATGGAGATACATAGCAGGTTTTATAATTCATGGGAATACCTGAGTTCCTTTTTAACCTTGACTSCGCCAGCAGTTCAAAATGATCTCAGCCATTACGTGCCCTGTGCACATCGCAGCTGCTGTCTCCGCCTCGGGATAATTAGGTAATGATGTGTGAATGTGTTTATAATGTTTGTATACATCCTGAGTCTCACGGTTTTTTCCTAAAAAGTCTGCAGAATGCGCTTGCTAAAGCTCAATTGAGTGCTGGCAGATCTTGGCTACATGAGAAAAGGAAAGCCAGAATGAAATGGGTATGTGCGTTGTAACTGTGACCATCCTCACAGAGGGGCAAAACTAAGCCCTCTACTCTACAGAAAGAAAAAAATAAAAAAAAGTAAAGAAAAAAAAAGGGAAAAAAGAAAAAGGAAAACAGAAAGCATTTTACACAGACCCTGGCGTGGTACCAAAGCTSACATGAGCTGCCACAGCAGGCATTTTCCAGGAAGCCGAGATGTACCAGAGATGTTAAGATTTCCAAACAAGAATGCTTTATTTTTAAAAGACCTGGTACACCTGTACTTTCCTAGCATGGAAACATGAAATAATTCAGGTTGGCAAGGATCTGGGGAAGTCACTCTACTCAGCTCGGCCAACTTCACAGTCCTTCAGGTTTTGGATACCTCTATGGATCTCTGTTTTAGGGCTTCTCTTAGTCATCCGCTTCCCTGTTGCAATACTTAAAGCTCTGTTTGTGAAATTCCCCTTCTATCCAACTAGCGTGTCCTGCGCCGCAGCTTGGGACCCAAAGCTGCTCCCTGTCACCTTGCTGTGCACCTCTGAGAAGCAATTGATATTGGTGAGCAGAAACCTTGCAGGGGGTTACACTGGATGAAACCATCACAGCATGTGAAAGCTTTTTCTTTAAATAGGAGCAAAATAGGAAAATTTTAAAAAAAATGGAATTATGCTACAATATGTATGTACGTACAACATTTAGAAAGTGTGATTCCTCGTTTGCAAGTCTAAGATGCATTTTTAAAGGCCAATGGCAGAAAAACGCTTGGCCTTATGAAAGCAGAAGCGGGAGGAGGAAGARGTCCATGGTTTGCCGTGGTCTCCGTGACGCACAACGCCCAGGGCGACAGCACAGGAGCACGTGTGAGGATTTCATAGTCGGCAGCGTGCCTGTCAGCCCCTCGTTATCCCGCCAGCGTGCAGATGGCTGCCGTGATATTTTCCCCAAGTACGCTGCGATACTGAAATATATTCCATAAAATGTTTTACCATATGTTTATAAATATTATGTACATAACCATTATATCTTGGCTGGAAGAGAGGCACATTTGCATACAGAAGCTGTCAGATACGTCTCTAATGGACAGCATTATAAATATACCTAACAACTAATTACAAGTGAAGCTTATTACTGGGAGAAGAATTAAAGACAGTTATTTCAGCACAGTCTGACAGAGTTCATATGGATGCATTCAACTACCTACACATAATTTGAGAAGTCAGCAAATGTAGCACGGATAGAAAAATACTTGCTCTTACAAACATATACCCAGTCACTTATCTCTTTCATCTCAAAATAATGTTTTGGGAACAGAACTAGAATTATGACAGGCACTTTGAATCAAATGCTGCTATGTATTTTGAACAACTTGATATCAAAACAGAAAAAATAAACATTGAAAAGAGCAAATGCTAAACTAAGGGGCTRCAATTATAAGAATTTTACAAAGTACTGGGAACAGTTGTTCACTAAGAGAATTATTTTTACACGTGTTTGTGCTTAGCGAAAGATGAGGACTGAAAAATGCCTAGTTAGCTCTGTTTTCTGAACTCTGTTTTTCCACACTGTATGAAATCAGTTTTCTGCTCTTAGGTAAATTTTTAAATCAAAGTCAGGAATATCACAAGTATCTTCATTAGTAACCTAACCTTTAGAGCTCTTTTTCATGTTCTTAATGTTTGAAAGGACTGACTAAAAAGGCAATGAAACTTGGTCGTTAGATGATAAAAGAAGACATCCTCATATATTTTGTTGCTGCTCCAATGATTAACTAGCTTCAGCTACAAATCCCTAAAACTGCCAAAATACAAATTTGTCTTTAACTTTCACTCACAGATTCTAGTTCTTCCTCCATCCCACTGACTCCCCAAATTTTGTATTGTAAATCTGCATTGCAAACAAGACCCATCTTTGTTGTGAGCTCTGTTCTGATAGCTTTGCCTTTTTCCCCAAAAGAACCTCTGCTCTGCAAGCCCACAGATTAGGACGATGACTTTCTTCTGTACAACTCTGTATTCTCTTTCACTGTATGTGTTGTGATGCAGTAGTTAACTCCATACAGAAAATTTTCTTGGAATGGAGGGGCTAAGTTACTAATGCATATATAAACTTGCAAAATGTTCTGTATGAATCCCAGCATCTAATTTGACATTACGGTCCACTGAACACGCAGTTACCCTTGCTGGGTGGCAATCCATCCATGATTGTGTTGTGCTAAGAACTAGATGGTCACTTTGGTAGAACCGTTTTGTATAAAGCCCCGAATGCAGCAAATTTTGAATAYAAAACCATCCTGTTGGAAGTTCTGCAGTAATTACGAATACTCTAAAATACTTTTTTTTTTATGAAYAACATCATTTCTGACTGTAAGCTCAATGTTTCTGGTCATCAGAATGGAATTATTTTGGTTGTGCTCATCTAATATAGAAATACAAGTACAAAATAGCCTCTTAACTATATTGTGGAAACTGCTTCACTGGAGTTCATGTAAGCAGTGTACATGCTGAACGTGGTTATAACTCATTTAATCACTCACAGTAATTTATTTAAAAACAAGATTGAAATTGACAGACGTTTCGCGAACAGACGTTATGGGATAAATGATTCAGACCTCCAGTTACTTCCTTGCACATGTCCTTGTGCTGCGCTTTGGTTCCGATGCTCGGCCCAGGGTCACGGACCGCGGTGCCYTCCCAAACACCGCTCGGCCCCAGCGAGGGGCATGGGCACCTGCAAGGCACCAGTGTCTCTTGGAACTCATTGAAACAAGGATTTTACAGCCTATTCCTGCTAAGATGGATAGCTACATGCTCCAAGTTTGTAAGGGGAAAAAGAGAAAGAAGAAAACTCAGCTAATTAATTAAGAATAAAATATCTCACTAACACAGCATGATTTTTTTTTTTCCCCTCCAACTTGGTAATTACAGGAATTATCACGCCCCAAACTGACTCTTGTGAACAGCAAACTCCTCATTATATGGAGTGGTTTGATATTAAAATACGTTCACTGGGTAGACACAAAGCTGAGACACTGTACACTATCCCCCATGTATCTTTGTTTAGTGGCTCTGCACAACAGATGGAATTTTATGTCATGCAGCATTAGGCTACTGTTAAATTTTAATTTCAATTAATGGTCTTTACACTCCTTCTTTATGCACACCAGGGATATTTTAGGCATCCATTTCCCTTCTAATTAGCTTTTATTGCTGAATTCATTCTGAATCTCTGGAAGTCATTAGATTCTCAAACATTCACAGCTGAATTTACTTAATCTATAATAAAATTAATTAGTCCCTTAAAAAAAAAAAAAAAAAAAAAAAAAAAGCACCACCTAAACTTTGCCTACCTTTATAGATATAGGTAAGCACTGAAATGGTGGTGATTCTATACACCCTTTCCTGTTAGTTTTCAATATGGACTTTTATCTCTGTTATTAACATAGCTGTTTTTGAAGCTGATGCTTTCCCTGCTTGACTTGGAATGGAAATCACTTCATAAACTTTGTCTCTGAGATTACGGCACAGTATCAGCCACATGCTAGTCTCCACTAGAAAGCTGTTATATGCTGGGTTTCATTGGAATATCATGCATTCACTGAAAAATGAACACCGGCATGCGCAATTCCCAAGCACACTGCTTGTAAAATGCAGATTATGCGAGCTGRTAAGTCATACTAAGTACAAAAACACTTAATTAATCTCTGGGAAAAAAAAGCAAAAAAACAAGGTACTGCAAGAAAGAAGGAATTCAGAAGCTATTTTTATACTACTCATTTACTAGTGGAGAGCCTCAAACTCCAGCACTTTTGTTGTGAYAGCTAATTTCTCCTGTGGCAACCAAAACACTCAGCTGTACAGTATGTAAACAAKGAGGCTTTCCTACTTCTGGGGAAAGAAAATGTGCTGTAGTGCACAGCACAGTGACTGCTTCTGTGCTCTTTAACATTTGGATAGTTACATATAAATACTGGTAGCTTGTTGTCACAAAAGCATTAACCTCCAATTCATAGACCTATGACTATGAAAACTCTAGAATATAACCTCAGGGAAGAGGCAAGGAAAGATTTCTCCCTTTKGTAGAGATGACGGAAGAGTATTCGGGCAGTGTGGTTAAGAGTCTGCAAGAACGCTGGAGGATTTAAAAAATCTAAATTGTTTGTGGATATCATATAGATACAATGGGGTATATGTATTTGGTAAAAGATTAAAATATTTCCAATACTTGAAACTGAGTATAGCACATATTCACTTTCTTTAGTGTATGTGTGTGTGTATATGTATATATAAGACTGTCAGCTCATGAATGATTTTTCTTTTAAAAACTGATTATGAATATACTATAGACATATTCATGTATCTAAATATATGTAGAAAGGGTTACCTTTCCCTGAAGACACCATGTGTTATGTACAATATACATGTTTTGTATTACACATGCATGCACACCCTCTCTTACCATTGCATACATGAACATAGCATTAAATGTCATGATAGCAGTATTGTTCTTATGCTGCTCACAGAATTATTCTTTTTTTTTTTCCATTATTATTTCCAGGCAGTCCTGTGTCATAAGATTGAATAAAGGTATGTAAARTTATTTATAGAAAATGTTTAAATATGCATGGTCATGAAGCATGGCACAACCTCAYTTTATGTTATTCAGACTCATGGAACATAAAATGAAATACTTTACTCTGGCTCTGCTTTTTTAAAAAGGAGATGCTGACTAAAATAAGAGAATTGTTTAAAACATGGTAATAAGATCATCTGAAGTATGGATGCTAACTGAAGCTTTCATTTTTTTTCTCACAAATTACTATGTGTTTTCAACTAAAGTTTTTAGTTTTGTAAGGGKTTTTTTTCTTTCTTTTTTGCATAGATAGGTTTAAACAATGGGTAATACTGATTAATTTATAATTTTTTTAGACTGAAATTTTAAATGATTTTGAAGAATTCAAGCTGGTCAAATATGAAATAATAAAAATAAGCTACCTGCTCCAATCTTCATACCTAATTTCTTCTCTGGTTTCCTTTTTTCCCAAAAGCACATTTCAAATACAAAAATTGGAAAGTCCAGCCTATTCTCTGGGTTTTAGTGTTTCAGTACTCTCTTGCTATTTACTTACACCTGATCTCAGATTTTCATTTAATCCTTACTCAGACTAAATCTCMAAAAAACTGAAACAAGCCAAGGATTTCGAAGATGCATTCATCAGCAAAGCACTGTTTTTCCTTTTCAAGGAAAAGAAAAATCTCTTTTCCACATTTTTGTTCTCAAGTACCCGGTCAGCTGCTCCCAGAATTTCCCAGCCACTTGGCTCTGAAGACACTCGTGTCACCGCTTCTCCCTTGAGTCGCTCAAAGGAGTTTCTTCTCTCAGGCCTCTTTATGAGGCCTCGCAGGGAGAAAGAGGCAGCCCCAGCACCAAGCCCTKGGCCAGAGGTGGCTCTGACTCAGCAAGGGCAGTGCTAGCAGGGAAGGAGGCAATTTCAAAGCCGTGAAACTACCTTTTTAGCCCAGATCTCAAATGGAAGGGCTCTGGAGCTCCATGTTACCAGGGAGTAGCAAAAAACACCTGCCTTAGGTGCGAGCAGGTGGATGACATACTTACGTAACCTGGTCGTGGAGCTGAAGGAGGAGGTAGAAAGGCTGAGGAGTGTGAGAAAGAAACAAACTGGTGGAGTCATATTCTGCAGTTGTCTCAGAAAGTGCACCCAGAGAAGCCCTCAATTTGATCTTGCCAGAGAGTGGAGGGGGCAGAATTAACAGTATTAAGTAAGTGATGAACAAGAATRGAAATGGGTCCCTGTTCAAGGTGGCAGGAGAACCCCTTCCTAGCCTGCTTCGCCCCTACAAGTGACCACGTTCAACAAGTATGAGGCCCTGGAACTTGAGGGCCAAACAAATGAGGTCAAGGACCAAGGCCCATCTAGAGGGTTGTCTAGAGTGGAGCAGTCAAGTCTGCACCCTAAAGCTGCTCTCACTAAGGAGAAAAGGAGTATCCGGAAGAAGCAGCAGGTGATCATCGTGGGTGACTCCCTGCTGCAGGGCATGGAGGCACTGATCTGTAGACCTGTCCAGAGGTTTGTTGCCGGCCAAGGGCTCGAACAAGGGATGTTACAGAGAGGCTCCCAAGCCTTGTCCAGCAGTCTGACTATTACCTTCTGATGCTGTTTCCTGTGGGCATTAACGATGCCATGTGGAAAGTGAGAAACATCACACATATTTCAGAGCCCTAGAGATGGTCATCAAAGGTATGGGAGCTCAGGTTGTGTTCTCATCTATCCTACCAATGAGGGGAATGGATATGAGGAGGAAGCAGCAGATATTACAGGTTAACAACTGGCTGCGCCGCTGGTTGGCAAAAGGGTTTTGGTTTCTGTGATTTCAGTGACCATGGGACTTTGTCTGAAGACCACCAGCTATTGGAGAATGATGGGAACCACCTCAGCAAGAGGGGCACACGCATCTTTGCCAACAGGATGGCTAGCCTGGTTTAGGAGGRCTTTAAACTAAGTAAGAAGCAGGGACTGTTACATGCACAGGGCAATGAGTGTGGCAGAGCCAAAGCCAGGAGGCATCCATCAGGAGCATGGCAATGGGCAAGTGAGGATAGGATATAATTACAGAGGGTCCTCTTTCACCCCTTCTGGGAAACCTGCAGGCTTGATTATTCCCGGAAAGGCCTGTACACCAATGTGCAAAGCAGGACGAACTGGAGATCTGTGTGCAGTCCCAGCATCACGACCTCATTGGAATCACAGAGACATGGTGGGATAGCTCACATGACTGGAGTGCTGTCATGGAAGGCTATATGCTCTTTAGGAAGGACAGGCTCCGAAGGCAAGGTGGTGGCATTGCTCTTCAGGGACAGAGCAACTAGAATGCATGGAGCTCAACTTGAGACTGGAGGATRAGCGAGTTGAGAGCTTGTAGGTGAGGATTATAGGGCAGGCCAACGTGGGAGATACTGTGGTGAGTGTCTGCTACAGGCCACCTGACCAGGATGAAGAAGTTGATGAGGCTTCTACACACAGGTGGAATTTGCCTCAAGGTCACAGGCCCTGGTTCTTATGAAGGGCTTCAACCACCCTGATATCAGCTGGAAAGATAACACAGCGAGGCACAAACAGTCCTGGAGGTTCCTGCAGAGCCCTGATGACAACTTTTTGACACAGGTTGTGGAGGATCTGATGAGGAGAGCTGGGCTACTGGGCCTTGTACTAACAAATAGAAAGGRACTCGTTGGAGATATGGAGGTGAGGGGCAGCCTTGGCTGCAGGGATCATGAGTTGGTGGAGTTCAGGCTCCAATGAGRAGGAGGCAGGGCTGTAAGTAGCCTTGCAACCATGGACTTCTGGAGGGCTGAATTCAGCCTCTTCAGAGACTTACTTGGAAGAATCCCACGGGCTAGGGCTCTAGAAGGAAGGGTGGCCCATGAGAGCTGGTTAGTTTTCAAGCAGGACTTTCTACAAGCTCAAGATTGGTGCATCCCAGTGAGTAAGAAGTCAGGATGGGCAGGAGGTCTGTGTGGRTGAGCAAGGAGTTCATGGTAAAAATCAAAACAGAAGAAGGCAGTATACAGAATAAGGAAAACTGGGAGGAGCAGCTGATAYYGCAGATGGCTGTGCTGCCCTCCAGAGGGACCTGGACAGACTGGACAACTGGGTGGTGAGAAACCCCATGAATTTCAACAAGGGAAAATGCAGGGTCCTGCACTTGGGGAGGAATAACTCTAGGCACCAGTACAGCCTGGGGACCAACCTTCTGGAGAGCAGCTCTGTAGAAAAGGACCTGGGCATCATGGTTGACAACAAGTTGATCATGAGGCAGCAGTGTGCCGTCGTGGCCAGGAAGGCCAATGGCATCCTGGCCTGTATTAGGAGAAGCGTTGCCAGCAGGTCAAGGGAGGAGATCCTGTCCCTTTAGCACTGGTGAGTCCACACCTGGAACACTGTTCTGGGCTCCCCAGTACAAGAGAGATGTGGAGCTACTGGAGAGAGTCCAGAGCAGGGCTACAAGGATGATCAAGGGCCTAGAACATCTGCCCTATGAGGAAAGGCTAAGCRAGCTGGGCCTGTTCAGCCTGAAGAAGAAAAGGCTGAGASGGGACCTTATCAGTGTCTAGAAATACCTGAAGGAAGGGAGGAGGATGGGGCCAGCAATAGGACAAGAGGAAATGGCCACAGACTGAAGCACCAAAAGTTCCACAGGAACTTAAGGAACAATTTCTTAACAGTGCGGGTGACAGAGCCCTGGAACAGGTTGCAAAGAGAGGCTGTGGAGTCTCCTTCTCTGGAGGTCTTCCAATTCGCCTGGATGCCACCCTGTGCCACATGCTGTAGGTTCCCCTGCGTGTGCAGAGAAGTTGGACTAGATGATCTCCAAAGGTCCCGTCCAACCTTAACAATTCTATGATTCTATGATATGGTCGCTCTGCCGCAGGCACCGAGGAGCTGCCCTTGGGTGCTCCTGGTGTTTTCAAGCTTTTCTTCTTCCTGCAGCTTTTGTTCGGTAGGGCTTTGTTGTCTCAGTGACTAACAGGCCTCCCTGGATTGTCATCTTTTATTGCCTATTCCTGCCAGCTGCAAAAACACTGCCTTCCGTTTTTAATCACGAAATGAATAGTTGCAGGAATGGGGAACGCTACAGTTTCCTCCACGCAACATTCTCCAATCAGAATACTGTAATTTCTCAGATGCATTAGCACAATATACTAGGAAACAGCTGCATAATTTAATCTAATTGTTAAGCAATACCTCATTATAGCCAGACAGTAAATTCAGCAGTTCACATTTTTTGTGTCTCTCATCTTTTCAGTGCTCGAATCATGTTCTCTTTTTCATCTCTTCCAAACAGAGCTGAAAAAGCTGTGTTTATTGTAAAATGAATTTAACCTTCTTTAAGAGTAAACCTAAATTCATGATAGATGTCCAGGATTCAAATCTATAGGAAAACATGACCCTGCAAAATTTGGCAGCAGATAGTCACCCACTTTCTAAACAAGATCAAAAAGGGAAACCTAAACCTCAAAATTAAGTAAACATTCCCATCTGAAATATATTTTAGCTTTCAATATTGGTCAGCAGAATACAGGTGGGAGAGCAGCAAGGGAAGTAGATGTGTGGTTAGCAGCTAACATATCACTTTAAAACACTATGAGAGAAGAAACTACCCACATTAACTATATCTTCATCCAAATGAGTATTTTATTGTTTATAGTAACTGCACTAGGAGAGGWTCACAGCTTGGCAGAGTGTCTCTCTCCAGAGATCTGGTAAACCTAGTTTTTTAATTTCTTTAGCCTTCCTTTGTCATGCCTTAATCAGTTTATTCAGTTTGAGGTTTTCTTCACTTTCAAGAGTTTATTTTTAATATTTGTTACTTTCTGAATCAATTCTAATTTATTTATGCTTTTGTCAGCTATTTGCATAGTGTCTTCACATGCATGTTCATGCACTGATTCCTTCTTAGGCAAGTTATTAATTTGCTAGCATTTCTGGTTTGGGGGAGAAAAATTTTCCCTCATCTTATTTCTATATTAGATATATTTCATGTTTCAAATAAGTATTCCAAACATGCATCATTTTTATTGCCTTTGTCTAACAACATGTTTATGTATCTCTAAAATATTTATACTGTATCATAAAATAAAAATACAGTAAATCTACTTAAGTGAGATGTGAGTAACTCACGAGTGGTTACCAGGCTTAGATTTTATGCTAATGTTACAAGAACTGAAATACGGAAACCCTGGTCTATACACATACATACTGCATTTTATTAAAAAGGCTGATCAGTCTAGAACTAAAGTGTTACCAATACSATCTTCTGTTGTGATCAGCATTTGTGTATCATAAGAACACAGAGTTCAACATACAGCATGCATGATCTGTATAGTTTACTCAAACACAAAAATTTCATTATAATTACTTGAAATAAGAATTGGTACTAACCATCATGTCCCGAGGCATGTGCTGTCATAAACAGTGAATGTGAAAGAAAAGAACTAGTCATTCAGAAGAACAAGATGGGGGAAAGACTAAATATAGGCTTCATATATACTAAAAGCAGCTGTTCTGACATCAAGATTCCGGTAGAATGAGGAAGAGACTCTTCTGTACAAGCTGCATCACTCATCCTCTAGCAGATAAATTTCCTGGGAACTTCATAGCTTAAATGAGTGTGAGAGAAAGTTATTAGAAATGGTTGATGCTACTGGATGTAAATAAGTGATCGGTAACCACACAGACACTCCTCATTCATTTTATTACCAAAACAATATATTTGATCTAAAAATATGTGAGTTTTCAAACTAGTGCTACTTCTACTTATAGTATCATACAGTCTCAGCAAGCCACTTGTGTCCCTGACACTCTTCTGAAACTCTTCTCTTCCAGCAAACGTCCCTACAAACGTCCCAGTTCAACCAAACGGCAGATTTACGAGTGGAAAGATTGCTCTGGTCCTTATTAGAGTGGGCAGTGTCACTGTCCCCTGTATCTTCTGGTCTTTCTGTTGTTGCTGACCCTCTTTCTTTGGAGMAGAAGTGTTTTTGTTGTTGCTGGTATAATTGTGAATCAAGACGGTCTTGTGCTATCACAAATACCAATGACCGGACTTGAACTATTTCTAATAGTTGTTCATTCCCCTCCTATATTCTTAATTTAGGGTTAGTATAACATCTGTGATTTCATAAAAACACAGATGTCATATTCTTACTCTAGCCTCTCAAAAAGCAATTGCCTCCAAAATGCTGAAATAAGGAGATGGACGTTGTCTGAGTTTGTAAGTCTACGCCAAGACACTGGGTGTAACACACAGAACTCACGTGGAGTAAGGTCAGTTCAGGAAATATTAAGAACAAGGGCTGCATTCCCCTCTGTATATTACAACTATTATGAAGATGCATTTAAAAAATGGTAGGAAAACTTCAGTGACCTTTCTTCTTGTCACCTCTATGTTGTATGTACATTCAGTAACTAAAGCTTTTCTAATAGCTGTAGCCAAATACACACAGACACGCACAAGCAAGACCTTTGTAAAATCTTTGCTTCACTTTTTGTTCCCTTATTTCTCCCTTTGTTCCTTTTTTCTTTTTGGTTGTTGTTGTTMAAGAAGATCGGTATAAGATCGCTTTGGTGTAAGAAAGAAACAGCAGCAGGAATCTGAGAGCATTTAAAGTCAGAACATGTTATTTTCAGCAATAATCAATCATCCCTGTAGCTTCTGCACTATGTAATTCACCACCCACTGAAATCTAGCTAGTTTCTGAAAAATGTGTCATTACAAAAAAAAAGGTTATAAAGAAACAAATCTTAGTTTATTTTGCCACTGCTTAATAACCTTGCTATAAACAAATATATCTTTTTTTTCTCCTCCTGATTACTGAGTGTGTTATAACAGCCTAAATTCAATAAATGAAGAACTCCACACTAGTGTAAACTGGATTTCTGGCTAAGCAGTGTCTGCATCATCTGATTCAGATTTCACAGACATCCGTGTATTAAAGACACCATTTCAGATATAAATATGATGTCATTTGGGAATCAGGGCAGTTCTGTGCAATTTCTTGAATTTAATTGCTGGTTTTCAGTATTCTGGCCTGATACATGAATCTTTTTCCTTCGTGGAAAAGCAAAAGGGAGCTTATCGCTACACCTAGACTTTGAAAGGAGTACCTGACATTTCAGGATCAGACACACAGAGGTAAAAAATGTGTCATCACAGATTGATATACAATTAAACAATGAAATTTGTCTCTAGGGATCACTAGGGGAATAGCTACCTGCCTCCCAAACCTGGTCATCTCTTTAGGGTAAGTGGAACCATTACACTTGTTTCCTAGGAGAGCTGGGTACTTCTCTTGATAATTATAGGAGAATAGGGGAAAATGGGATTTGACAGTGGTTGGATTAGGGAAAGAAAAAGAGTGCGCTTTTCAACAGGTAAAAAAATCATTACAAACACATGCTCAAATTCAATTTTTAGAGGTGTGGTTTWTGAGTAATAATATGTGTTTTATCTCTTTGCTATCTCAGAAATGCACCGTTTTACCCAGAAAAGGGATCGAAATAAGAGCGAACCTTCAAGAAGCAAACTCCTTCTACAAAGTATTGTGGAGRCGCAACCAAATAATGACACTGCTGTGCATAGGGAACACGCTGCCCTTGGGTATCACAGGCCTGAGCGGCATTCAGAAGGATCGGGCATTTTCAAGGATACACAGCAGAAGTTTCTGTGTAGGATTAACCTTTGCTTACAGACACTACTGGAAGCTCACTGACGAGTTAAGAAGGAAAAGCCTCCTGGGGTGGATTATTCTGGAAGAAGTCGTTTCTCGCGCTCTGCTTCCCACCCTGTTGTAACAGGCTCCCTGGCTTGCAGGTACACAGTGGGAAGTTACACATTCTGACCGTGCTTGATGTATAGTGAGCAGTCTGTTTGTGTAATGGCCATTTTTTGTTTGCCTGCTCCGAGACAACTTGCTTTTTTGACTAAATCAGGAGATCACTGCTGTTATTTCTCAGGATAATTCAGTTGGTCTGAACATGACCTAACAAATGGGATTCTAAGTTCACTCTTCCTAGTTCAAATTCAAGAAGACTTAATGAGAGACTTAAGTGAGAGATGAATTAGGCCTGCCATTGAAAAGATAGTAGAGAAGAATATTGGACAAACTGGACAGTGCTAGAGAGTTACAACAATGGTTTCCAAATCAATGCTCCTGAACAAATGTTTTATTGTAAAAACATTTTCAAATGGTTCTGAGGAGGTGAAAGGAGGTCCTTTGGCCTCATTTCAGCAGAAAAAATGGGCAATCCCTCTGTGGTCAAAATACCAGCTATGAAAACAAYGTCTAAGAACAGTAATAATTCTGACTCTCAAAAGCTAAAAACTATTTTTCAAAAAATTGTAATTGCTGCCTAACAGACTTAACTTAGTAAGCAATAGTTCCTTAGCATACCCTGTGGTTCCCTGGTATCCAGCCACTGCTATCCACAAGGAACTGAGTCTGCATTCTGCATGAATCAACTTTCGTCTTTATCTCTCACGGTTCCTGAATGGCAAACAGTGTAACAAGGATCGAGATTAACATGCTCGCCTGGAGTCAGATACCTGTTACAATGGATGAATCTTTAATTCACTTTTAAATTGCTTAAACGATGTTACATTCAAAATTTTCTGCATGGATGAACATTAATCCGTCCCGCAAAGAAATGTTGCCATGTTTAATTCAGGAGTTTTTAACATTTAGTTATTAAAAGATTCCAATTTATCATTTCCCCTTAAAAAAAAAAGAAAAAAAAAAGAGTCTGTCTTATTAGAAGATGCATCAACAGGTCATGATAAAGATAATAAAAAGAGCTGTCAAAATTCTGCCAGAAATGAGTATGTGCCTCTATTATAGGAGCTTTTAACACAGGCAACTATGACAAAAAACAGTGACATGATTCAGTAGCAGGGCAACACAATCATAATCTCTGTTTCTCCAGCAGTTCACTATCAGTAGGTTGCCACTACTACATGCAGCTCTATAAAGATAGTAGGTTTTTCTCTGCAATTTATCACTAATTTGACTTTAGCACAAACAGATGATGTTGCTTGTAAGATCCAGATTGACCCTTGTCGAGAAAAAGTGCTCATCACAAGTGTTATAAATAAAAACACACATAAATAAAAACAAGCTCTCTGTTCTGAWTAATGCTTCTTAAAAATGGATTTTTAGGTTTTGGAAGTACTTACAATTTAAAAATCCATAAACTACTCAAAAAATATGCAGTCTTTAACAACTGTCCAATGAAYAGTTCTCCCGAGTACCATGAATCAGCATCCACTTGCTTTACAGGGATATTCATTAAGAAAAAAACAGGGACCTGAAAATCCTCTGAGCATATAGAAACCTACCACTGCCAGCCCAGGATCAGTATTTTAGCTCCAATCCTCATACAGATCCTATAATGTTAAGCATCGATATTCAGTACAGATATTGTGCAATTAGAAGCACAAGATGGTCTCTGCTGGACCATGGTCTGCTGATGACTGCAGAGTAGAAGCCATTCCTGGTGGATATGCAGGTTCTAGGCAGCTTTTGCAACAAGTACACACAGCAAAGCAACAGCAACGATTAAAACCCCAAGCCATAGAGATTTCTGTAACCAACCATGTCCCAAATAGATGTGTATATCCAGGATGCAACTGGGGAGCTCCACAGTAGTTAAAATACAAAACAGATGTAGACATACTGGGTGAGAAGGCAGGATAACCACAAAGACGATACGACCCTGCACATGACAACACAAAACTGCTGGGGAATTTTCTATTTGTTTGTTTTTTAAGCCAGGGACAGTTCACACTGTTCAGCTTCTGGCGAAAGAAGGAATTAAGGCTAAAAAGTGTCCAAAGATTATTTTTGTTTAAGCTTACTTTTTTTTCCTACCGTCAGCAACATAGAAGTTTCAGCTATTGTTAATGTGTCATCTGCTACAAAAAATTACATTAGACTTCAAGTATCTGCTTGGGTGATGCTAAAAGTTTACAAAATACACTACTTTTTTTGTAAAACTGTGTTATAGTATGTTGTGACCTTCATTTCTCAAGATGGCAGAACTGAGAGTCACAATGCAACACATAACACTGTCTAGAATCCTAAATCATCAGCATATCAGTACAGTATTTTCCCACCCTTAAGCTGTGCTAAAGCTTATGTTTGTTTCCCAAATGTGCCTTTGTGTTCAAAAGTTAATCTCGTAACCTCAAAAAACATCATTTATTTCCATTTTAATGTGATCCACAAGCTTGGACTATATCTAAGTGACATTTAKCTAAGCCAAAAGTTCATACTCCTGCAGAAGTATCTGCCTATCAAGTTGCATGGGAATGTATAATTTTGTTTTTCTTATATCATTTTCCTCTCCATATGTGCTAAAAGCCACCTCTTGGTCTCTAGACGTTTCCACCATTCAGTCTTTCATCCTAGCACCCTTGTGCAAGCACAAGATTTGRAAGAATTTTACATGGCCATACCAAGATCCAGGTATGAAATTCACAGTTGTTTCAAACTTGGCCTACTTTTACAACACAAAACCTTTGTAAATCAAGACTCTGTGGYTGAAAACAGGCTCTTTAAAGCTGGAAGCAGGGAAAGGTGATGTCTCAGGAACCCACTGTATGTGGCCGTGCTACCTCTGGCCTTTCTGCTCTGGGACATATTGTGCTCCAGGACACATTACTGACCTGCTGTAGTGCCACAACTCAATGGAGAGAAAGGAAAACGCAGATACAGCATGAGATTGTGTCCTGTAAAGAGACTCCAGAGGAGCCAGCAGATCTCAGCAAACAATGACCTGACCTGAAATGTTGCTGAAAATTAACTAGCAGCAGCAAAATGTCATGCCTTTTACCTAATTAACCTAGCTTGGCTGAAGTTCTGTAACTTATAAATAAGAGAAAGGGGTGTGTGATATACTTAGCTTGTTTTTCTAATAATTTATTTAATTTGCAGGTCCATTTCATAAGTGGGTACACATCCACTCTAGGAAGATGCGTAATCTAAGCACATGCAAAAGCAACGTAGGCTGAAACCTATATTTTACTTGCATGGTAAATAGTGACACTCTAGGGCAAAGGSTGAGAGTTCTAGGAAAAGAAAGCAAGCAAGAAGTAATTGGCTGATATTATTCAAGATCATCATCATCATTTATATCTTGGTAGTTTTCAAGTAAGCGAAAGCAGTCTGGAAGATGCTCACATGCCATACCTGAACCTATTCTTGAGAGGACAAGAAGACTGGGAGAAAGAAAGGGACCAGGGACAAAGAAAATCCTGATTTCCTCCAGCTAATCTGGGATCTGTGCGCGATGAAGCACATAAAATAGATTTTCTTTAAGTAAGACGTTGTAATTAGCACATTGTGTTGCAAAATGTTACTAACACCATGAACTAATGTGTTCTTATGATTTTATGAAGCGTTTGTTTTAAACATTCTAGTTCACTGAGTATTTCTTCTGTTCACAGTTTCGTTTTCAGATTTAATAGCAGCTCGAGCAACAATATCTAAATGTTAATTTAATGCTAAAATGCACATGGTCTGTGTAAATATTGTTAATGGACACTAGAGATATAAACACGTATCTGCTAGGTCCTCTCTCGAAGCCTGGGACTGCAGAGTACATATAAATCATGGCCCAGAGGGCTATCCCAGCACAAACCCATTGCTCTGCAGTACAGATGTGATACAAGCAAAGGTTCAGAGTGTGTCATACGTGTGAACACCAGACGTATATCTCAAGGAGAAGTCTCTGACAGCAGCTATGATTTGTTTTTGGCAGGTAGGTATCTTTTTATTCTTTGAAGAGTAAAAATATGTCACCGTATAAAAAGAAAATAGTGTTTGAGTGAGTGGGAAAAGAAAAAACCCAAACCTTTTCTGCATTTCTGCAKGCACTAGGGCTGCCCCTTCTGAAATGAGTTCCCTTCCAGGACATGGCTAATGATGGTCACCCTATTGGTCTCCTAGCCATGCAGGGAAAGCYGTTCACACTGGAGACTAAAAGAGCACTAAAATTAGAGGAAATTATTTTGGTAAGCTTATGAATTCCCAAACCTGCCTCCTCCTCATTTTTAAAAGTTTTGCTTTCCTTTTCCTAAAAGCATCTCCTCCTTGCCTGCATCTCTGGCACGTTGCTGGGCATGCTATCACTCCCAATTAACATCACTCAGGGTCATCTCTCTAATTTTGCTATTAAGGTGAAATTTGCTCCTTGAGGATGCTTACCGTGTTTCATGCTTTAGTCACACGGTGATGAGCCAGATAAATAGGGAGTTCTTTCTACTGGGCTGGCAACACAAGATATTTGCATAAAAAAGCAGCCTAGAATAAAGCATCATCTCCTCTGTAATTTAAAATAATGGTCTTGACAACAGAACTAACTTATTTCATGTATTCTTGGAATGCCAGAAATGACTGCTCTGAGTAAAAGGCATTTTAATTGCTTTTGGTCACAAAGAACCAAAACGGTGTCATTTTAATTTGCCATGGCCATGTAACATTCTCAGAATGTAAATTCTGGGTCTCTTGTTGATCAAAAGCAGATCATGCTTGTTTGGATCTCCTACAAATATTCTGAATTGAGGTACCCATCTGTAAAGCATTTTTTACCTTTCAGGTGTATTAACCCAACAAGACTGATTCACATTCTAGAACTCCCATTTCTAATAAAATCGAAGGGCTGGTGTTAAGAAGAGCAATGTTTAATCCATAGCCCAGTAAATCCATATGTGCAATTTCCATACGAGGAACTTAGCGGCTCATTTGAAGTGCAGACCAATGCAATGAGGCAACGTATAACCAACATTTACAAAGCAGACAGCTTTTGAGTCAAACCTGTACTTGTGCAAAGTGAAAGTCTGTAAGGTTCTTTTTTCCCKGCAAGAGATACACTGGTTTTTGAATAGCTGTAATTAACGATGCAGGCAATATAAAGTCTGAGGATGATTTACAGCTCATCATCTTTGTTCTAAAGCAAACACAGAAAACAATGAAACATATCGGTGGGAAATGAATTTCTCTGGAACAATTAATTATTACATTTTGTATGCCAATAGCAGTGAAATGATTCATGACAAGAAAATACTTTTACAAATCATTATATGACACAGTAAAAAGTTGATTAAAGTATAGTAAACCATAAGAACTGATTGTCATGAAGGAAAAGTCCTTGGAACGGTATTTAAGAAGTTTTGCATTTCTGGGGAACGTTGAAGTTACTGAGAGTCACTTGAGATACCCACTAGACCAGCACGATCTGGAACAAAAGATCCTGCTGCTTCTGTAAGCAAGTTAAATGAAAATGCCTCAAATCAGGATACTTGTTTGTTGCTTGGTTTTTGGATTCCTTTTCTCTCCCTTTCAAAATCTGCTTTGGGAGCAAAGGGAAAAAAAGGCCAAAACTCAGCATAGGAGATGGAGAAGAAAACGCACAATAAACAGGATTTCTTCTGAAATAGGATGTYAGGGAACTAGAAACTAGTTGTTTGTTTTTCAGATTGTCTAAAATAAGTTTCTTAGGTGCTTTGAAATTGCTGCAATAAACACAGTGTAAGTACACAGAAAGACAGGTGGACTTCACTCAAATGTGCCAAGAGCTTGAGCGCTGCAGATGTGCAAGAGCTTCACAGTCTCAAAGGCATGAAACTTTCCCCAGGAAAGTGCCAGGCTATTCACTGCTCCTAGTGTCTTTTCTTTGAATTCCTTTGCCAAGTTGGCCAGAGTGAACTTGAGTCCTAAAGAGCAGTGAGTTTTAGCRTATAAATACATGAAAGGCAACTTCAAGTGATTCAAAGTCTCTTCAGAACTAGAAAAAAATACGGTCAAAAAAAAAAATCTTACAAATAAAAGTCATTTCAATTTCTCCCTTACTCCTCACTAGCTTGCATTTTCAAGCTCTCAATTCCATCAACACTGAAAAAGTAAAAACCTTTCTCTAATCCTTTTTAAAATTATTATAGTTTCCATATTTCTTTATAAGAAGAATTCTTYGAGATGTAAAATTTCGTATAGATAATAGAGATGTAGAGAAGGGTTTGGTGCCTAAATTTAAGTATGCTAAGTAAAACTTTGAGAAAAGTATAACTGATTAATTAGAAACAACTTCTATTTAACAGTTTCTTACTTTCTTGGAAAATTCTAGTTAAGCAGTGAAGACTGTCACATATTTATCCACGCACTGCTTTTTAAAAATAATTTAGGAAACRTATGCCAACTATATTTTAAAAATAACTTATTAAAAATAATTGTTACAATGTTTAAGCATTATTTCCAAATTGTAGGGTAGCCAGTACTGAATCATGTGCGATACCATTCTCCCTGGTGGCTAATGATCTAATTTACAGATATAATACACACGAGGCCACAGGGAGAGAGGTGCAGAAGAGGAGAAACTAAGTTCTGAACCCGTAACATCTCTGGAACAACAGAACTGTTCTGGCAGTGCATTTGGCAAAGCTTCTGCTTATTACTAACAATTAATCTAGCTCCATAGATAAGTATTGTTTCATCTACTATTGTGTACTCAGAATCGTCTTTATACCATCTTTTGCAGAGCTTCCCGAGACATCTTAACTTAATGCAACTGAGTAACAAGCACAAGTACTGCATTTTCCAGAGATACTATGCCTGTATTTCATGAAAAGTAATATGTGATCTGTGTAAATCTTGCACAAGAAAAAGCTTTCCTCTTACTTTTATTTATATTATATAAAAACATATTTATATATATTTAATTATAATAAAACTATAATTTCTCTTTTATTTCAGAACAGTATGTTATAACTTTATTAAGAGCTCTCTAAAGGTCATCAACTCTAAATCATGCATTAKCAGAGAATAAAGAAAGAAGAGGAAAAATGTGAGTTATTCCCAATGTTCTTTATGTAAGATATAGTGACACACTGCATTTAATAAAACTAAGYGTTTGCAAAACCAAATTCTCCACTATGGAAAATGAAGCTCAATTAGTTGTATGGACTTCACAGCCTTCCCTCTGAGCAAATAGGCTTTGCCCTAGTGAGGACACAGCAGAGCGCTCTCGGGAATAAAAGTTCTTCTGCATGGAAAAACGGGAAGAAAGGAGGGGAGGAGAAGAAGGAAGCGGGCAATTACAAAAGCAGGTATTAGAATAAGGGTGCTGCTCTTGTAAATACTCAAGGAACAAAGATGAAGCTTGTGGCTAGGAGAGCATCCTATGCACAAACAGGAAAAGACTAAGTCACTGCTAGAAAATAAACCTGACTTGAGACATAAAGGTTTTTAGGTGTCCTGATTTACACCTCCTCAGGGACATTCATTCCTAGCTGGTGCTACCTGGGACTATGGTTCGTTGAAGAGATTTCTGAATAATAAACCCTCTGTTTTTTAAGACAATGGGAAGGCTGATAATGACTTTGGAAGGACTGAAAGACCAAAACTGACAGAGGCTTCCTATCTACATGGGGTACTGGGCAATATTACTATTGCATTATATTTAAATCAAAGTAACATATTTTCTCGCTTCTTTAGATTACGACRATTACTGCCACTTAAAAACCGTTTCTCAGATCCCTAAACCCAGGCATGTACAGTCACTGAGTCTGAGCTATCACCTATCTCCTATTGTGCTATTAAAGCCACAATTATTTATTATAACCACTGCATTTACTTGTGCTAAATTACTGCAATGTTTCTACTGAAAGGTTGTTATCCCTCTCTCTCCCTCCAAACCTCTGCCATTTGACTTCAATGCTCAGGATTAAATACTAATTGCAGAGCAGTCTTTTGCACAGCTCAGACTTGACCTCTCTGGGACCAGGACCTCCAGGCTGCTGGTTCATCCCTTCTCTCATGCTGCCCCTTCCAGGAATGATACCCCTATATCACACCGGGTAAAACCTCCTCACACTGCTCCCCAAAACCTGAATTTATGTCCAAGGGTCAGTCATCTCTCTGAGAAATCCCACCTTTGCTTCGCCATGACTTCAACATTATTTGGTGTTTTAATTGCTTTCGTATACTCCCTGGGTAACTGAATCAAGCCCAAGTTTCGTTGCTGCTTCCAGCCAAGGCTTGAGATCCTGTCAAGCAGAGGAGGGCTCATTTACTGGATCATTTCTTGCTCAGCCTGTGCAGTGCTGCTTGGCTTGCAAGGCAGCTCTGTTGAACGCATGTTGTTACACAGCTGATGTTCTTGTAACTCTGCTGCTTATCCACTGAAATTTATGTCTAAGATTTACTTTGGGAAGGATTTTTGTTTGCAAGTGTAATTTGTGCTCTATCAGGGCCTGTTCTAGTAAGTGCAGAACACATTCTCTGGAAGGTTTACCTAAGCAAAAGTAAAAATAACAGTAACAGTCTGTAATTTTCATGGATGAACTTGTAATACAAGTGCTCTAAGGCAGCAACAATTTGCAGTCACTTGTAGAATTAAAATCACTTGATATGTTAAGCGTAGAGCTGGTAGTAAGTCACCTATGTAAGTCATAACTGTTGATTATTGATGATTCTAAAAAGTCTTTCCTGATTTTTTTAAGAGGGAAAACATATTTAAAGTGGAGCCCACTAGTGTATTTCATAATATACTAATGTAATTCATATAATGCCAGTGTAGCATTATAAAGTGCTAAATAGCTAGAGGGGAATGAAAGAATATTTGGAGAAAGAGAATCTATTTTTAACTAATTAGCTTTGAATCATTTGTCTAGCTAATTCACATTTTCAATCTATGGCAGTACTTGGAAGGTAATTGAAAACCAATGTTCTAATAAATGTGCAGATGACTCTTATATTGCCCTAAATAGGAAAGATTACAGCACTTAGGAAAGGRGACAGACTGTTACAAACCATTCTGAGGATTTAGGGCATGACCGATGCCTGAGTGTTCACTAAGAAGGCAATGTGAGTCAGGCACTTGTCTGTTAAAATCATAACTGACCGACAACAAAATTACAGGAATTAAAGCTTTATGATGAAAGATTGTTTTGTTTGAGGTAAACTGTTTATCACTAGGACTGAGATAGCTTTTTAAGGCTAATCAATAAACATGAATGAGGCTAATTTGGAGATGAAGTATGAAAAATCAAGGAAATGGCGACAATATTTGCGTAAACAATGAATGCAATTAAACTTCTGTAGTTTCAAATTTGTTGCCAAGATCTATATCTTATTTTCAGTTCTTAGATATTTTTTAGTCTGCCTGAATAATGGAGCAGTATAAGATAAAGGAAAAAAGCTTCCTTTTTTGAAAGTCAAAATAATCAATATTAAAATCTAAAAAGGGGATGAATAAGACACGGCTCTTTGAAATGGGAAGATACAAAGAGCATTTTAAGATGCATGAACTAGTACCGAGCAAATACTGTAAACAAACAGAGAATAACTCAACAATATATACATAAAAAAMCCCTAGTAGCACAGTAAAGCAACTAAACACCTTTCAGAATTTGAAAAGCATTGTTTAGCAGAATGCCAAGATTTGGCTAAAGATTTAGAAAGCTATCGCGTTGTGCCGAACTTATCTGACTAAAAGCTGAAACGGAGACAAAGTTAATAAAACTGGGTCCAGCAGCTTTTTTTCCCACCTCTACCTAAGCACGTCACTTAGAAGGTACACAGAAGGCTTGCTGGTTTCTTCAAATTTCACGGTACTGAACTATTTTTGCCCTACAAAGTCTTTGTTTCTTGGAAATTCTGAGTCATTTCTTATTACAGTAGAATAGTTTCTGGCCTAACTATAAAACTACTCAGCCCATGCTCAAATAACCTTCAAGTTAAGGTAGCTATGCATGTTATCATGGCTTTTTCCTCTCATATTAAATGTACCAGAGCCCTGGAACGATAGTGAATCATCTGCACCGTGCACAATTTCTAGGTGACGAGGCCGCCTGTAGGTACAGGCGTTCTAGGTACCCTGCGGAAGAGTATCAGCCCTATATCTTAAGCAATCCCCCTTAACTTAAAAGTACAGTGCTTGTAAATAATACTGCAAGTACAGCAGGGCTGTTAGGATGTCACAGCAATAATACTGGAGTGCTTCATCTCCTTCCTATGACTTTCCGCAGTCCCTACTTGTCTTTCTCACCCTTTGAAAGATGCTGATGCTTGGAGAAATCAGCACTTACCATCTAAGAAAGGAAGGCCTAAAATCCTGGGAACAAAGGCCAGTACTATACATGGCACTTTGTGGATGAGCTCCACAGGTGCTAATGAACTTTGGAAGAACTTTCAACCAGCTCATTAGAAAATTTCAGCCCAAAACCCTCCCTTGGAATAACCTGAAAGCGAAACCACCTTCTGCAGCAAAACAGTAAAGTTGGTAAATATTTAGGCAAAGGAGCTGAAACCCCTACCTCACTCTAGGCTGCTCAACTTACCAGTTCGCTTTGATTTTATTAGCTTGGGAACTTCCAAAACAGAGTTTTATAAAACTCCTGTCAAAGGGTATGAATAACTTCTCCTTTCAGCTCCGTGAGGCAGTCGTTCATTCTTTTTATTCTTCAGAAATGACCATCAACCATTTCACTAGCACTGCACTTCCATGAATCTTAAAGCCTTTTTTTCCTGCTCTGTTTCCTTTTAAGTTCACCTTGGTGTATATGGAATTTACATGAGTAAAAGGGGATGGAGTCCCTTTCAAAGTCAAAGTCAAAGGTGCCAGGGACACATTAGTTATTTTCCTCCCATTTTTTCAGTCTTCTCATTGTTTTCCTCAGTTCTCAGTGTGAAGAGGACTCAAATCCACTTTGATATTAGGATTTATCTTACAAAGTACACAGCAACTCTAGAAACCTTCTCAACAAGAAAAATTTGACTCATATTTCCCCATGCTCAACTGCAAAACCCAGTGCATTGGAGAACCTACTCTTCAGCTCTTCATTGTGACTTTTCAACCCCTTTTTTTTCTTTATCTTTTCCATAAAAATTTGCTTGAAAGATTATATGAAAGAGCCTGTTTTTGCAAGACGAGTCACAGTGCACCACCACCATTTTAATAATACCAATTATTTACTAGACAATAATAGAACCGGAAAAAAAAAAATTGACAGCCTGTCACAGGCAATGCCAGCTAAGATGTTTAAATCATCTCTAGGCATGTTCTAATTTAGCTCATTATTAATTTCCTGCCAGGAAATCACTGCCCTAAACCTCTCTTTAATTCAGACATAAGTCATTCTAAACTCTTGTACAGACAGCTGATTGAACCCAAGACTTTTGTCTCATTACAAAGCCCAGATGCTTTCAGGCAGAAGACTGTTGTAGGCATTTAATATTTTGAAACAAAATGTACTGTATAATTAATTGAGTATGAAATGCGCTGTTCATCACAGAATTAGTTTATCTTTTCAAGAGTTTGCTAGCTGTATGCAATCAATCACTCATATTTTACAACTGCTGTAGGTTTACGAATTTTCACTTCTGATACAATTGAGTTCTAACTCTCTCGCAGAATGAATACCAAGCACTATCTGGAGGCAAACTGAGTGAAACACCTCTTGTTTTAGCTGGTAAAATAAAATGTTAGGCCATTAATCATCTTCTTCATCACTTTTCATTTTTTTCAGGCAAATAATTTGTATTCCAGCCATGTGGCGGACACTAGCGGAGAACAAATAAATCTGAAGTGACAAAGCAGGAAATACTTCCTAATTACTGAGACTGGTGAAGACGTCGAGAAACAAAGAAAGAGAGCCCCAGAAAAGGTTGCATTGTGTGGCAGCACCACGTGTGACGGGCATGAGATGCACCCYCCAAGCTGGCTTGGCTTGGTAGCTCCTCCCAAAGACAAGTGGCTCTTACCTGGGTTGCCACCCAGGGGGAAAAAGCCAAATATAGCGGGTTTGGGCTTCCRAAGAGACAGCTTTAGCCAGCCAATGTCAGGATGGTTATTCTGGCCTCATCGGAAGTGGGAATCAGCAGACGTAATTCTCACTATTCTGTTACCTTGTGCACATTAGCCCGGTAATACAATGAGAAAACACTGTAGTTCATTGTGGTGATCTGTTTCACCCTTTTTTTTTCTTTTTTTTTTTGACACTGGAGTAAAATTGTTGACTGTGGTAATAAATGCATTATATCCTTCAGCTTGTCTAGCCAAATCAYGTGTAAGCCTGAGAGGACAATGAGAAACCACTCTTTTTTTATCTTTTTTTTTTTTTCTCTGTCTCTCTCTGAGATCCCTTTTACTGTAAGATTGAAACCTATGTCCCCTTATCCTTCTCCCCAGTACTGAAGATGGATATTAGACCTGACACTGAAAGAAAGCTGACCACAAAGACCTATTCTTGCATTTTTTTGCCCTATTTTGTGCAATACTAATAAAAAATAAACAAAACTAATTTAAAAAGGGGTGCAAACCACCACAATGTTATTACAGTTTAACTCTCTAGCTTATCTGTTACTTTACACAATAGGCACTTAAGAACTTTCTCCTAATACGACTCAAATGTGCATATCCTARTGAAAATACTTGTGTTTTCTCTAGACAGAGCTTTTGTTATGAAAGGGTCTGGCAGCTACAATAAGAAGAAATGTCTGCAGAATAAATAACACGTTACGCTCAACTAGGTGCTATAATGACAGCCCAGAGTCTTTTAGGAGATCTTGGTGGATTTGTGCTATTTTGAAGATCGCTGTCGATTCACAGCAACTCRGACCATTTGAGAACAGGACCCCCACTGCTTTATATAAAACATGCACTTTAGATTTTAAAGCTAAAACCTTTAATCAAACTCAAAATGGCAGAGAGAAAATTTCAAATCACTGTCACTTTGACTTTACTCATGTCTTTGAATTGAGCAGACTCTAACTTTCTTAGCTACACTGCATCTAATGGACTTAAATATAGTTGCAAGAATTTACAGTAGGAACCACTTTTATTGCTGCACTTCTCCGTTTACATGGAGAGCTCTAAGCTGGGCCATGTTAGCATTATTTTTGCTTTTTTTTTTTTTCAGTGAAACACTACAACTACCTGAATTGTCACCATTTTGGTTTTCAATGATAGGACAATTTCAAGGGTTTTGTTTTCCATAGAATACAATGACTGATATCAACCTAACTTAAAACAAAAAAACAAAACAAAACCTGAAAACAGGTATATGACATTCACTTTTGGACATTTTTGCTGAACTAGTTACCTGTGATAAAGATTCTGTGATTCTGTGATTCTGTAACGCTATTCTGAAAACACTATTCACTAGCAAAAAAAAAAAAAACAAAACCATATTCTCCAAATTTCCCATTTCTACCTCCCACTCTTCACCAGGCCTCTTGTAACCGCTTTCAGTAATCCAGCTCACTTGTTATAAAATCAGGAACTTCAGGAAGTTTTAATGAGACCAGTGTCCTCACAGAGCAACATCGCATTAGGGTGCAGTTGCCAACAGTTTGACATGGCCATTCCCTGGTATTTCTTAATCTGCCCAGACCATTCTTTGCTTTACATTTGTGCAAAAGAAGCCCCCAGGCTGACAACCAGATTCAATATTAGATTTTTATAGTCAGGATATATTGCAACTACTAGAGTACAGCTGTGGTGACTCCCCTGAAATAGTTTCAAGCACAAATATATATTTATGAGCCACAGAAGAGTGCAGACCTCTCATAGCACCCTTACGCAGCAAACATAAGCCCCTCAGGGCACTAATGAAGTTCACCTGTGACACTAAATTCAAAGTTACCACAGGAGCAAAGAAATGATACAGAAAATGATGACACAAAGGGCACTGGAGATTTTTTTTTAAATAACAGTAATTAGAAGAAAAGCATCTAAGAAAAGAACATAAACCACATGAGAAAAAAAAAATAGAAGAGGAGATGAAAATTCCAGAATGCAAAACTGGAACAAAACTGAGAGAAAGAGGAGAGGAAAAAAAATAAAAAAAAAGCAGTGAAGGAACTAGAAAAGCTGATTCATCAATGGAGATTAAATGAAGCTTTGCCAAGCAAAAATACAAAACAAGGTGCCAAACAGTCAAAGAATGTTAATACGAGAAAGAGGAATTATTTATTATGTGGCATGCAAAAAATAATGAGATAAGAATTAAATTAGGGAAATTAGAAGGATAATTTTAGGAAACCATTCCAAAAGTGAGTTTACTAGAAGGCATAGTAGTTTTGTAAAAGAAGCAATGAAAACAGTCCATCAGCTGGGAATTAAACATGCCAAATATGTGTAAGTAAATGGGTTCTCTGRTTGATATATTTCTTATTCAATATATTTTAGCCATTTACATGGTGAATAAGTGAACCCATAGCTTATTAGATGGATTTTATATTTAAGTGAATAGTCTAGCAAAGTTTTTCTGAACTCTTTATAGGAAAGATAACTGATACTCACACAGAAGCAGAATGGCAAATACTCCAATGAATATGCAAAACACATGGAGTGTTCATAAAGATTTCCCAAAAACATCTAGTTGTGCCTGCTGCTCTGCTACAGAACTTCCAACTCTTATTTTAAGGGAAGAACTAGGAAATCACAGAAGCTCCAAACAATCAATAAGCTTGTCCTCGCTTTCCTTCTTATATTTTGTGTGACTCAGTATTTTAATGATGGCCACATAAGATAACGTTGGTAAGATAACTCCAGTAAGCATGGAGATGGCCTAACATCTAAAGAGGACATCAAAAGTACAAGGAGCATGAGCTCAGCCTGTGAGACTAATGCTGTGCAACAGAATCCATGCAATGTTGCATGCACAGGCAATATATGTGCCAGGATGCTGAGAGAAAACCAGGAATTCACACTGCTACTTACTGCCACTCTACACAGGATTACATAGCTCAGATTCACATCAGGACTGACATCAGGACCACCATGTACAGGAGAAATAAGAAGAAATCCTTTAAAGTAGCAGAGCAAATGTTGTGATGATAGAGGGTGATGGAGATAAATTGTTGGGATTTTTTTTTTTTGTAATTGTAGTTTAATGGTTTGTAAGATATTAAGCACAAAATCAGAAACACAGAAGCCAGATTCCTTTAAACAGTAGAGCTCATCAAAATAAAAGAACAGCAAAACCTTTAAAAAAATTAAACTCATTTTCCCCTGGTCTGGGTTAAACACATTCACAAAAGATGATTTTTCCTATGATTTACCAAACCAAATGTGCTATTTTTACAGCAGGAGAGTGGGTGAAAGGGGAGAGGATTAGGATATGATCACTGAAGCGGAGCAATTGTTTTCTCAAAAGTTTCCAGTATGACCTATTCCCTTCCAAAAAGCTGTTTATTTTTTCTCAATATTAACCCAGTTAAACTTTTTTGGGAGATAAATCCATATCTAATTGTCTTCAGTCTGACAAGATTATGCCCTTTTTTTGTAAACTTTTAGTGACTTACAAGTTCAAGAGAAACAATGGCCTGTACTCCATTTTACCTCACTAATTAAGAAGTATATTTCAGTAAAAATGTCTGGAACTTACTCATATTCCCAAGGGGTCTTGTTCAGTAGATTACACTGAGTTGAATATACTGAACAGCTGCTATGGCACCACAAAAACTTCACTTGCTGTTTTCTTTCTAAAAATGTGTTCATCACMTTTTTCATGTCAATGCAAAGCCCGCTTACAGGAGAAGAGCACAGAATGGTCGCCTTCCTAAAAAAATAACTAAARCACTTCCAGTTAAAGCATTATCAAATAACTACGTTCTAGGAAAATATTTTTCATTCTTGCTTAGTGAAAAAACAATAACATTCATATTTGCTCTGTGAATTTATATGATAAACAGTGTGTGTGTAAATATATATATATATTTCAATGCCCAAAAGACTAGAGTCATTGTATGTGTTTTTGTTGGTTGTTGTTTCTGTTCACAGAGTATCGAAGCAATTGCCAAGGAAGACATAATAGATCTAAATTTTGACATAATAAATAGATAATATGCTGTAATTGGATTGTTTGTAGGCTGCCTCTCTCAGCAGAGATTTGCCTAACACTCAGAAAGAGYGCTGCAAATACCAAGGACAAGCACTAGTTCCTTTTTCTATTATCACATACACCTTCCTAAAAACACACTAAAGAAGCAGTTAAGCCATACCCTCTCCTTGGTTTCCTTAGGAAAGCTTACTCAGGCACTGTCTTGTTTCTCCTCACAAACAGGTACTCCATGACAGTATATTAAAATCACCTGTAATCAGTTACAAAATAGGTTTAACCTTCCACTATATTTATATATGTACGTACTCAGGTAAATCTTAATAAACCAACATCCCAACTGTGAGAAGCTATTTCGGCAACGTGCTACGGTGCGGACAGTCCTGCAGACTTGCAGTTAGGCAACGTGGCCCCATTCGAGGTCTTTTGCTGTTCAGCTTTTTTAAAAGAGAATTAAATCAAGGAAAAAGAAATATTCCAGTCTCTCTCATCAGGACTGTATCCTGCAAGAATCTGAAGTTTAAGTAGAGTCTCAAGAGGGAAAAACTGTGTTAAGTGGAATTAAAAGTGGAAGAACTGTGTTAAGTAGAATTAAAAGTTAATGAAATCTTTTATGACAGTGTTTTACCATAGCAACTGAAAGTTAGATCTAAGCATTGTATAAATATTAATATTACTCTCCTCATCTCAATCAGTGCAGGACTCAAGGAAGCTACATGGAGAGGGAAAAACCTCATTTTTGTTTCTAAAACTCAAGCGCGAAAGGGGAAGAGCTATTAGGGAGGAGCGGCCATCCGCACCCACGAGCATCGCTGCTCCTGCCGGTCYCGCTGCAGCAGCTTACCAGGAGCAATGGAGGCGGGAAAGGGGCTCTACAAAGCCAGGGATGAGCCCCTGAACTCGCAGCACCCACTTCTGACATTGCCCCCAGCAGCTACGAGTTTCTTCTGCCTCCGACAATTTTTTTTTCTCTCAGATTCTGTATTTCTTCCTTTCTTTCTTTCCTGAGGTTGGAAATGAGCTTGATGGCCTGAGGTACTCTCTCTGCTGTCATCTAGATTTACCTCTTCAAAAATTTGTGCCTACTTTTTTTCACGAGTGCAAATACAGTAACACTCCTCCATAGTCCCACTGCCCATGTTTGGCGTTTCCTGAGGTCCGTTTCACCACCCTGCTCATTGCCTCTACCGCCTGCAGAAAAAGTGGGCTGTGCTTCCAAACGAGACAGAGCGYAACCGGAGTGTTTCCTTTAGCGTGAATAAACAGAGTGAGGAAAGCAGCAGAATGCTGTGTCCCAAACGGCACCGATACCATTTCAGGCTGCAGTTCCTCGTTTGTTAACACCTTGAACACCAGCTGCAAACGCTCTCAGAGACAGCTCCGTGGCCCCATGCACGGTACCTCTGCTYGCCCAGCACAGCTGACAAGGACAACGTGCATGGGAATGCACCCACCTTCCATGGAAGGGACATGCAGGGGTGAAACCACCGCCCCCGCATGCACAAACAGAGGTGCTGAAATATTTAACTGACTGCATTATGAAACCAACGTCCAAAGGGGTGAGTCTGAGCCAGGCAGAACGAGAGGCTTCTCCTCGGCTCTGCACCGGAGCTAATTCATCCTGTGGAGAGCTCAGGTCAGCACGAAGGGAAAGGAAGGAGCACGGGGGACAAGCAGAGTTTGTGGATTTAGAGGGGAAACAACAGAATACACGCATACTTCGTGGGAAGTGTTGGTATCGCCGCAGAGGCCCGCGTTGTAACTCGAGTCTCATGTAAGAACTGCTGTGCCTGCAGGTATACCCGCACAGGACACCGCTCGAGCACCAGGATTTTCAGATAGAAACAGCAACATGTCCTAGATGCACTAAGTAAGCTAATTCATTTGAGATTTAATTATAATTTTTTTTTGGTCAGAATATTTCTTTATACCCAAGAATAAATTCAGTTCAAATTCAAAATCCATTTTCAGCACACTTTTTTGGAAATAGACTAGCTCACCGCATATTCAGAACTGGTTAAGGGATCATATTTCTGCAGCTTCTGGTTTTTTTTTTCTAAAATCTGACACATTAAATTTTTTAAATTTATGCTCGGTTGCATATTAACACCTAAAATATCAGGAGCTGATGTGACCTTTTCAGATTCCCATTTTGTTTTTATTTGAAACGCTGATGTTCTTTCAAGCATCTGTTGCTGGCATACCACACACGAACAATTGTTATTAGATTATTTTAAGAGCAATGATATAAGAGACACATCATTGTTCATAGAAATATATAGAACATAGCAGGATGTAAAGCTGGCAACACAAATATATGTTTCTGGAGTGCCCCGTTAGACAGAAAATCCATTTATTATTCCATTTCTTCCACGAAAGTAGAGAAGCAGATTCTTTCATAGCTGCATTAATACCACATGAACTCTTCTGATTCAAAAATACAGACTTTCAGATCCGATGCAGTAATCCAAAAGAACAATGAGATGAAAAGTCTCCCACATCTTCAACATGGCGTTTTTCATTTAAGGGAGAATATTATAAGAGAAAGGGATTAACCTGCTCATGTTGTAAAAATCCAAAGGTTAAGCCCAAAAGATTTACAGCGAGCACACACAGTGGCTTAAGCCCGAAAACAGTTTCTCACTGTGAATCACAGAGTTACACTTATCTCGCTCTAATCAAATTCCCTGAACTCTGTATGTCTCCAAATAGATGCACATGARTGTCCCTGAAATGCTACAGTAAAAGCAACAGCAAAATATCAGCTGTTCCAAATTATTTAAATCATGCTTCTGTCTAACCAATCAGTTGCAGTGGAAGCAATAAAATTAAATCTTGGTGCCATTTTTTAACATAACTGCATCACAGACATGCTGCTATCCAAGATCCCTTTAGAATYTGTGGTTTATTATGTCCTCTCTTGAAAGTGTGATATAACACAACAGTTAGCTGAAAGATAAGGAGAACGACTACACTGCACTTTGCAACCTTCCCACATCCTGACAGGAAAGGGACCTGACACACGAGTAAGAAAGAAGTAGCATTAGATGTAAGTTATGGCCGGCACGGTTCCATTCATGCATTATTTAACTGGTATCAGCAATATGGATCACTTCAGAACTAGCCAGGCCACCATTTCGTGTCTCTYCAAACAAATCAAGAGATCTATTTGAACATTTATACAGATTTTTGTGTACAAAACCAAACCAACCGAACAAAATGAACAACAAAAAACACCCCACACCTGACAGGAACAAATGGAATGGAATTATACACACAAATGGCTGACTGAAGTATGAAATAATAAACCCAAGGGCAAATGTACACATCCTGTCCATTCCCAGCCACAAATGAAATGAAGGATTCAGGTGTTATGGTGATATGTAATGTATAAAGGGCAGATAACGTAAAGCCGCTATAACAACCCTGTATGACACAGAACATTAAACTTTGCTGAATAAACTCTTTCTTCCATCAGAACAGGACTTTTACAAGAACATTCTAAAATGTACATGGAAGGAGAACCCAATAATGCACTTATTCATGTATTTTTACAGTTAGCTGTCCTCACTGTAAAGATCCTTGATCTATAAAAGTTTCTTGCTTAACAAAAAAGCACAAGCACCTCTTGTTCCAAATTCTTCCATTGGTCCTGTAGCAACAGAACTGCAATCTAACTCCTGAAGGTTAGGAGAAAGCAGTAAGCTCATTGACCAGAGACACAGGGAAAACCCCAAGCCCAGGAAGTCCCCCCCTGCTACAAGGCCATGCTCTGCCCTAAGCTGAGAGATTTAGAGCTGAAACCAAAGAGAAATCAGCCTTTAATATCATGGTTATGACCCTCTTTTATGGATCCATCTTTGCCATTAGTTTTCCGTGTTATTTTTCTTCTTTCTCCCATCACTGTTATTCTTGTCCTAGCTACCTTGGTTGCTTTTAAAATTATTATTTCCACAAAGTTGGACACATAATCTATTTCAATTATTTCCTCCTTTCTGGGTAATTTTAGTAACAGAAATAAATTTCCTGACTTTATTCTTTGGTGGTTCATTTCAGATATGTAAATATAAAGTAGGTTTAGCTAGTATGTGTTCAAAATATAGTATACTAATAATAGAAAAATCCTTTCTTCATCAAATTGTCACATATGGGTCTTTGCATAGAGTATCTTTGGGTGCTTTTATTGTCCTAATCTGAGTTGCTGCCAATAAAATGAGAGCATGTGAGACTTCACATATATAAAGTTCAATTAGCAACCAAAGAGAAGAAAAAAATAATTCAGTAGATGCAGTATGCCCGAAGAATGCTGCAGATATAGTTGCTAAAATAATAAATATTGCAAATATATCTTACATTTTTGCAGTCTCCACATGTCAATAGCTAAACAAGTTTGAGGGGGGAAAAAATCAATAATAAATTACATTATTTGTGAATATTAGTAAATATTCCTGTCGCTTTTACAGCCCCTGTGCAAGAACCCAAAATAATAAATAATGAAGCTTGTCTCACTGTTCCGCTTGGCCACCACCCAGACGAAAGCAGGAGGGAGATTAAAGGGGGCTATTAGAGGATTTTTTCACTCCTCTGTCTGTCCATTTGTTGTTTCCTTGACAGCACTGCTATTTTCACCTTCATATGCAACACAGTTGTTCATGCCCAATTAGCAGGTTGTAATTTATGGAATACTAGTTCCAGCAACAGAATGTGATTATGTGATTATACACACTGGAGTAACTTGTCTAGATAAATAAATTCAGTTTAAGCATACAGTAAAACACCTATTGGACTCAACCTGCTGCAGAAACCCTATCTGCAACACAACATATGTGATTAACTCCAGACACCGAAGTTCACCGAAGTTCATAATGTTCTTTCGGTCGCATGAGGCCCGGAGAAAAGAAATTGGAAAGGGAGACAAATGATGAAACGTTATCGTACGGCACAAGATAAGTGACTCAATCAATGTTCCCAACATTCAACCAGCATTTCCAGTCACGGACCCGCGTGGGGCTTGGCCGGGGCTGCCAGTGCCGCCGGTTCTGGCTGACCCATTCCAGATGGTTGGGGCCAGCTCTGCCCATTGGGTGCCTCAGACCTGCTGGCAGCGGTTGGTTTTTCTCATAGCAAAGCCTTGGGTTTTGTGGGGGTTTAATGATGGTGATAAAGAGGACGGATGCCACTCTGTGGCTAGTACCATCCTACGCTCGTTGTATCCCCAAAATCTGCGTGCCACTGGGAGATTGGTTTACTAGACCTGCTTTGGACAGCTCAGTCTATCCCAGTAATTTGTCTGTTAGCTTCTAGCTAACGGTAAATCACTGCAAAGTGTAAAAATTTGATGGGATTAACAATAAATTCACTGTTTGATAAATTGTGATATTTTAATTGTAATGAATTTGTAATTCAGCAACATTCTCCATTTGTGGTCTTCTAAATTGTCTTGCAGCATGGCCCTAAATCCACCTGAGCCCAAGGGCCTCCCTGTGCCTTCCTCATCGTGCTGTGTTGGAGTGTCTGACCCTCCTGTACTTTCTCACCGTGCTGCATTGGGATGTCTGATCCAGTGCTGCTGCACATGGATTGTCCATCCTGCCATCCAGAGAAGCTCCGTTTGCTCCTGTTCCGAGTAGCAACAGTTAAAGCTCTCTTCTGTGCCTTCTTCCAAACCCTTTCGAAGGTCTGGGGTGGAGACATGGCACAGGCAAAACCTGGTGTAGAGGGGGCTGGGTAAGAGCAGAAGCAGGTCCAGGAGAATCCGTTAAAAAAATCTATTGGCTGGGARACAGTACTGTTGTTTGGCACTTCTTACATGGATCAAGATGCTGAACCTTGTGCAGAGCCCAACTCCTCCTGCAAGGTGTGGAGCGAGCCGAGTGCTCCTGCTACATTTACCCGAGCGGTCCTGAGAGTTTTGTGATCCAAACACTGTGGCCAGGATGAAGGGAGGCTGCAGACAGCCCTGACCTGCGGTTTCCAGCTAGAGCAGAGTCGTGTTTAACCTGAGCTGTTCCTCCCGCTCAACAGTTCCTCTGGAAATGAGGCAGTGGGACCGCCTTGGGAGACGCCAGCCCTGGTGGGGAGAGTTTTGGTTACCAGATTTTGGTGTTTGGAATTAACAGACCCGACTGGCTCCCAGAGAGATTCTGCACCTGGAATTAACCAATATCCTGCATGCTATTATTTTAGCCCTTTTAAGAAGGCATTCCTACTTTGGGTTTCTATTTATTTATTCTATTTTTATTGAAAACTATGCTGGGACTACTTCTGTTTTCCCTACCATACTCATTCCCAGAGCCRCCTTTTTTTTTTAAATTCTCCTTTTTTTTTTCTTTTTATTTCCCCTTTTGTGTGGATAGGTGCTGTCACATTTACAGTCAGCACCTCAGATCTGTGTCTGAATTACAGAACAGAAAATTAAAGATATTAGGTCTGCAGTTTAGTCTACAGTAGGATTTGTACATGCCAGAAACCCTAGAACAGGCTTGGGATTTATGGKTTTTTTATGGGATTTATCTATTTTCTAATACCTTCCTTACTCTAATTAGGAGGGGAGTGGATGGGGAAAAGCTACATGAAGCTGCTGTCTGTCCCTGTGTCTCCAAGGGTTTATTATTATCTTGAGCTCCTGGACAGAGGCCTGCAGTAAAAAGAAGCTTCTAGTCTGTCTTTATCATCCGTTCTAGCATCTCTTGCCGTAGGAAGGAATCTARCTTTAGAAGTTAAACAATAACTCTCTCTCTTGGAACTGATATCACTGAATTATGGTAACAGAAGCAAATCTTTGAACCTGTATGTGCTACAGCAACTGACGGTAATGTTTTGCATAGTCATTTCCCTCAAAGATAATTGAACAAATATTAGAACTTATATTCTACCTTAATTGCAAACAGTGTCTTGTGTTATATCCTATTTGTTTTTATACAATCTTTACTTGAGAAAAAAAGTTTCGAAGAGATGAAAAGCAGTGTCTAAGASTATTCTGCAGAGCATAAGTGTTATGTTGGACATCTGAATCTGTGAAGAGACAGTTAATATTGTGCTTCTTTGCAACAAGTACTGTGCTTAAAGGTCATTCGTGACAGGGGCTTTGAGAGCATCTGTTGCTAGGAATGCACAGACTGAATCTCATTATGTGAAACTATTTGAGTGACAATCATCACTGTTTCACTATTCATTATCTTTTCTGCTTGGCAAGTGATCTGTACCCTCTTTCCATCTTTCCTGCAACCCAACAAATGTGTCAGATGTTTTCCAGTTTGACAACTGTGCCCTCAAAATCACCTATTTCAGGTTTTATTTTATTTCAGTTTTACACTGCAGAATAGAATATTTGTTATCTCGAGGAAAATGGTTGAACAAAGATTATCCCATGGGTACTGTAGCAACTGAGCATGGTATTGGGGTGAGTTTAGTTTAGACAGGGTGAACATGGAATCATTTAAGCAAGCTAGAGTTTGAATGTTTCCTCAGTGAATTAGGAGTAACAATAACTTATATTATTCATATTTGAATCTTCCCTTGAAGCTCACTCCCCATTCTGTCAGAAAACTGTGTTGAAACCAGCAATGGGGTGGGAAACTACCAGTCTTCTCAGACCTCCACACCATCTTCGTTTGTGGTCAGAAGGAATTTAGCAACTCTACAATCACAGAATCATAGAATCCTTAAGGTTAGAAGGGACCTCTACAGAAATCCAGTTAAAGAGACAAGATTTTGCAAAGCAAAAGCCCCAACCAAATAAAAAACAAATGAACAGCAACAACAGCAAAGTAGAAGATAGAACCCAGAGATTCTTGGCAGGCCAATTTAAATTGTTTCACTTCTTAGATAAATTAAGTATGCCTATCTTTAATTCTAAGAACAAAGGCTTGCTGGTCAAAGCTCAGTCAATATTCAGGGTATTTTGGCCACAAGTGATAGCTTTATTCCTGTATGTTCTTGCTTATGGACCCTCTTTGCATACATCTGAACTTGGCCAAACAGACTCAGGAGAGGCTGGCAGCACTATGTGGTCAATATGAATCTGCTGCTTGTAATTTAGAAAACCTGCCTCATTTCATAGCAACTAGCCGTACTCTCCAAGTACCCACACACTGAGTGCATCGAATCGTACGCTCCGTGAGTCACAGCATCCCCCTGAAACGTAAAACACATTGAAATGCTGGTGTCCTCCATGGCCTGCCACGTGTCTCCCGCTTGCTGACCGAGCACTCTGGTACCCCTCGAAGCAGGTTGCACGGAGACTGCTGAAATTGCGTCTGACACTTGTTTTTGTTTCATGTACCAGTACAGGGATGACATTTACTAACCTAAATTCGCAGCAGCAGAAATGGTCATAATCCGTTTCCAGTAGCTGACTAAAATGCAAGCAATATTTGGAATTTATACCTTCCTGTGTTTCTGTGACAAATGGCAGAAGGCTCAGCTAATGCAGGTTTTCCTCCCACAAACACCTGATGTATATGTTCACATACAATATTTTTGAAAACTTCAGGGTAAGGATGCAGTGGTATCAGTAGTATTATATACACTAATCTCTAATCTACTGATCTACCCTATGACATACATTGAGAAACTTTGTTACTTTGCTGTTCATTTCTGTTCAGCTTTCTGCCACATTCCCTCTGCACATCACAGGAAATCTCATTCATTGATTATTTTCTGACAAGGACAGCAAGCATAGACTTCTTCTTTTATTTATTATATATGTTTATGGGAGCAGGACAGCAATTCTGAATTATTCAGTTTCCTAGTGTACAGTATATTTTTGCAAACAAGAATAAGCACATGCCAACACAGAGTTGTTAAATAATGTATTGGTTTCTCTTACGCTGTACATAAAGTGTTTTCCCTAAGCATCATGCTGTCCAAAGAGGAAAACATGAGTGCTTACAAAAGCAAATGCCTAATAGTACAAATAAAAATTCTATGGGCAAATTCCCCACTGCCTGCCTACCTGTGCCATTCTTTATCTTTTGGTAAAGTGGGCATATAATGCGATCAGATCTGAAAAGCAGAGATTTATTCCTCTTTGCACAGTGGTAAGTGAAGGTACAAGATGCAGAACAGCAAGAAATTCCATCTGTGCTCCTCCATAAGCCTCCCTTGTTTGCACTGAGGCACTAGGTGTATTTCAGGTCAGTGGAGATGAAAGTGTTTTGGAGCAGTCATTGCATTTGCCATAAAATGGCTTTTGCTTCCCAGCAATCACTAAAGTGATCAGCTATTACCAACACGTTTTGATGCTATACTTAGGAGATATCTAATAGCAAAGAGGAAGTAGTTGGCAAATGTTGGTTCTGTATGTTGGGAAACTCACACACACAAGTGTACTAAAAGTAGTACACTTTGTCACATTTACATGTAATCTCTGTTATTCTTTTCATTACTGTTAAAAGCCACATCCTCCGAGCTGTTCACTGCCAATTCTTTAAATTCATGAAATGCATAATTCAGGTTGCATTTCCAAGGGTGCCCAGTCCATGCTGAGCTCTTTTCAAAATGCAGATAGTCATGCACGTGCACTCAATGCTGCTTTACTTGGGCCAGAGCCCAACTTAACAGTTGGAGTGGTATACGGTGAAAAACAATAACTAACCTTAGTTAAAAAAGATACTGATTTATGTCCTATTTATGAAGGTGCTAATCTCCCTCTCCTGGTATTTTATTTCAATAACTGTGTTACCTCATTCTCTAATGCACTTCTGTAATGCAATGTAGATCRTCAAGAAGAAAAGAAAGAGGAAAAGTACATTTTGGATTTGGCTGGCTTTTATAAAGATAGAAGGAGCTTCATATAATCATTAGCATCATCTGTTGCATTGTTCCAGCGTAATTTCTGGATCACAGAGAATGAATTAGCCATTCAGGAAATTAAAGRAAATTAGTAATCTGTTCTTCACAGAGCGATCAGTAATCATCATCATCAGTCCTTCAGTTTAAAGCCTACCTCGTTAGTGGCCAGTGGTTTCCCTCAGGTTAGGAGAAGACCTGTTCCTGGTGCATTTGTCCTGTGCTAACACTCCTCCTTTGTCTGCCTTTTTGTGCTATTGTACTTGGAGAAGGACCCTAGAATTTGCACTGTGCGGGTGCTTCCATTTTACTACAAAGGTTTCTAAAGCAGGAGCCCCATGTACCAAAAAAAAAGTCTATTTACATTTAATTTCTGTATTTCTCTCTCCTCCTTCATGTTCATTAGTGGCCTGCTAGCGTATTTGCCCTTTCCAGTTGCTCCTTGGTCTGTTTGTGAGTACGTGTGCATCATTTGTATAAAACAGTGACAAAGCAGCTGCCCAATAACTGGGTTGCAGCTGACCGAGAGCTACCAACGTGATGCAGCAGGTAGGACAGACAGCAGTTGGGACAGATGGGCTGTTGGCTGGTGGTTCCCTCTATTTTCCAGGGAGGGTGTTAGCACTGTGCTCCTCCTGCACWGACTTCTTTCCATCTCCCTTGCTGCTGGAGGAATAAGCGCCATGGAACCAAGGGCAGGATCCCGTGTGTAACAGGTCTGTGCTGTGCAGCRTGCCGGCATGGGGAGAAGCTACGTGGTTTATTCCGGCCTCTGTTGGGCCCTCCCTGTGGTCAGGATTTTGCCCTGCAGCGGCAAGCTGCAGCAGGACTCCTTCGTTTTAGCACTGCTCTCTGACCAAGCAGCCTGTTTGCTGCAGCTGCACGTTCCTCACGAGGCCTTTGGCCCTCTCTTCATAGGTGAATAGTTCTGTGGTTGTAGTCCCAGCGGAGTGCTGGATAATTTTGTCAAAAAGAATCAAGAGGCTGTAATATCACTGGACAAATAATAGGTTGTCAGGATGACTTGAATTACAGGAGATGAAAGATAGTCTAAAATTCTTTGCGCTTCAGAGAAACACAGAAAAGAAATTTGTCCTGATTTGGCCTTCAGAACTTTGACATCAGCCTTTGCCTGTCCATAAGCATCAGCTCCAGCACAGGAGCCTGTGCGGATAGCTAGTCCCCATGAGAGATTTTGCAAGGCTGCCTTCCCTCAGGTTATGTGCRCCATGAGAGGCTGCAGCAACTGCTGGCACCCCTCGTCCCTTTATGGAAAATCCTGCAGACTCCGTCGCAGAGTAATTCCTGGGTAGCTTTTTTTAAAAAAACACCCAATGCAAGGAATTACCGCTCTTATAAAGCCTGAAAAGACACTGGAAAATTATGTCTGTGGATTTCCCAAATATTCTTAATAATTCCCCTGAAGCACCTTGTAATTAGCACATTGACAGACGGTAAGCCCAGTCAATATTTTTAAAGAAATGCACTGCAGTTCCATGGAGGGGGTCTGGAAAGTGGGAGCTGCCCGGCCTGGCCGGCCCATGGAAATTGCAGGGATCGATGGCTGCATCTTGTAAAAATACCGTAGTTGGGCCCAGCTTTGGACTGATGGCAAGTCCAGGTGACCTCCAGAGGTTCTTCCTGGGGTTTCTGAGTGCTGACCACGCTCTTTGTGCACTGAAAAGTCCTTCTGCTCTGTCACTGTGTGACGCTCATCCCACGGGCTGGGACAGATGGATGCTGCTGAAATCAGTTTTATCCCACTTCCTCCATTCACATCCTTATTAAATATCAGGAAGATATCGTGTTTCTGTCTACTCTTGGCATAAAACATTACGTGTTTTTTTCCAAGTCCTTGTCCACAATCCAGATACCTGTGGGCTCTAGCACCCTTATTGCCTTTTACGTTTCTCTTTTTTTAATCTAAAATTAATCGGAGTGCAGTCTGTATTGTCTTTTTGTTATTCCAGTCAGCTTTTTCGCTGCTGTTGTTCTTCACCTAAGCAGTAGATCTGTGAAGCGTTAGTGCCCTCCTGTCTACGAGTGTGAAACAAAAAAAAATAGAAAAGAGGAGGAGGAGAATGCCATGACAGATATAGGCCAAAATATACGAAGAAAAAATGAAGAAATCTCTTTTACTCCATTATGCATAAAATACAGCCTTATGATTAATTAAGATAATAAAACTGACGTAATTAAACATGACTTGGATTTCTTTTATTAGTCCTTCTGTTGTCAAACAAACTTTCCAAACCCTGTAAATAAGCAAGGCAAATGACAGTTTCAGTTGGTATGCAGGGAATTCAAGTTGCTTGATACAGTAATTTTCTGATTTTTTCCTCTTTTAGAGCATCAGAATAAACACATTGATTTGGCTGTATTGCCAGTGGGTCAGTAATCAGAGTAATCATTGATCAGACAGTGATCTGTCAATTAGGTCTGATATCGTCTCCATTGCCTTGACAGTAGGGAGGCTGCATTTTTGCTTAAACTTAAACCCCAACCTTGTAGTTTTCACAAGCTTGGGAGTGAAATCAGGATCTATGTTCAGGACGATGCTCTTTTGTTCTCCTCTTTGCTTCTTTCAAGCCTGTGACTGATTGTTACAGCTTCTTCTGTGTTTATCTCTTTTCATAATGAATACATGCCAGTACTCCACACAGGTGACACTTTGGCAGCATTTTAAAAACCTTAACTATTTCCTTCCTCATCCAAATGATGTGGTGTTAGCAATGTGTAAACTTTGACTTGCAAGGAGTCACTCTTATTACCTCATCGGAGACTYAGAATGTCACTTTATGGCACATGCTAAACGGATTTACCTGTATTTAGAGCAAGGTGCCACCACGTTTTCTGTTCCTGACAGGAGAAAATTAAAATCAACACTTAGGTACTGCTTTTATTTATTCTGTCTCATAGGCCTTCGTGCTATATATCCTTGTACCACCTCATTACGTACTGAGAGATCTGAAACCCAGAGGCAGAAAGCAGGTATAAATTGGTATAGAAAGCAGGTATAAATTGGTACAGAAAGCAGGTATAAATTGGTATTTACAGTTATATTTAGTGGAATTTTCCCCCCTTTTCTTCATCTTCTGAAGAATTCCTATAAAAACGGACATAAAAAGCAAGATTTAGGGAGAAAAGAAATTCTCTGTGGTGCAAAATAAGCACTTAGCCTCCATAGGCTTGACTTAGAAAATCTTCTGATATTAGCAGGCTGAGAATTTAATAAGATAGTGCTTATCTTCCAAGAAGTCTATGTGGAGAATGGTGCCCACCTCACTTATTTGTTCCCGCTTGGCACATCCTGTTCCTTAGGAAGATGTAAAGAGTGGAAGGGGAAGAGACGGCTCTTTCCCTGGGGATCTCCATGGCACAGCCAGAGAGTGGAGAGCCCGTGTCCACSGCCACCCCGTGTCCTCCATTGCAGAGCAAACCTGGTTCGTTTCCTGATGAAGCCAGGCAGGGCATTAATCCTCACCCAGGGAGTGGTGGCCTGGCCAGATCCACCTTGACTGCTTGGTGACCATGCATGGAGCACGGCTGAAGTGGGAATCTGGGCAAATCTGAGCATACGTGGCTCCTCTGCTTTGTCATGAGGAGTTATCAATGGAGCTGTTTAAATATTTGTATTCAAAAGGACTATGTAAAGTCATTCTTTGTTCCAAAAGATCTGTCAAGCATTCTTTAAGAAGTCCCCGCCAGATGCTGTTATTTTGTTTTCTCTCTTTCTTTCTGCCCTTCACCCAGCCCACCCCTCATTCTGCTGGAATTGTTTACAACATCAGAGSGCGGGTTTCACCACGATGCTCTGGAGTACTTTGATACACATCTCTTCAGTGGGGAAAAAAACAGTATCCAACATATTCTGCCTGCTTAACCTCCCTTTTGATCGGCTCTGCCTCAAAGGAAAGCCATCAGATTTCCATTCCTTTCCTTGCATTATGTGTTAGTGGCCTTTGCCGTGTTTCTGTCTCCTACAATGGATATCTGATGCTAGAGATGTAGCACATTCAACACTATCAATTTCAAACACAATACACAAGAGTAATAGATGTTAAAAATTGCCTCAACCACATAGTATATCATCAAAAAAATAGATTTCTTAGAGCAAAGTCTGACTTTAAATAAAAGGTGACATTGTTAATGAATGTCGCCGGAGTGATAAAGTGATGGACCCTGAGCCATCCCTCTCTGTGGACCTTCCTGAACAGAGGCTGTATGAAGAAGAGGGTAGTTGTCAAGGAAAATTGGACAGAACACAAAAGTTTTATGACATTTATTGTCTTTTCTTCAGCTCCTGTCTACTATGGTGGATCTGCGTGGTTTTGGAACCTCTCATTTGGTTTAATTTTTCAAGCATGTAGTGATGGAAAGTATTAGACACACCTTAGAAACCTCAAATGCTTAACCAGTAGCTATACACTGCTCACAAAAAATAAGGATTGAAGGGTTTTTGTTGTTCATTTAAGGCGATTTTAAAGTACGTATTTGCTTTGTCTGCATTGTAAGCATGTAAAAACAACAGGGAAAAAAAGAAAAAGATGCTCATAGCAACATCCCTGTGGAATATTCACCAGTAGATGYCATTGGTAACACCCAGTTGTTTGCAACGCGTCATCATTTTGATACTGCTCGTGCTTCTGATTCCAAAGCCAAAACGCTTAAAATTCCAGMTGATAGTTCTTTGTCATTGTTATTCATTAGGATTTGTTAAAGCCATTTAATCATGTGCAGGCCCTACAAAGGATTTCTTCCCCTCTCTCTTTTTAACAAATATGCTTTTGAAGGTAAGCTTGCATAGCAAATAACTTATCTGATAGAAATAATTACACCGAGAGGAAAAGAAAAGCTGTTCTGTTGGGAATTGCTCTTTGCTTTCATTGTCCTGCAGCAACATTTTACCAGAAATGAATAATTTAGCGGCTGCTGACACGATGGCAGGGTCTTCTTCTGTCAAACAGGACGGACATTCCCATTGCACTGGTAGGTGACTTAGGGTGGTCACAGTCTTAGGAGAAAAAAAATAAATAAAGATGATGGCTTGAGGGATTATTTTAGTTAAAAAAATGGGAAATTGTTAGAGTTTCATATTCTTGCATGTTCATATGTTTCAGGTTGGTGAGCTGTGCTGCTGTTGAAGGCAGTGAACCCAAGGTTTGCTCAGAAAGCCCCTTCTCACTTTCCCTGGCACCCACTCTGCCCAACGTTGCYATCCCCATGGGCTCCCAAACCCCAGTGACCTTGTGCTTCTTCCCTCGGAGAAACAGCTCGAAAAAAACACATTCACCATAACTCCCAAATCATTCAACCCTTCAAAGCTACAAGCAGCGTAGGGCACTGTACAAAAATGTTCCTCTTCTTAATCCAGAGAAATAAAAAAAATTGCAGAAAGTGACATCCACCCTTGAGCTYGAGGGTTGGGAAGGGCAGACAGAGGCGTTGCTTCCTTTGGGTTCTTTTCGAAGGACTGGATATAGAAAATAGGTGAGAAAAATTTGATTCCCTGCAGGCATTTCCAAACCAGCGCCTTCAGTGAGCAGCTTGCCTGTGTATTGTGACTGTGGTGAGGAATGGAGCCCTCTTACAGGAGTTCAGCAGCTTGCGACACAGGTAATAAACTCCATACTCTATTTAGTGCCTTTACTATCAAAATGCAAAGGGTCATAATTAGCCAACCTGAACTCTTTGTGCTTTGGACCTGCCTCTTTCTTTGCATCGTGGCCTCTTATTTAACGTACTCAGAATGTAATTGGCCAAACTGAAATTCAGAGCAATGTCTGTTTTTGCAGTTTCTAGCTTATCCATGGAGCCAAATACCAATGGATTTAATGATGCCATTTGTCTGCAGACAAGTGAGGGTTAAGTATCCCCTCTTACAGCTGTATATGAATCATTTCCCAAACAGGTTCACCTAATAATTCTATGCAATGAATAAATCTTTAAAAAAAAAAAATTGGAAATGAAAAAAGTTGAAACTTTTGCTGACTGAATTGATCACTGTGAATCGTTCCTCAACTGCATCATCTGCTGACGGGTTGTGCAAAGTGTAAATACAGCCTCAAGGACTCTGCAAGTCAAAGACTGGTGCTTGGTTTGTGTTTAGCTTGATGTGATCAGCAGCCCAGGGCATGGATGTTGGGGAACTCGGAGCTGGGCAAGAGTGAAAACCAAGYTCTTCCATTGGACACCTTGTTAAGAGAAGAAGAGGGTCCTTTTAGGAAGATTACCACCATTCTTGGGAGGACTTCTTTGAGTAGAACTCACTGARGACAGTTTTTGAGAGGTGGCCTAGAATGCTGCAGTTTGGTATTTTGAACCATCCAAGTTCTCCAAGTATCTGGAAATCTTTCTTATGAGTCCTTTGTCACATACCTCCACATAATGTAACTCACAGTGTGCTTTTTCCTGGCAGGACTTAAACGCAGGAGTTAAGGACACTTAAATGCTGAGCTCTGAGATGAGGCAAACGCCCTGAAAGGAGGGCTACAAGAGACGTATGTGACCCCCAGGAGTCAAATCCTAAGACTAGCCAAAATTTTGTGATGCACAATTTAACACTGCCCTCAAATGGCCAAATATATTTATTATTGCACAGTGGCACCTCAGCTGAAGTGACAACGATCAAGACATGCATGTGAAAAGCAGCACAGCAATGGCTTTCCCTTCACGGCAAGGTGACATGCAGGCCTGGTCTGCAGGCAGCTTTCTGGAGGCAGATTATCTAAATAWATGCATTTGCACTCCTCTAGCACCAGCTCCTGCAGTAATTAGGGCAAGTGAGAATCAAGGGCAGTTCTTCCACTCAGTATATTGAATCTATGGGAAAGAGCTATGCCATAAAACCCAGGGCTTGGAAACATCAAAAAGTGTTCTAMAGTGTTTCTTGAAGAGCCTTGTGAAAAAACAGCGTGAAGCTCTAACAGACCCTGCCTTCCTTCCCATTAGAATAATGTTCCCGTAATGCAGAATTCCAAGGAATTCACTCTCATTGGCACATCCATATTACAGTTGCCACCTGACTCCACTCCGTACATGGGTGACAAGGATAGGGTTTTGTGGCCATTTTCCCCAGAGAGGTCCCGGCTTCGCATCTGGCTCAAACATCTGGGACGCGGTGCAGGGGCAGCCTGTGGTTCCCGTGTCTGTGCTCAYTGTCCATGCTCAGCACCCATGGCACTGCCTCTCTGGGCCACCTCATGACTCCAGAGCATTTCGGCAGTGACCTCAGGCTTGGTTCCACTCTGCAGGCTTCTCCGTATGTCTTTAGACCTCATGCACAGTGAGATGTTTACTTTATGCTGTAGAAATGTAAGGAAGCTACAATGTACATCATCAGTCCTGTGCAATTGAATAAAATCTTGGAATCTTGATGAGGTTCGAGGTTTGTTGGKKTTTTTTTTTTTCATATTTGTTGTCATTTTTTAAACATTTGTCTTTATCCAGTCGCAAATGAGGTACATKATCCTTCATCTTACTTACCTAATCTATAATGAATTGCAAAAATATCTTTGCTCTGGATTATAAACATCATCTGGTTGCCAGTTATTTCTGTTAGGTATAACAGACATGCCAGTTGCAATCTCCCTGATGTATATGATGAAATTGCTAGTGGCTATTAATAGCATCCTCTAGTAAAGCCATTCCAATAAAAAAAAATGTATATTAGCAGAAATTCTTATTTTTCCCAATTTGTGTTTGGCTTTGCTAGAGATCGATGTGTAACCACCATGAGCTCTGTAGTTATGTAGGTTTATTCTTTTTTATGACATACAACAAGCCTTAATAAAAATGAACCTCAATGTTACTGTTCATTTGAGTTCACTATAAAGCATCTCTGAACTTCTCTTGGACAGTTTGAGTTCATATGGACTTCATCTTCTGTAACACTTTAGAAATCATCATACTGTGGTCTTAAAATAAAACATTTGCTGTTGAAATTCCCACTCAGATGTCCAGCAGGGCAGCCCTTGCTACTTCAGTTCATTTCTGAAGAACCTTCTAGAAGGAGAAGCTCTGACAGTGACAATCTGCATTTTATCTGGTCTTAGAGGAGTCTTTCACCGCAAACTGATGGGAATGTAGTGTGGATACAACCTTTTTTCCCACTGCACTTTTCTGCACTTCTCTAAAGAATCCTTGCAAACACTTTCTTTCCTAGTCCTTGCTTTCAATATGCAGTTTTATGGCTCAGAAAAATCCTGCCACCCCATAGACCAGATGTGCCTGAGACAGGGACTGTGCCAGTCTCCCAGCTCATGGTCAGTCCTAGTGCCTCCCACCTTTCCGATGCGACCACTTCTGCCCACGTGCAGGTTTGAGTGCTATTTTCCCATTGCCAGTCATGTTCCAACARCTCTCCTCTTTTCATAGATCAAAATGCCATTCTTTATGAGGCCTGTGAAATTAGTAATAATGGTTGGTAGTCTGGGAAAGCATAACTCTTGAGCGCTGACATTCCACAGTGAGATTCCTTTAATTCTGTAAGCTACAAATCTCACCAGCCCACCTCAACCCWCAACCTTGTGGTGCTACTTTCACTAGCTAAAGATATGTGTTAGTCTGTGTACCTCTACTCAGCTCATCACTTCTTATTAAATAAGCAGGGAAACAGCATTRAGGGGTGGTGGTTTCCCTTTTTTTCTACTGCCTCACCTACGTATACACTGCATTTCACCCAAAGGTTCCTGGTTCTTCTGGGCTATTTTTCAAAACTTAAACTAATCCTGTCAATGCCTCAGACTTCTTTAAATAGTGACATTATTGCACTTTTCATAATAAGCATATTGAGGAAAAAAAGCAGCAGTAAACACATACAAATGTTTAATGGTTGCAGTAGAATATTAACCACCTTATTCATAGGTCACCGTAGGTGACTTGAAGTATTTTTCCTTAAAAAAATACTTGTTACAGTGAGGCTAACAAGAAAGAGGCAAACAATACAAACACCTCATCCATCCACCAAGAATGAATGCTCCTCTCTCTCAGTTACAGCCTGTGTAGAAAACGGAAGGTGTTTAGGAGCAAAGTCTTGCCAACCCTCTGAGTCCACTCTGCATTCGGAGCTCCRGGGGTTCAGCTTCAAAGCACGGCAGCACACGTTTTTGTGGGCAGCACAGAGCGCTGGAGAAGCTACGTTAATTGTCTTTGTCCGTCTTTGTCCTTGTCGTAGATTTGTGAAAATGATGGCAGGCCTTCTGCAAGCTTCGAAGTGACTTATGGATAAATCTGTGCAATGAGGCTGCCCGGTGTCTTAGACTTCTGGCTTTAAACTTTCTCCACTCCCGATTTACAGTAATAAAATGCACCAAAAGTCACACGAAAGTCTTCCTAATATTCCTTAAAGTTCCTTAAAGGGGTGCATAACTGGTTTTATCCTCACAGTTTATATACTTTTGAGTGTGCCTTTCCCTGCACATTCGGAACTTCTCCACTCCTTTGACYAGTGTCCTCTGTGTCCTAGTAGTGACCATGTAGATAATTCACTTCTTCAGCGTCACCTCCAGGCTGGACACTGACAAGTGATATTATCTTCTGAAATGATTGCAATGCCCCTCACCGTGTAATTCGTTGGAAGACGAGCACACAGAGGTGCCTGGGCTGTTGTGCTCGTGTGGGAGAGGCACAGTTTGTGTCTGGGAGTACTCAGCACACACACACACACAGAGCAYCCCGGAGAACTCGGAATGGCTTCGGGAAACATCCGTAAATCTCCAGCGTTATCTTTCCGACAGCCTCCCGGTTCCACAGGTTGTGGTTAAGAGCTGCMCTAAAGCAGCCTGTTATTGTTCCTGACTCTCCTCCCTTTGCAAAGAGATGCACTTATGATTGGTTAGAAAAACAGGCAAGAGCTTCTTGAATGTGTCTTCACATCAGGCCTCCCTAATAACAAGTAGGTGCATTTCTGCCACCTACATCATGCCTTGCCAAGACACTGCCAGCATTTGAASCAGCAACATCAATTCAGAGCCTTCTGAAATAGGTGAAGGGCTTGCATTCCACCCGGAACGTCATCACGCTCACAGCTCAAGCTCTAGCATGTTAAAATAKTTGTTGAAGTTTCTGGTTGTTTATTTAGTTCCAAGTTAGTTTTTGGCAAGTTCCASATAGGAGGTAGTACTTTCTTAGCCACTTAGGGAAGAAAAGGGAATGTTTTGCTTTTGATTTCCTGTTAAATCTGTGAGAAAGGAGCCTGCCTCGCTGTCCTATTCCCTTCTAGTCCACACTTAAATCAATATGAAATTCTTTCCTCTATGAAGTCCTGTCTACTGACTTAGAAAAGATCTTTCTCTCCTTCAGAAAAAAAAGAAGTGATTGAAATTCTTCTTATTTTCCCTCAAAACAATAAAAAAGAAACTTTGAAATAATAATAAAAAGAACTCCTTTTCCGTGCCTAGAAGTACAAACTAGGCCACTAGACATTTTCACTAGAGGTGTTTCCAGAACTTTTCATTGTGCTCCCATTGACATTTTCTCACCAAAACTTATCTAAGTGTAATGGAAAGAGCTGATGAGAAGGAATAGGTAGTTACCACCTCATTGTAGTTGGGGTTACCACCTCTGGAAGCTGGAGCTCCTCATAGTCACAGGCGCTCTGCTATACAATGCATCCTCTGTCACCAAAGTCTCTTTCCAGCCAGGGCAGAGTCTCATTGTGATCAACTGTAAAACTTCTTTTGGGATCCTGCTTGTCCCAAAGATGCTACAGACCAAGTGTTGGAAGACCCTCAATCCTCTGGTTGCACCACAAGAGAAGCCACCTCCMGGTGCTTGCAGGTGAGGTGTCATGCTGGATTATTGCATTCCAGAATAGCTTGTGTCACAAACAGCAACAGGTGACTTCGCTATTTCTCCCTTTCTCGCTTTTTTCAATTTTCCAAAATTGAAGAGATTGGCCTTTACACTATCATGCCTTTTTTTAAGACTTGGAGTCGTCTGAAACCCTAGGAGGGAAGTATAATGAAAGAGGAGAGGGAGATAATGATATTGTGAAATTAAAATGTATAATTTTTTTTCCATTCATTGCACCATGACAAGATGGAGTAGCACAAGTTCTCCTGGAGGTGGATTCGACTTCCCAACTTCGTAGCCTCTCACACTCAAAGAAAGCCAATTTCTGCATGTTTGGGCTTGTAGAAGTTTTAAGACAAGACGCTCTAAAATTGCAACAAAAGGATGCTCTGTCTCAGTGTGCGTTCCCAACGCTCCATATAATTAGCAGGCTAAGCAGCAGGGCTGTATTTAGCTCACTAGCTCTTAAATGGAGTTACTTCCATTTGTTTACTGAATGTCTCTACCCACTAAAGGCTAATGAACTGGTAATGGATCTGTCAGAAAACGGAAAAGACAAATACCTCTAAATGTTGCAGTTATAGCCTAGGAATGCGCTATTAGCGCCCTCCAAACTCATGGTGCTCGCAAGGAGGGCGGCTGGGGGTTTGCAGGGAAGCAGAGGGGGTTTGCAGGGAAGCAGGAGCGTGGTGGGGTGGAAGGAGGAGGCAGAGCGGCACATCCCGCCTGCGTGTTTCCCTCCTCGCTTCCGCAGTGCTGCCTATGGCGTTATCCCTTCCTCAGGGTTTGTTTTTGCTGTGTGGAGCCCACGCTGGCGCCTGCTGCGTTGGAGGCCTGTGAAGGGAACAGGGATTCTCCCAGCTCTGCGCAGGAACTAGAGAAATGAGGGATAAACTTCTTTTTCCAACATGGATGCCTGCTCAGAGAGAAGCCCCAACCTGTGTTTGGAAGGTCTGAGCACAGAGACACCTGAGTTACTCATGCCTAACCTGCAGCAGCTACACCAGGGGCTCCTGTAATCCATCCTGGGGGGACAGGAAAAAGAAAACAACCATTTCGGACCTACTCTAGCACGTGATGGAGGGATAACCCCCAGCACGACGTGCTSTCACCCTGTGGTTGGATTCAGGTGGATTCAGGCCCCTCGGAGGGCCATGAGGGGACGCCGGGACCTGTGCTTGCTCTCAGACCCTCAGTAGCAATAGTGGTGAAATTTTAAAAAAAAAACCCTATTTTTCCATCCTAAATGCAAAATCCTGCTTAGGCAGGCAATATGACCATTGTCCCCCTATTCTGTGCATCCCTYGCAGGAGCAGCTAGCTACCAGCCGTGAAGGAGGACGGTGCTCACTGTGAGCCTAACCAGGAGGGAGAAATGCCAACAAAAAAGCCAGCAAGCAAGCAAGCTCCCTCCTTGGAGTGCCCTTGAGCACAGCATGGGCCCAGAACTGCTTCAGGACAAACACAACAGGCAACTCAGGAGCCCTCTGGATACAGAGTTATCATCATCTCATTCGCTTGCTCTTAAATAAGCATACCATTTGCAGCTCATTTTCTAATCAAGCCTCACCTTTGCTTGAATCAACACACAGTCTGTCCTACAAATTTCCATGGGGTGGTACTTGCCTCCAGAAGGYCTAAATTCAGCTCCATGGGCGACATCTGGGTTTTTCTGTGAGTTAGAAAACAGAACAAATGTCAAAGTAAATCCAATTTCACTCTCTGAAATTCGCCCATGGAAGCAAAGAGCCGGGCAGGTTGCAGACAGAGGGTTTGAGGGGAGGATGCAGCATTCAGAGGAGTGTCCGGGTAGAAGTGCTGACAGCCAGGCTGATTTGAACCRAGAGAAATTGTCTGAAGACTGAAAAAAAAAAMMCCAACCTACAAACCCATAGCTGCCTGGAAACCTGGAAATTGCACTTAGTGTATTTTACAGTTTTGAATGCTCTTTTTGAATGGGAATCCAATTCCTGTAGATCTGTATTGCTAAATTTAGCCCAAAAGACTCCTTCTGCCTGAACAGCTGCTAAGGAAAAAACGACTCTGGGCAGGCTGCCTCTTTAGTTGAGTAGATGTGATATGAAGTACGATCGCGGGAGGTCGATGCTGTTATGGAAATGTGCACAAATTCATGAAGGCCGAGCCAGTGCAAGCAGAACAGCATTTACACATCTACTACACAGTACAAGAGCACAACTGACACTTTCGCCATAGATGTAATTAACTCATGCATCTCTTTAGAACAACAACAAAAAAGCCTGATCAGGTCCATGTCTTCTCCTTGAAGTGAGACTTGCATAGTAGAAAAAAATCAAATTCTAGCTTAAAGACTCAAAGTGATGCAGMCTTAAGTGTTTTTTCTTTTTTTCTTTTTTTTATAATAATATATTACCAAAGTCAGTTCCTTTTCTCTTGAAATCAGGTTATTCAAAGGATWATTACTCTTGTAGAAGAACATAAGATTGAGAAAATATTCATGATGTTTTGCTTTCCCCAGAAAAAACTAACAGCACATTTACTGTTCTAATTGATTTTCTTGCAAATATGTATATAGACTATGTTTAAAAGTCAGCATGGTTTTTAGGGGCCATTATGAAAATGTGCTGTATGACTCTGTAACTATTAGTCCAATATTTATGGTAAAAAACTTCGCAGTGTTTATTAAAAATTGTGTTTGATGATAACGGTACTTTTTGAAGTGCTGTTTAGCTTCAGCTGCATTGGTGTAGAGCTGGCAAGATTAGAAATTGGAGAATTCCGTTCTCTCCATAAAACTTTGAACCATTCAGGCTCTTTTGTGCCTCAGTGACTGTCTTCCCTTTGCGTCCATCACCTTCTTTTGAACTCACAATCTCCCGTCATCCCTATAGCAACAAAGCACTGCTGTTAATTCAGAAAAGTGATGTTAGGAAATCCTAATGCCTCTGTCTTACAAGTCCACGAAACTCTTCGGATGATGTTCTTTTTTTCTAGACATTTATGTCATAAAAAAGCTAACATTTACAGTTGTGTATTTAATTGCATTTCGTATGCATGCTACTTTATGTCTTTCTATCCAATGTATAAATAGCATATAAAATAAATGCATATCTCATTTCTGTTACAGTTGTAGAGCTAACATCTTTCAAAGTAAGWTCTATTTTTCAATAAATATAGCCAGTCTGATTTGTAATGGCTTYAGAAAATCATTGCGGTAAGTTCTTCCAGATTCATTGACGTGTTGCCTAAATTATTCCTTAAACATAAAAATGAAAAGGTATTGCGAAGGTATGGCTTCACAATTTAGTACGTCATATTTCTTACAAACAGGTGGTTGTTCTCAGAGTGTGTTTARAAGCTTTTTAAAAATAAGTTCCTACCACAAGATTTGAATAAAGAATTTCAGSAAAATAATCATGGTAAGTTCTTTCAGTCTGCAAAAGCAATGTATTTATTTGTGCTGCATCCCCGAGACAGCCCTGGGTCTGTCAGAGGTTGTTCATGCATTGTTTGGGAAGGAGCTGGTAGAACATGTAGTCATATACTTAGAGTCATTTACCTAAAATACTATTCGTAACAGCAGTCAAAGCAGCTTACAACAGCAATTCGGAATAATTCCGATCCTAAATTCTCTGCTTCAGGGATTCTCTGCTTCTAAAACCTCTGCCTATGTCCGGATCTACCTCCTGAAGCCTGCGGTCCACAGCAAGCGGGCCCCAGCTGCAGAGCATTAGGGCCCTCAGTGAGTCTATGGACCCAGTAATGGCCCCGCACACACTGCAAGGTCCCATTGATTGCATCATTTTTAACTCCAAATTCAGGCTCTGGATAATATTCATATTGAATTACAATAATGTTCAGTCAGCTAACTGAACAGCCTTATATGGCCTTTGGCATTTGAGTGGCAGTAATGAATTGATTTATCTGTTTATTTGAGAAGATTGGAGAAATCTTAAGATTCTTAATTAAGACGATTGGAGGCGAGAGCATATATAGCTTTAATAGTTGATTTCTTGTTCCTCAAAACTCACTGTGGCATTTTGTATACATTTATTGAGAAAAAACATATTTGACTGCAAAAGATCCTGTACTACAATCTACAGTCTGCTCTAGCACGAAGCAGACTGCTTCTATGGACCACAAAATGCCTTAAGATACTTTCAAAAAAAGAAATCTCGAGCATACAAGTCAGTGTTGTGCCTCTGACAAAGGCTACGATTGCTAAGATACTTTGGAAAGTACSTTAGCTAGATGCAGCTGTGTTTGAGAACAGAGTTTTGTTTGATTCTTTGGTATTTTGATTTAGTGATCTCTGGTCATGTTGGTTTTAATATTTTTTGTTTCCTGCTTTTTACCCTCGTAGATACTATGATGGACAAACAGTTTTATGTCCTAGGAGAGCCTGAAACCTGGAGTCTTTAGTCAGATGTTCCTGATTTGGAGGTGGTGGAGCGGTATGTTAAAAGCTGTGCCATATTCCAACAGCCATTTCAAACAAGGAAATTTAGATAATGCTCATAAAACAAAGCAAAGMTAAAAATGCCTTTGCAATATCGCACTTTCAAATGTTGCCCTTTTGAAGATTTAATGAAAGAGCACGAGGAAGTCTGATGTGTTAGATCAAGCACTGTGAACCACCGAGCGTGTCCTGCATGGCAGTACAAGACGTCCCCGCTGGCTACACAGAGGCCTCTGCCAGGATCAATCACATAYGGAAATGCCACGAGTCTCAGCTGCGGGATATTCCTACCACACTGGGCTTGTCYTAGCTTGATGCCGTCTGTGGTTCTGCTCATCCTGCCCTGTCTGGTTGCGCCATGCTCGACGGGACGTGCACATCCATGGTCTGGAAAGACAGTTTTATCTCAAGTTTCAGTCTCTCGTGCCACTTGGGTTTGCGATAGCTCTGCAGAAGCTGGCACAGCTGGCACACACAGGAGGAAATACCACTTTCTAGCTCTAAATCACCCAAGACTCTCAGCTAGGAGTGTMAAACCACGGACAGGACACTTCCGAGGCTCGGGACGCAGCGGGGAGCCGGGCTGAGGCCAAAGTGCTCCATGCGCATGGTAGGAAATGAGAAGCCAACACAGTGGCCCTGATCTCCTCTTCACAGCCATGTGGGCTGATTTAAAGAGAAYGCAGAGTGTCAGACACTCCAACCACTTCCAAACCAAAATTGGGAAAGCCATGGAAGGAGAAGAGCATCACAGTGTCACAGATTTCAATTAGGCGTTTTTCTGTATCTCAAGGGCAGTATAGACTGTGATGGAAATAACAACGTTAATAGAAGAAATCAATCACTCCCAAAGTCCTCCATTTGCACTGCAAAGTCTACACTTCTTGAACATGGTGCTTAGATTAAATAGCTCAGCCAGCCATAAGTGTCCCTCGTTGCTATGTCTATTCCATCTTTCCCTGATGATGCTAAGTCAGAAGCTCTTGAGAAGTTTGAATGAATGAAGTTACATTGAGTAGAGATGTATTTTCTAGCTATTTTTACTGGAGAGGACAAGGAGAGTCAGAATTAATGGGTTTAATGCTAGGTGCTGTTGCCACTTGAAGGAAAGTGGGTATGGAAAGGGGTGCCATATAGGCAGCAAAGAACTCAGCGCATGGAATAAGGACCCTCTGTCCAAGGTCGTACACACGACAGCATCTTCAGCATACATACGAGGAATATTCAGGTCCCCCAGAGTAACAGGATGAAAATTTGAAGCAAGTACAGGTTTGTCATCCTGGCAGGAGGCAAAATACAGGCTTACAAAYGAAGAAGGGCAAGAATTTCTCAAGTACATCTCAGATAGAGACCCTCTTCTCAGGAACATATTGCTGTGAATCCAAGCCTAATAAGCACAGTAACCTGTAAAATTTAATCCTAACAGCAAATCAGATTAACAAATAAGATTTGGAGAATGAATTAATCCTTTTAAGTTGGTGCAACGCAGATCATTTTGTTTTGACAAAGTGATGGAATTGTGAGGCTTGTGTTTGTTTTTGATGACTCTCAGCTCCTACCACTGGTGCCCTTTTGAGTAAAACTGGTTCTGAAGAAAGTTTCCTAAGCGTAAAGTGCAGGTGTGGCAAATAAAAAGCTYTGGGTTGTATTGCCAAAACAAATCAGTTTTCAAATGGGTAGGGAGTAGTTTCTGTGCATCAACATGCGCCCAAACAAAGACAGGACCACCTAGTTAGTAGCAGCTTGTTAGTAGTGCAAACAGGTCCCCAGCTTGCCCCACATAACTCCTGATGTGTTTGTTTATCAGGAAGGAGAATTGTGTTGTCTTTTTTCAGGAAGGGAACTTTCCTATAGCACTGCTGCTCATGTGCCACTGTTTGATCGCCCCAATAAACAGCTCCATAGTCTCCCGGTTTTCCAGAGCTTGCCTGAGCACAAGTATTCCCTGCCAGGCACTCACCAGGAGTTTGTTTAAGTTCTGTGCTCTGCATCACAGCATCTTCCCAAGAAGCAGTTTAATTTTGCCTGCACATTTTAATTGCGCTCCTAAGGGAAGGGAAGTCATTGCCTGTATTAAGCATGAATCCCATTATCCTAAAACATTTATGTTCCTCACAGGCCATTTATAGATGCTTTGCTCCGGCACGGACATGTGCAATGCCAGGGCTCAGCATCACCTCCCGGTTCCGCTTGCCGGCCTCATCCTCAGCTCTGTGGTTTGTTCACACGGGCAACATGCCCTAGGCACCCTCAAAATTACCCTCGTCTCCTATAAATGGCTGCGACAGATTTGCTTTTTGTCTGTGACATTTTTGTCTTACATCTCTGTATGGGGCACTGCACTCGTCAGCTCCGGAGRAATCTCCTCGTGCCTTTCCAATGCACAGTGATTTGAGCCAGGACGCGGGATTCCCGAGGCAGTGGTTAAACTCAGGTGGGTACCTGCTCTCTGCAGCGCTGCCCGGTTCCCCCAGCACAGCAGCAACTGATCTCGCTCCCCTCGGAAGAAACAGGCATGAAAACAGGGTGTTGGGGTCCCTGTTTAACCAGCRGGGTTTAATCCTGCAGGCTGATTTCATTTACACATATGAATGTCTTTATATGAGGTGCCGAACGCGGGTCTAAGGGAGCCTTGGGTCYGTTCCACATCCGCTCACTTTCCCAGGGTTACCAAAGCAAGCAGCTGTGGAGATAGAGTATAAAGGGAAACYGGGACGTTGGTAGCGCCGCAAGTGACACTGTAATTAAAGAAATGTGGAGATTTAACACCAAGAAGACTGGCAATTGCTTTGCATCAGGAGAAAGAGATTTTTTTTGAGGTTATTCTTAAATCATATGCTCAATGAGAATGCCTATCAGTTTTGACATTTAATAGAAAGAACCATTTTTTTTATTAAAATATTAGGATTGCAATAAAACAATTGAATTTGTGTTCAAAAGGGTTTTTATAACAATCAGAAACATGTAAATAGGAAATATTTGGCATTCTCTTTGTTCTTTTCCCTCCTCCAAGGATTAGTAAAACTAGAACATATTTCATTTCACAATGAATAGTAATAATGGGAAATTTTATCCTCCAAATAAATACTTTTTTTTCCTGGCATGTTGAAATTAGCTGCAGGCATCTCACTGAAGGAGCCAGAACACCGCCTCTTCTTCCCATACATGCCGTTATCTAGGAATAAACCCTAATGAACATGAAAAATAAGTGAGAGCAGAGCTGTATCACAGAACATTTGCTCTTTTCTTTTCTTTCTGCTCTCTCCTACTTGACAGCACTTAATAGATCACCCGACCCCCGTGACAGCAAAACTGTGAAACTGCATTTTCTAATATCCGTAGCAACACGGGGAGCATCCATTTCCCGGCGCCCCYGAGTGCTGAGTTGATATTCCAGGCTTATCCAGTCTTACATAATTAGTTGTAATGACAAAAGGAGACCCAGAACATAAAGTCCTTCCAGCAGGCACTGCCACTTCTGTGTCCTGCTTTGTATTGGCCTGACAGTGGGTCCCCAGCTCTGCTGAAACCTCAATTAATGTGCAGCATAAAGGAGGGTAAAACACACTGATTATTTGGAGCACGGAGACATGACGCTGGTGCTTAGTAATATATTTTAATGTAATATTTTTGCCTTTTTAAGAATAATATTGCATTTTTTTCCCTAGATGTCAAGGGAGCGCTAGTGCACATAAAAAACTGATGTAGCAAATTAGATAGGAAAGGCAGATATCGAAGGGCCTGTTTCAGATCGTAGAATCATAGAATCATAGAATACTTAAAGTTGGAAGGAACCTCTAGAGGTCATCCAGTCCAACCCCCCTGCACACGCAGGGTCCCCGAGAGCGTGTGGCACAGGGTGGTGTCCAGGCGGGTTTTGAAGGTCTCCAGAGAAGGAGACTCCACCACCTCTCTGGGCAGCCTGTTCCAGGGCTCTGTCACCCTCACCGTTAAGAAATTCTTCCTTAAGTTCCTGTGGAACTTTTGGAGCTTCAATTTTTGGTCATTTCCTCTAGTCCTATCACTGGCCACCACTGAGAAGAGGCCAGCACCATCCTTCTCACTCTCTCTCCTAAGGTATTTGTATACATTAATCAGGTCCCCTCTCAGCCCTCTCTTCTCCAGGCTAAAGAGGCCCAGCTCTCTCAGCCTTTCCTCATAGGGCAGATGTTCCAGRCCCCTAATCATCTTTGTRGCCCTGCGCTGGACTCTCTCTAGCAGCTCCACATCCCTCCTGCACTGGGGAGCCCAGAACTGCACACAGYACTCGAGGTGCGGCCTCACCAGGGCTGAGTAGAGGGGCAGAATCACCTCCCTCCACCTGCTGGAAATGCTCTTCTTAATGCACCCCAGGATCCCATTGGCCTTCTTGGCCACGAGGGCACACTGCTGCCTCATGGTCACCTTGTCGTCCATCATGACACCCAGGTCCCTCTCTGCGGGGCTGCTCTCCAGGAGGTCGGTCCCCAGCCTGYAGGCATGTCTAGGGTTATTCCTCCCCAGGTGCAGGACCCTACACTTGCCCTTGTTGAACTTCATGAGGTTACTCGCCGCCCAGCTGTCCAGTCTGTCCAGGTCCCTCTGGATGGCAGCGCAGCCCTCAGGGCTGTCAGCTATTCCTCCCAGCTTAGTATCATCAGCAAACTTGCTGAGGGAGCATTCCATCCCTTCATCTAGGTCATTAATGAATAAGTTGAACAGGACTGGACAAAGGACTGACCCCTGGGGAACACCACTATCCACAGGCCTCCAGCTGGGCTCTGCACCACTGATTACCACCCTCTGAGCCCTGTCWTTCAACCAATTCCTAATCCACCTCACTGTCCACCCACCTAACCCACACTTCTGGAGCTTGCCCAAGAGGATGCTGTGAGGGACGGTGTCAAAAACCTTGCTGAAGTCCAGATAGATGACATCTACCGCTCTGCCCTCATCTATCCAGTCAGTCAGTCACACCATCATAGAAGGCTATCAGGTTAGTCAAGCATGATGCTTGATGCTCGCAGCCTGGGAAGGTTTGGGCCAAGGTATGTCTGCCCGTTCACACACACAAGCTGAATGAGCAGCATAGAGCAGGAAGCAAAGCTGAAATCACTGAAGTTGCTCCCAARGATGTGACTTCACTAGTGCAGTGGTCACTAAGCCCCATACTGGGGCAGCGTGACAACCCAGACACGCTCTGTTTAAATGCGGCCCCGTTTAATGAACATACTCGCTGAGTATGAGTATGAGTCACTGAGAACGGTAGAAATTTGTCACTAGCAGTATATAGTATGTTTTGTCATCTTCAATAGAAAAGATACRCAGCCTCCAGAGAAGCTTTCACTTCCCTCTTTCCTTCTCACCGTTTATTTCTGCCAAATAAATAATTTCATTATAGAGGGCAATGTTGAATACGCTCGCTCATTAACTATTGTAGGTGCCTTAAAACAACTTTTCTTGCAAATGACAAGCGAGCATCAGTTCTCTGGTGTTAATGAGATGGGAGGACACAGGGGTCGAGAGGAGCTGGACTCATGCATCCTGCATGGGAGAGACCGAATGATCCCGAGGTTTCAGCTGTGTGGGAATGGTGGCATCTCTCAGCATGGTGGCGTTTTGCACCCCTTTCTTTGACGCTAGGGGCAAATCTRGAACTTGTGCTTGGCTCAACCTGCCTTTCTCCTTGCTGCTGCTTCGGATGAGGGTTGCGGCTGGGGAATGCACTTGRTGCATGGCAGGAGGTGCTGCGGGGTGGAGGGACTCATCGCAGAAGGAGCAGATGCAGATAGCAGAGGGACCYTCCCTGCACCACTTCTCTGCCTTTGCGATTCTCACAACGTGTTAACACATTCATTGAGTTTATGTCCCTGCTTTTCTCCATATTTGTGTTAAAAAATACTAAGACTTACATGCCCTGTCGATAATAGACGGGCTCATACTACAATCATCTTCTATCTGTATKGACTGCATTTCTGTGTCTTCACTGCAAGTTTTAAATGCCTTTTTCCTCTAGAAAATTCTTATAAGAGAAAGAAGGGCATCTTTCTTTATGAATCTCTGAAAAAAAAGCAAAAACAGCTTTGACAGTGTGGTAACAAAGTGCCTAGATATCCATTGGTTTTCCCAGCTGTGTTTTAGCGATTACTGCAGGAATGGTTTAAGGCTGCCCTGTCGTCTGCAGCCCTGTCATGTTTGTCACATAAAGAAGTGTCAGACTTGGCAGCGAGACAGCCCTTTGACTTTCCTGTGTTAGCTACTGGCCTGACCCTTCCGTGGTCCGTGTATGGTTATGATCATCGCATGGTGGCAGGTGATGGAAATAGAATCTATTCTCAATAKGTRTTTGTTTGTTTGTTTTTGAATAARATGAGTTAGTCAAGAAAAACAACTTTTAAAATACCCTTTCAGAACTCAGACWTTTAAAGCTCCCCTTTATTTTTCAAAATTTTGTCCATAGTCAAACATAGGAGGCTTGCATAAAATGAAAAGAATGTTCATTTAGTGGTTGCTCTATCAATCTTTGCATAGATATGTATTTTTTTTCTTAAATGTAATGCCCATGATTAAATTAAAATTAAAAATTGCATTTAATTTTGTGTAACTTAATTCCTGCGCAGGTTTTTATAGCCGAGGAAGAGTTTTTCAACATAGTTTTGCATCTCCTGTAACCGAACTAGAACCGTGGTGAGGAAACAAGCTGCATCAGAGGTGGGAACTGCTCATTTAGTGGCAGGTTATTTTCTCATTTAAACACATTTATCTTTCGCTACGGTCCACCTGCACTCCCATTTTGCTGAGCTGTGTCAGATCTGATCTAGGAGAAGTAAACTTTCAGCAAAAAACTTAGGAAAAGAAAGGAAAAATAGGAAAGAGTTTGCAATTGCAGTGTGGGAGTTGGTTTGTGGTGTAGGAAGCAGCTTCTGGGGGCTCAGCCTATTGGCACTTGAGTGTGAATTCCTAATCGTGTCGCTTTTGTTAATGCATCATCTTGCACATTGGATACCTGCACGTTCGCATGGGTAGGAAGCGGAGAGGTTTTAATGCAGGGAAGATTTGTGCCCGCTGGATGCTCGGCGGTCAGGATTAGAAATTTTCCAGCYGTTACGTGACTGCTATTGATCGCCRCAGAAATGGGAGCGGGAAATGGTGCTGCTCATTGATCGCGCGCCGCTGCCGAGCGCGTCAGGCGTTTGATGGGTGTGCGGGTCTTCAAAGGCAGCTCCGTTAAGCTAATCTGGGTTCAGAGGAATATGCRCGGTCCTGGTAATTGCAGGAGCAAATAGAGGAGTCGGAGGACTATATTATGAGCCATATCAGCGTGAGAATTAGACACGAGCCCTCCCAGGAGACAACAGTAAAACACACCAAGGCTTTGATGCTGTTTTTCATGAACGTAGCAATTATGGGATAAATTGGGTTTTAGCTTCTCACCCATCAACCACGATAGTGAGCAAAAAGCAATTAGTTCTTCTGCCTCCTTAGCAAAGGGGGGTTATCAGGTTCTCATCGACTCCATAAGATAATGTAGTAAAGAAATGAGTTTGAATCCAAAAGTAGAGCAGGAGGGAGCAAGGGAAATGGAAGAGAAAAGGAAAGAATTTGTGGGCAGAGGGAGGATTTTGCCTCTGAAATTGTTTCAGTTGATTCGATCGTTATCATTTCAGAATTTCTCTGGGCTTAAGGTAATGCTCAGAGTCATCTCAGCATCTTGCACTGCATTTCTGATGAACAAAGGCTTTGAGCAAGTTTGATCCCCAAATAATTCCTGTCAGTATGTAATGCAGGCATTAATTTTAGTGTTGGAAATAAARGGAAATAAAAGATTATATTACATCCCAGCTAGATGCTGTCTTTGTGGTGTGCTGCTGCAGTTTAAAGAATATAGAGAATATGAGGAAATCACAGGTTTTGTGTAGCTTGTGAAAGCCTGTGGCACTTGGAACAGGAACAACTCCTGGCCCATGTACATAGCAGCTCTGCTGGCCCTGTCCTTTGCAGAGGAGAATAACAGAACTTTGCAGCTTCAGGATGGGGCAGMGGTGGGAGCTTTCCCTCTGTTACTGTGTTCATAAACTCATTAACTGGTTTGTATCATGTGGAGTTGTTTCATTTTTGCTGTTGAGTTTGGCTTTTAGTAGTGTGTCACTCAGCTGCAAGGACAGAGAAAAAAACATCACCCATTTGAGAAGAATCTTGAAGTATTAAACTTTATTCAATATTTTTATGGCTCAGTGGCTCAAAACACGAACAACAGTAGCATGCAAAGTTCAGTGTTACTTCTGCCATGCCCTTGTTTAATTGCTTTGTGGCACTGSCTTATCAAGCAGAGTACTTTTTTGTTATCATTCATGGTTTTTTCAGAGGTAACACAAGCAGAGGAAAATGTCTCTTCATCAAATTCCGTGGGAAGCCAGGGAGATAACATTGCATTTGTTTTACAGCTGTTGATCTGACTGGAAACTTGATGCCTTTTATAACGGCACAGGCAACATACAAAAATTCTGCTTCTTGCTCTGTGTACYCATAGGTCTCCGCCCTTCTTTGCCCCCAGCATTTTCTGAGAAGGAGTCCACAGCCCCAAAGCAGGTTTCTTTTTTCTTTTTCTTCTTTTTTTTTTGTCCCCTTAAGTTGTTGTCTCGTATCATTCTGGACCCATTTATTCACCATATCCAGTTGTGAGTGATTTTTTCTCAGGCCACTGTTGGTTGGTGACGTTAACCTGAAGGTTTAGAGCATCCTGCGATCCGGTTACCCCAGAATTCCCTTTTCACTGGGTGATGCCAGGATAGGCACGAAGTGGATGCGGTGCCTTCATGCCTTAAGGGCACCCTCAGGTCAGCGGGGTACCGTGACCAAGTGGAAGCTGTTCCCATATAGGTAGCAAAATGCAGCTATCAGAACCTTAGAGAGAACCAGAAAGCAACACTGGGCCTTTTATTTTTCAGAGAAGGGTGTAACAAATGTGTCTCTTTGCAGAAATAGCTGCCGACCTGCTATCTTAGCATGCGGCCCAGAAGACTTGCGTCTTTAATTTGCACCTCATTTGCCTCCTAGAAAATGAGTGGAATACTGTAGTTGCTGGTCAGCARGCACCAAAAGCCAAGAGGCATAAGCTGTTATTTTATATTCTTGTTTCTATGGAAAATTTTAATTGATTGAAAAATAAATATGGTAAAAGCTGGAGCGCCTGGACATCTGCAAGGGCCTCTTCCCAGCCTGTGGAGCCTGTCCTGCCACAGCATCACAMCTGAAGAATGACAAGGTTTTAATTTGAGCCACACAGAGAATTGTCAGCTCTGCGCTCGAGTCCTGTTAATTGTTCGCACAGTTAATTAAACCGTGGCGGAGGTGCTCTGCTAAATATCCATGTGCAGGGCACGTGTTCACTGTTTCGAGATGAATACTTTCCTAAACCAAGAGCTGCTGCATGTTCACGTACTGTGGTGCGTTTTCTCTCATTGTCGGGAAGCTTCTCTCCATCTGTGGTTGTGATGGAAGGGTTTTTCCCACCAAATCCACCATTGTGTCTAGGTGTGAACATCAGTGGGTGCTTAGTGAATCACTGTGCAGGAAGGAAACCCTCCTGAGTATGTTTAGGCCCATAAATGGTGGCTCTTTATCTTATATCTAAGGTGTTAAACAGCCCATGGGCTGTGTAGTCGCTGCTGTCTGTCAGTCGTGCTGTAAAAGAGCAGCATTTCTGTATAAAATGACCCTCAAATTGCCGTTTTTTTCATAAAAATTTGCGTGCTCTGCAAGACTTTTCACCATATAACCTGTCTTTGCCTCTTATGATGTGAGGAACACTCAGTTACTTGTAAGACTTGTCATTAAAAATCCAGTGTAGATGATAACTTTAAGAACAAACAATGAAAAATCCATCATATTCAAGCCTGCAAGCCCTTTTTCCATTCAGGATTTCCGAATTGATACCTTTGAAGGCGCACTGATAAAATGAGCTCTCAGAAGAAAGTTCCTACTCATTAATAAATTCAGGAGGAGTTACACGTTTGAAGAAATTAATTCAATTCCGTAGCTCAGCAGAACCTCTTGATAATCTTGGCTGTGCTACGAGCTGCCTCCTGAGGGGAAGGCCAGGAAATGTTTTATCCATGCTGGACGCCTGTGCGTTTCTGCATGGTCCTGCTCTCTGGTCAGCATTAGACCTAGTGTCTTACAGGGGACATCCATTTTTAGCTGAAACAATTAAAAAGAGCCCTCTCTGGCTTTAAGAGATTTTAGCTTGAATTCTAATAAGAGAAGCAACAAGATCCAAACCCCAGTAGCAATTGGAGAGACATAATTCTTTCAAAGCTGATTTTATTTTATTTCAATGGCTTTTTTTCTTTTTCCCGACAGCATGAGAAAAAGTTTTCCTCTGTGAATCTAAGTGGCATTTAGAGCATTTAAACCTATCTGTTGAATACTAATTGCTGCATTCAGAATTCGTGTTCCCTTCATCACGCATAAGCAGTGAGATGAGAAAGGCAAATGCTTGGAAAGGATCAAATACTCCTGGGTACCATTTGACCAAGGCCAAAGGGATAAAAACTCTTTGGTTGGGGCTTTCCTGTATGGTGCAGGAAAATAAAAAACCGCCAGTGTTTTTTCAGTGTTCATTTTTGATAAGAAGCTGAAATTCTGTTTTCAGGAAAGAGAGATGAGAGAGATATAAAAATAGCAGCCTGTCTCCATCCTTCCTCACGTTTCTTCCAGAAGTCAAAGCATGTCTTTGGTGTAACCAATCGGGCAGAACTGCTTTGGGGCAGTTAACGAATTGCAGAGGTAATTCTTGTSGTCGGAAACAGTGGGATTGTGCAAGGGAGAAATTGAGTCTCCAACCTGCCCTGCTGTCAAGGCAAACAAAATAAACAGAATAAACTCCCTCCAGGGCACTCTGGGAGGTGGGAGGAAGGACTCTCTGCAGAGAGGGGCTAGCAGATTCGCTTCCTTTGCTGCTGCACGAGGGGATGGGAATACCCTTGTGTTGCTCATACTCATGGTACTAGCCTCATCTTGCRTCTACCAGTGAGGTATCACTGGTGATCTGAGCTTCCATGGGTACGTTATTTTAATAAACTAACCTTTAACTTTCATGTTTTGCCTCATGTTGAAGCTGCTGACTCTTGGGGAAGGGCCTGCTAAGCCCTGAACTCTTGAGCAAAGGAACCAGAGAACTGAGGCATCCAGCTTCCACTGGAGAAAACACCCCCAAATCATCCCTATTTGAAAAATAAGTTCACAGAATAGGTACCTTCAGCGTAGGGAACACAGGCTTCAARTCTGTCTTGCCATTCTTCCCCTTTGCTGTGCCTGCTGGGGGTAACAGGTGGTAGGGCAGTTTTATGTGGTCAGACCACCCCAAGAGAAGAACATCAAGTGCAGTAGATGCTAAGGACAGAAACAAGATTAACAAAATGCACTGTTATTAGCTAAAGTGGGCACAACCAGCCCATTCCCATCAACGTGCAGAGGGAYGATCGGACCAAGCACCTGCCGTGGGCAGCCCCTATGTGCCAGGCGTGAAGAACAGCCCTCAGGTTCCCAAAAGTGACATCTGCCCTTTTGATTCATCCTGTGAGGAGATGCCTTCGCTGCATTCCCAAGCGAAAATGGAGCTCTGAAGAAGGGAAATAAGTGCGTACAGGAAAACACACACCAGTGTGAGGGAACAGACTTAAAGTTTAGTGGTTTAGTAACCTTRAACCACAGGTTATTAATGGAATAAGCAGGAGTGAGCTGTTTTCGCTGTCTTTCTACGATGAAAATAGATTTTAAAGCTGAAAAAGATACTTAAATACTTAGCTAASGATGGCTTGATCTTGTAAAGTACTGAGCACTGTGATTCTAGTGCAGCAGTTTTCTGAAGGTTGTAGCTAACATGCAAATCTAGATGCCAGTGGGTCATATAATTAGACTTAAATATCAATAACTACTTTGTGAGAGCAGTGCTGGGTKTTCTTTTCCTGCAGATGAAAAGCTGAAGGAATTTGCCAGGTCCTTGTCACCCTGAGCTCTCCGAGGATGACACAAAAGCACTGATTTACCTTAGAAATATCTCCATTGCTTGTTGCAGAGAGGCTGTGCATGGGGCGAGGGACTGCACRTCAAGGCCTCAGAGTGTCAGGCTGCAAGGCAGCGTGCCATAAATCCTGCTTTGCAGGACTGCACGCTTGAGGGTGCTGGAATGGGTTTGTTTGTTATAGAGCCAGGGGCATAGAAAAGCAAATAGTGACTCAGTTTTGAAGCACTTCAGTCCCTGGAAGAGGTGAAAAACATCTCCTACCTGCCAGGAAAAATGTACTCCTGTACACACAGTGTGTTCTCATGGGGCCCCCACGCATACAAACCAAATCGTCTTCCCAAGGCGCACTGTTTGGTGGGCATGGAGGCGTTACTGCCCACGAGATCAAGTTCTGCTTCGGAAAAATGTGCAAAATTCAGTAACAGAACCGTGCACTTGGCTGATCAGGTCTGGCAGTTTCTAATTGATTTTTTTTTTTTCCCCTCCTCAAACCTTGCCTGTCACAATCAGCTAATTAAAAGTTCAGTAATTGATATAATCTGTTTCCCAGTTGGCGAGGCATTTGGCTATCTAAGAGAAATAATTGGTTTGTAAAGTGCTAAACTGGAGGGATTTAGCCTTACCTTGGCTCCTCTGAGCCATGGCCAACAGGCAATGCTCAGTCTCTGGCACATCAAGGGACATCAATGGTAATTCAGCTGTCACTATTAGGAAAAATCAATCAGAACAGAAATAGATAAATTGTGAAGTTTGAATTTTGATGGTCTGGGGGAACTAGGAATCACACAGGCACCCATCTGAATTTGGTGCCATCAGATGAAATTCATAAAATCTAACATGTTTCCCACAAGCCTGAATGGACCTAAAAACGTTCCCTGATGAAGAATACAAAATGGAAAAAATTCAAATTCTTAGTCCTGGTGGTGTAAAACAGGAACACAGAAATTGCATTGAGAACTAGATGTCATCCCTCATTCATCGTCTGTCTGCTATCAGTTTGACTAATTCCAACTAGAGCAGGCTACAAGCAGCCATTTYGGGTGACCCTATCACAGTCCTTGTTTTAATGACAAATTGCCCATCATTTCATGACCTCAGCCACAACATTTCTCTAGTTTGGTCCATGGAGCATTGAGTGAGTGAGTTTTCGGGAGCAATCTGAATTTTGAGAGTTATAATGAACCCAGAGAGATGTGTAATAGACAAACTTACCATGCTAGCCTAATGCCAAATTTTCCTTTTCTCATTTAAAAAAATCTATTTCCATTTATGTAATTTAATAATACAATTCCAAACCAKACTTTTTTTTATTAAAATCAAAATACAGAATTATGTGTAAAACAAAAGGCATAAATGAGACTTTATTGTCATATGTCTTCCTCAATGTAGTTATTTCCAGCTCAGCTTAAGCTGTATTCCTGAGCCAAGGCAGGTGACATTGAGGAATTAATTACTGAGGCATTCAAAGTGACTACACAGGGATTTCCTGAAGGACCAGCATGGATTAATCATGACATCTCAAGGTGCTACCTGTAATAGGATGTCTGAAGATTTGGTCTGTGAGTAAATTTTGAGCTCATGAATATCGTGTGAACCCGTTTGTGTTTTCCTTTTACGTCCCTACTGGAAGACATCCAGTCTTTATGTTGCTAATGGGTAGGGGTATCTGTTGATAATTCTAAAGACCTAACATTTATTCAATAAATACCTTTCACCCTGAAAGCTGAAATTACACCAGCTGGAGATTCCTAAGGACACACACATAGCAGGACATGCTTTCCCAAGCGCACAAGTGGAGCTGCAGGATGATTTTCTGCTCTGGAAAGTGAATCTCTCTGGCATTTGTTGTTAGGTTTTTGCTTATGCAGMCGCCTAATTGTCTTATCGATAGAGGCTGTCTATATAATCACTGTTAGATACAGTCTGTGTGGGCTCATGAAGTCGTGTGATAAAAATCAGAAAAAGACATTTCTAAAACTTTGCTGTAGCTCCCATAGTCTCTTATGTCTTTTTTAAATTTTTTTTTATTCAGTATAGGAATTACTTTAAAAAGGAACCCAACTACTTCTTACAAAAGATTTTCACCAGATTGCTTGATTATAAATCTATTTTTGAAGCAAAACTTACAAAAGGAAAATATTCAAAAGTCTAAGTGAACACACATGTTCGCTTAGAATACCTGTTTTTGTACACTTAAACATCCGCCGTGTATTTTTACATCTTTTTGCCTATAATTTCCACATATACACAGCACGATCCGAGCAGGATTTATAGATTCCACCACAAGAGATGCGAGTGTTGCTGCTGGGACATGGAGCAGCTCCTCCCATGTTCCAAATTGCCGAGTCCCACATGACTGTGGGGCTGGTGCTGAACCAGAACCAGCTATGCCCATAACCTGCTCTGGATRACACCAGCTGCTTTGGCTCGACAGACCCGTGATGCCCACGAGCCAAGTTGGGGACCACGAATGGGAGGAAAAAACTGCTGAAGAGGACCTGGTCACATCCAGCAACGGGAAATTGTGGAGATTCCCTTGGAGGAAAGGAGCCCTTGGCAAAGACAAGGAGTCCCTAGACCCACTGGGTTGTGGTGCTTGTGCAAAGGCACAATGTASCCAGATTGTGTCTCTGAATCTGGTGATCTAGCGAACTAACAAATTCCTGATAGCAAATTGCAAGGAAAACCATTCTCCCTGGAGACACACTCATTATTTTTAATTGCCCAGTTTTGAAAAAGGTATCAAAAGGTGCTGATTTCATCAGTTACATTTACTGTGAGCTAGTATAAAACCAAGCACTAGAGAATGAACTATGAGCTGTGCTGATATGGAATGATGTGGATTGCTTTTATTTTTGAGTACATTCCTACCACTTCAGGATGCAAAGTACCAGATCCTACCGTGCACTTCGTCCTCTGCAACTGGGAGAGCTCTACAGCTTGAATTTCTTCTGTGCACCCCATAGAGATCCTTGGCAGTCACAAAACCTGTAGCTGGAACTGCGCATTTCAAAGGTCCTTCAGCTCTGTTGCAGAAATGAATGGGATTAAATGAAATCCCTGATTACTGACATTCCAGGGCTTGCTCGTCAAYCTTGCACCGCCCCAGGCGGGTGCTCCCTGTGTTTACACTGCGGCTCCTGCTGGAACTGCCGTGTGGGTGTCATCACACTGGGTACCTATGAGTGTCTGCTGGGTGTTTTCAGTAAARTCTGAACTATTCTGGGGCTTGTAATGGGAGGTTGTGTGTTCACCCACTCTAAAAGGTGTTATTTTGGTGGGTTTAAAAAGCCTTAAATTCTTGTTGCAGCATTTCCAAAAAGCCCATGTTGAAAGACTTGTTTCTACACAGAATGCATCTGAAGTAATAAATTATTTCCCTTAGCGTCTCTTAAAATCTGGCTGCTAACGAACTGAGACTCTGTGACACTTCTGGGATAACGTAACCTTGCAGAGGTGGAGGGCAACACATGACAGAACTGTAAGATCGTGTTTTAAAAATGTGTTATGGTCATTCAAGGCCAAACTGTTTCCATTTGGGTCACTTGTAACCACAATACCCCCAGCGGGCGTCCTTTCTTGTTTGTATTTCCTACATTTCCTACCCACTTGGAGTATCCGGACATCTCGTCTCTTCTCCTTCTTCACTGCAAAGCAAGGGGCAGGTAGCCCCTTGTGCTCCCTCTGTCACACGGGCGAGAATATCTGCTCCATGCAGCTCCTGGCATTTTCCAGGATTATCCTGCTAAAAAAATCCAAAGTACAGATTGCTTTCAAAGAGAAAAATCTGTTAAGTAGTATGGGGCCAACAGACAGGAAACCTTCAGTGAGGATGTGAGTTCTGTTCAATGCAGAGTGTCAGGGAGGCCCCAGAGAGCGGTAAAAGATTAAAACAAACAGGCACTTTATTGTTGTAACGTAAAATTTCTCGTGAGATGCTATCATTAGGCAGATCATTACCAACTTTTTTTCTTCTGGTATCATAAAGCAGAATTGCCATTTGCTGGAGCAGATATCTTGCACAATAAACTATAAAATAGGGGTTTCTCGTGGCAACAGAAGCTGCATAAAACCTGTGTGTGGTGTTGAGCACTGCAGGAGGCTCCCGAAAGCAGCGAGCAGGGGTCTTGCCAGGTGCCAGGCGGACCTGCTAGGAACCCACTCCAGGTTGCACAGCCTGCTTGAAGAGGATGCCTTTTTCTACCTTTTGCCCTGACTGTTATTTTCCCTTCAGCGATCCTGCATTTCCTCCCCAGCCACCCTCGGGAAGTCCTCATCCCTCTTCCATGGTTCCTTGCACAGCAACTTCCCGAGATGGGACATAAATGTCTTTGGTTGTTAACCTAAACCCGAATGTCCCTCCTGCCTCCTGGATCTCACAGCAGCTTCACATGAGAGCTGAGTCTCCAGAAGCCCCAGGATGTTGGAGAGGAGGATGTGGTGCTCATGGGTGACCTATGCAGGGGGGTCCCATTTGTCCCTCCCTCTGGGGCTCTGTGGGGAATGACTGCTCCTGTTTGCGTGTTTCTCAAGTTCTCGTTGACCCAATGTCACCTGCTGGAACAACATTTTGAACTGGGATTTCCAAGCATTGGAAAGGCCGCTTGGAGTAAGCCACCATTCACCAAGACCTCAGCTTGTTTTCCCAGTTACATGGGGTTCTTTATCTTGGAGATGCTGGGATTAAAGCAAATAAAAAATAAAGCCATTAATTCAGCTAAAAACTCAGGAAAAAAAAACGGGAATGAGAAATATTCCCTTCAAATCTAACTGTTCCAGTGTTTCTCTTGGAGCTTTCAGCAGCGAGGCACACCTGAGCAGGCCTGTCTTCACAAGGATGCCTCTTTTTTTTTGGGGAAAAGGTGGGTCCTACCACTTTTTCCCAGGCTCTTCAAGAGGTAGCTGTTGTTACTTCATTTGTACCAAAAAAACTAAGCCYTCTCTTTTTTTCAACTCTAACGTCTGTGACCGTTTGCAAGAACGTGTGTGTTAAGAGCCCGACAATTTTAACAGGATAAGCTCCTACCTTGCTCTGAAGAAATATTTCAATGTCCTTGAAACAGCTGAAGAAAACATCCTCCACCTCCTGGCCAGTAACATCTCGGTGCCTTTTCTACTTGCAGATGCCCTGCTCTRCTCCTTTATGGCTTTTTGCTGCAGCCCAAGCTAGCAGGGGCAGAAGGAGGATGAGCTGCCATGGGTGCCAGGGAGCTGAGGACAGGTGCAGACACCTGAGCAGCTCAGAGCGCTTTTGTTGAGCCCTCTTTCCTTTATTTCTTGGAGGGAGGAGGAGCATCTCTTCCAAGGGAGGAAGAGGATCTCTCCAAGCCTGGCTGGAGCTGGGATGAGGCAGCCTGTGCCCTTGGACAGGACGCTGAACCTCATCCCGCCTGCACAGACATGTTGCTTTGATGGGGCGGGAGCGCTGGGGACACTCAGGGCTACCTTCATCTTGTCCTTTTAGTTTGTTTTCTTCCCCCTAGTAAGATGTATTGCAGTTTAATGCAAACGGTGACTTGCTTCAAACACCTCCACATGCTGCTCATGAGAGATGAAAGCCCTTTTTTGAAGAGAGTCTCTGCAGCTCCTTCTGGAGACATTTGARGAAGACCTTTGAGAGCTTTCTCAAAAGCTTTTAGAAGAGCTGGCTTCTGTCCTCCCGAGCATAGCACAGAAATGGTTCGGTAGCTTGCAGATTTTCCTATAATACTTACCTTAAACTCCCAGGTGCTTCTATTGTAAGACAGAAACAACCTGTTTTGGTATATGAAACACTTGAAACAMTTGACCCTCCTTCCATAGCAGCAGTGCTGGAAGGGACTTTAAAGCTTGTGACACAGATGGGATGTTTTCCAAAATATATAGTAGATGCTAATAAATATTTTTAGAAACATCTGTAGACGTGGACTGGGAATGAACATTTCCCATCTCTTTCATTCTGTTTGGAATCACAGTAAGCAGAAATCTGAGTTTCTCTTAGTTTGAGTGTTTCACTTAGTAAGAGGCATCCAAGGCCTTAAGCATGAATCTACAACAAACACATGTGCAAATGCCCTCATGGTGAGTCATAACCCACTGACACAGGTGAGTGTGAGAAATAACTTTATTTTCAACTTTTGATTATTATGTCTGTARACAATGTTTCTGGAGAGAAGGCTTCAGAATTGCAGTGCAGTAGAGAATAAAATACACTATTTTTGGTCTACATTTTTTTTTTTTTGTAGCTGTAGAAATTTCATAGTCAAAGCAAATGGGGGAGCTTAAGAAAACCTGGACCAAGCTGGAGATACTTTTGAAAAGAACCAGTTTTCTAAATATAATGAAAGGAAACGGTTGCCATTCCCTTCTCCCCGCTTGATCAAAGTGCCAATTACTGTATGAGGAGGTATCACTTACCAGTATTAAAGTTGAAAGTAGAAGAGAAAATATGAAGTTGGTATAAACACAACTTTGCTGCAGTATTTCACAATTCTTCAGTGTCTCCTGTCATTAAAGTTCAAACTGTTGACTCAGACAAGGGCAATTTGCTGTCTTGAGATGATCCCATGCAGTAAAGTTCAGTGGGGAACAAGGGACACCAGTGACTGGATTGCACTCCTCAGGCTGCAGACCTGGCCAYGGAGCCTGGTGCCTTTTTTTCACTCTTAGAGGTGACTTTGTTCTCATGTAAAACATTTAACCCGCACAGCACACCAGGCAACTGCTCGTAATTCACCAGCAGCTCTTCATACCACTTGGACAACTCTTAAGCTAAAACCGGCTAAATCCCAAACATAATTCTTCCATGTTTTTCAACCAAAAGAGATGTAAAAGCTGAAAAATAGTATTAGATGTTAGACTTAAATTAATTAAGGATATCTCTGTTTGGTGTCACACTGAACCCTTCCTTCCCCTTTAAGTATTTAGTAGTTTTTATTTTAATATTACCTTACTGTATCTTTAAAAAACTTCTGTCCTTTAACTTAAATATCCCATAACTTCAAACCAAGTTCTCAAGTTTTGCATTAAAGAGTAATTTGATAATTCTGATGTTCCATCATGAGAAAAATAAAAATGCTTTTTATCTCTGAGAAGAGTAAGAATGATTCCGAAGTGTTCAAGTGCTTCTTCCAGTACAATTTTTAGATGGGATGGGTTTTAACTTATAGATACGTTACACTGCACTCCTGCACACAGTATGTGTGTTCYTCGATCCAGATGTTGATTTTAGGCAAATGATATCTTGAACACAGCTTTCAGAAATGGCTGCTATGAAGAAATTATTAACTCATGGATTTTTGCTTCCAGAGTGATCAAAGTGGTGCTGCCACAGCATGTGCCATCCTTTCATGTTTCACACAGGATATGAGGGCCTGAGCCCCACATCCACTGGTAAGTCTGGCAAATAATGAATCCTTCAGTTCTATTGCAAGGAAGGTGTTTAAAGGTAAGCTGGTTTAGGAGAACCTAAAATTACACTTACTTGGCAATGCTGTTGGAAAAAACAACATTGGTGGTCATTATTCATTAATGACCTGGATGAAGGGATGGAACAAGTTTGCTGGCGATACAAAATTGGGCGGAGTAGCTGATAGCCCTGATGGCTTCTCTGCCATCCAGTCGGACCTGGACAGACTGGACAGCTGGGCGGCGAGTAACCTCATGAAGTTCAACAAGGGCAAGTGTAGGGTCCTGCACCTGGGGAGGAATAACCCTAGACATGCCTACAGGCTGGGGACCRACCTCCTGGAGAGCAGCCCYGCAGAGAGGGACCTGGGCGTCATGGYGGAYGACAAGTTGACCATGAGGCAGCAGTGTGCCCTCGTGGCCAAGAAGGCCAATGGGATCYTGGGGTGCATTAAGMAGAGYRTCTCCAGCAGGTCGAGGGAGGTGATTCTGCCYCTCTACTCAGCCCTGGTGAGGCCGCACCTCGAGTACTGTGTGCAGTTCTGGGCTCCCCAGTGCAGGAGGGATGTGGAGCTGCTAGAGAGAGTCCAGCGCAGGGCCACAAAGATGATTAGGGGYCTGGAACATCTGCCCTATGAGSAAAGGCTGAGAGAGCTGGGCCTCTTCAGCCTGGAGAAGAGAAAGCTGAGAGGGGACCTCATCAGTGTTTACAAGTACCTCAAGGGAGAGTGAGGAGAATGGGACCAGCCTCTTCTCAGTGGTGGCCAGTGATAGGACCAGAGGAAACAGCCACAAATTGAGGCATCAATAGTTCCACAGGAACTTAAGAAAGACTTTCTTAACAGTGAGGGTGACAGAGCACTGGAACAGGTTGCCCAGAGARGTKGTGGAGTYTCCTTCCCTGGAGATATTCAAACCCACTTGGACATCACCCTGTGCCACATGCTCTAGGAAACCCTGCATGTGCAGGGGGGTTGGACTAGATGACCTCTAGAGGTCCCTTCCAACCTTAAGCATTCTGTGATTCTATGATTCTATGAAAAAGGAATGGGGAAAGAGGAGAAGGATGTATCAAATGTAATGTTAGATTATATCTCCCTTAATAGGGTTAAAATATAATTACCTGAACATCAGTGTTCTTCAGGTGCCGTTTGTCGCTGATTCCAATAGGAGCAGCACCACAGACTTCACCGGGGCTTCTCTCCCTGTGCATCAGGACGCAATACATCCTTGGACATTCTGAGCATGCTCAGACCACCCAAGTGCCCGTGTCAGCAGGTTTGCTTGTGTAGAAACAGCCCATCAACCCCTCTAGATTTTTTACTTCTTTAACAACTACTGAGGTCTTGTGCGTGAGATGYGGAGGGCCCGCAGTGGATGCAGGAGGCACTGGGTTCTCTGCGCTGTTCTGCTGGTTTGTCTGTTAAATAAGGGTCTAATTACTCGCACTCTTATCTTGGTTCAGCACTGCGTTACTGAATTACTTACACGGCTGTAAGGGAAGTAATCCGCTGCCAATCCAATAAGCTTCGAGCTTGGCCTTTTCAGAAGCAAGCTTGCACCTGAGGAGGCTTTTCTTCTGTGCAGACAAGAGTGTCTCCCAGGACTTTTCCAGGGCTCTGAAGAGTCTACGCGCTTTCCCACATAGCCTTTCTTTCAGCTCTTCCAAATAATTGTGGGAGTACTGAGGAAATCCAAGGTGCTCCATATCCGTATCCTTATAAAGAAAGAYGGTATCTTTTGCTCTTTTTCTTGTGCAAGGCGGCTGGGCAAACTTAAGTCATGGAGAGAGCATTTTGCCAGACTGTAATAATCTGCACTCAGAACAGTAACTCCTCTAATTTGATGTATGTATCGGTCAACAATGAATTACCTGAGGTGAAAATGCATTATGACCAGTAAGCAGGAGGAGAAACGCCGCGCTGAAAAGCAGGAAGGATACAGCACATTAGGAAGTGATTTGTTCATGCACGCTGACAATAATATTGCCTGGACTAAGTTTGGGAGTGATTTTGAACGCTCAGTGTTTTTTACTCTTTTTCTAAGAAGCCCTCAAAGCGGGGGCAGTTACAGTGAACCCAGTGTCCGACTGAAGCTGCTACTCCCCTCCATTTTCCTGGTGGAGAGGAAGTGCAGGGACTACAGACAGCTCTGCAGCATCTTTGCTCTGCAGAGTTGTCTTTGTAGCCATGGAAACCCCCCAAATTTCCTGATTATTGGCTCTGACTCCATCTGTCTCACTGCTCCTGGCTGCTCCATGCTCTGCTCACTCCTCCCTTTTCTACTSCCACCTTCCACTACATGCTGTGCAAATAAGGGACATTATAGACCAAGAGCAAGGCAGAATCACAGCTATAAAACCATCTTCGTCCTTGCTGGCAGGGCCTGACACAGCAGTAAACAAGTCGCATCACAGACAATGATGTGCTGCTGCGTGCCACCGAAACGCGCATAGCAAGGTGGGATGGCAGGACCGAGGAGCTGAGGATGGAGGGGGAGAAGCTTTCCAAGCCGGGGATGATTCGGTCATCTGCTCTCCGCAATCCAAGGGGAACTGGAAGAGAGTTGAGACTATTTGGCGCGCCGAAGCAGCCTGCTTCCCAGCGTGCTTCCTTGGCTAAAACTGCCAGGAGAAAGAATAATAGACAGTTTACATTGRAGAAAATGTTTCCTTGCAGTTGGAGTTCTGAGAGAAAATCTCTCAGAGTTAAAACTCGCCTCTCTTACTCTGAGATAGATATATGTTCTGTTGATTCGCTCCTCACTGGAGGCCCTTGGGTGATCAGAGGAGGGAGAGCTGCTTTGTAAATCCATGGATATGCTCAGGAAAGAGAAGCCTCGAGCCCTCGGGCCTGGGAAAGCCAAGTGCTGGAGCACTGGAGAGTCACTGAGGAGGCATCTTGGTGGCCTGCCTCCCCCTTGGCTTGCATGTTGGGCAGTGTGGCCTCGGTACATCTATGGATGCCTTGCAGGTGACAYGTCTATCGAGTTAGATAAGTAACCCAACTGCCTCGGTGAGCACCAGAGGGGAGCAAATGGGGAGACATGACCTGGCAGAGAGGAGGACCTTGCCTTGTGTGGGGAGAAGCTGTAAGGTGAAACTGCATCTCCATAAGCTGCAAAGACTTATTCTGATTTCTTGTTTTCTCTGAAGCAGTAAATCCAAGTCCGCCACTGGGCTGGAGGAGAAACAAGGCTTTCCTGGGATTTTTATGGGCCATAAAGAACACTATGGGATAACAGAAACATGCCCACCCTTGTACTTCGCTGAGGAGAAGGACCARTTCCTAAACCTGTGATCCCTGGATTGCCAATGCAACAATCCTTCAGTGCCCTTCCTGGTCTGGAACTGGGCGAAGCTCATGTCCCAAGGTAGCTTTTCTTGCACAGGTAAATGAGAATGGTTTTGGATGAGTTGAGCCTGCTCTTTAAGTTGTGTGGGAAGGACAAAAATCTCCCAATTAACTTTCACAGGATGGGACTGTTGGCTTTTGCCACAAGTGTTTAATAGTAGGTCAGGCTTGATGGAAGGGAAATGCTTTCCTGCCCAGAGCTCAACTGGTAAATCGAACCCGCTGCTTTTTGACAACTTAATTTTTATTTCAGGCTTGGGGACAAATCACAGAAGAAAGCTAGTTGTGCAACAGCTGTCACTGGGGAAAAAATAGCTTATAAGTCATGGCATCCTACTACAGGAAGCGTAATGTGCAAATGTGGCCCTGGAGCGGAATCTCTCATTACTGAGCTCTTAGGAAAGGCAATCCAGCCAGCTAAAGAACTAGACAGTTATTCCCACAGATGTTTGCTTGGCTGTAATGAACATTTCTGGAAGTAAAGGAGAGTCTCATGTGATGTGTAATTTTAAGATGCACAATTCAAATGACATGCATTTAACTTGTCGAGAAAGAGGGTTTGGAACATGAAATCAGTAAAATATCTTTTGGGACACTTCTGGTAACAAGACCAAGCTTCCAAAAGTGTTTTTATGCTTCATTGGGTTTGGAGGAGATGAGAGATGAAATGGAACCTGTTGGGTGACTTCATCTCAGCCTGGCATGTACTGACATGGTCCCACTTTTGAAGGGGGAAGGATGCAAGTTGTGCTGTCATTGGGGAGACAGAGAGAGCTMTGTGGTGAAAAGAGCCTTTACTGGCGTAATAGGAAAGAGGAACTGCAGAAAGAGTAAGTAGAAGCTGGGCTAGAACAAGACAGACCGTGTTGGAAATGGAAGGCTGAGAAGTGGAAAGCTGCATTTTAACTTAATGAATCCTGTTGCCCCAGTTTGCTTTAAAAAGACATTTCTCTCTGACTCCATTTACATTCTTGTTTTCCAAGAATGTGAACTTATCGAATTCCCAGGGAGCCTTACAATTTGCTAATCATAKAGAATACATTACTTGGCTGCCTGCTTCTGGCAAGACACTTCCCCATCGCTTTCTCATCCATTTAGTTACTAAACTTTAGGGTGGACGTGCCAGACCATAGGTATTTATGCTCTGCTAAACCAACTGCTTCCTTCTGTTTAACAAAACATTTGAAGAATTTTTCCATCAGGTTTCACAAATGCCTKTGTTAGTACTCTGCAAGCATGTGGTTTCAGTACACAACACTTGGTAGTTCAAATAAACATTAATTAACCTTCTTATACACAAACATAATTATTCACATATCAAGAGTGTGGGTAGGAAGTTTAATTTGAGGTTCAGTCCAGGCATAAAACTTCCATGGGGAAAAGGAGGGCATTCCCTCTATCACCTTCACAGGGGAGGTGCTTGTTATGGTCTCCAGACTCAGCTGAAGTGAGATTTTTGTAAGAACAACAGCCTGAAAGTTAGAATTAAAAATAATAATTTCTGTACTTTATCCAGGCAACTTTACMGTGGCTCTCAGCAATAAACTGATTCTCTATCAATGCCTTGCCTACTGTTACRACTGCTTTCCATGCCAGGAAAGATGTCAAAAATTCTAGAAGTCTYCATTGAAATTAATGTGTGTTACAGGGCTAGGGAGCCAAACTCTCAAGGTTTACTAGGCTATGGATTTTTTTCCCTAAGTTTCCCTAAAAGCTCAGTATTAGCTTATACAAGAATTGCATATGAGATTCTAATACCTTCAAAGATGCTGTTTTGAGTCAGAAGTAGCTTTATACAGACATTACATGCTAATGCAATGCATATTAATACAATACATCTTCAATTCAATTTGCTTCTTAGTTATGCATGTAAGTGATGGGGKTTTTTTTCTGTTCACTGTGGAATTAATGCAGCAAGAATATTTTGAATATTTGTTTTATGCTGGTCAGGTCAGAAATATCCTTTGCTGAATGAATTGCCTGTATGATATGGGTCAACTGCTAAGTTCCTGTTAACGAGGAAAGGTCCTTCAAATGTAACAGCAATATTCATTTAGCCTAATAAGCTTCTAGCTGTGCTTTTTAATTGGACTAAGATGACTGGACATGTAGTTTTGCATGTGGGATTCACAGGATTCACATGCTTTCCTCTAGTTTGGAAAAAGTCTAAGGATAACATGGGAGTAGGAAAGAGTCCAGAGTCTTCTCAGCACATTCCCTRGGCTTTCAGTTTTTCAGCTAAAGATTTCTGTGGCATTTGACCATTTCAAGTAGGAATTGCTTTCAGAAATTGTAGTTCAATCAGCTTGTCTTAGGGGAAGAACATTGTGTTCTTTAGAGAACCTCAGAAATTGGTTTTCAAAGGTTTTGTTTATATGAATACTCTATTATGGTCTTGAAATAACTGTCAGACTTATGTCTTTCAAGTGCGACACTGCAGCAATTTTCTTGGTTCGGCTTTTTCACTGCAACAGATACTGCAGATCATGATTAATTTGCCTTTAGCTGAATAAGGAGGATAAGTATATCAGCACATGCATGCAGCTGTGCAGAACCCTCTAAAAATAAGCACAGACTCAACTATTTGGATTTGCCTGTACTTAATTGAGCTGCCTGCGTGAAAGGGATGTTATGATTTTCCCATCAGTTAAGAACAGAGGCCCTAGCAATGCTGCTTGATAGAACCACAGACTAACAGAGTGGTTGAGGTTGGAAGGGACCTCTAGAGATCATCTAGCCCAACCCCGCTGCTCTAGCAGAGACCCCTAGAGCACATGGCACAGGGTGGCATCCAGGCAGGTTTTGAAGATCTCCAGAGAAGGAGACTCCACAGCCTCTCTGGGCAGCCTGTGCCAGGGCTCCGTCACCCTCACACCAAAGAAGTTCTTCTTCACATGGAGATGGAACTGCCTGGGTGTCAGCTTGTCCCCACTACCCCTTGTCCTGTCACTGGCCACCACTGAGAGCAGTTTGGCCCCGTCCTCCCTACATCTTCCCCTCAGGTATTTGTACGTATTGATCAGATCTCCCCTCAGCCTTCTCTTCTCTAGATGAAACACGACTCGCTTGCTCAGTCCTTCCTCATACGGCAGATGCTCCAGTCMTTTAATCATCTTCRTTGCTCGACATTGGAGCCCCTCTAGAACCTTCACATCCCTCTTGTTCTGGGGAGCCCGGAACTGCCCACAATATTTCAGATGGGGCCTCYCCAGAGCTGAGCAGAGGGGTRGGATCCCCTCCCTCACCCTGCTGGCAAYGCTCCTCCTGATGCAGRCCAGGATCCCATCGGCCTTCTTGGCCATGAGGGCAYRTCACTACCTCATGGTTAACTTSTTGTCAACCAGGACTCCCAAATCCCTCTCCATGGAGCTGCTTTCCAGCAGGTCASTCCCTAAWCTGTACTGGTGCYTGGGGTTATTCCTRCCCAGGTGTAGGACCCTGCACTTGTCCTTGTTGAACTTCATGAGGTTCCTCTTTGCCCAACTCTTCATCCTGGCCAGGTCCCTCTGGATGGCAGTACAGCCCTCTGGACTGTCAACCACTCCAYCCAATTTGGTGTCATCCAAACGTGCTGAGGGAAGGTCGCTTGCAGGATTATGGTCCAGATCTCATGCATATTSTATTAAATTAACTTTTTCTTTGGTGGAAGAGCTGTAATCTGGTCTCTTAGAAAGCTGAATGRGCCACACCAGATTTCTAATTGGTATTAATAACTTCAAGCAATTAACTCAGTTGTTTTGATTAGGTGTTTAAAATAATGTTCTTTTTGATCTCTTTTACCTTTCAGTTTATTTTAATTTGTAATCTCAGATTGCTACAATGGAAAAAAAAAGACTTTTTTTCCCAAGACAGGGGATTCCTGAGGGCAAGAAGCTTACTTTTCTCTTAGCCACTCTAAGCAGAGTTGCATACAAGTAATTCAATGTTTTTTCGGGATTTTGTGTGTATGTGTAGAGGAAAGTTTTGGAAGAAAGTAGATTTTTCACTTTAGATGGAGGGCAGARCATTCAGTATCTAAATGATCCTATCTCTTAAAAAGTCCTAACAATTCTCTTCAGCTCAAAAGTTGCTGTAGTTGTTAGAAAAAGGAATCATGTTCGGTATTTGCAAACTGGCATAAGCCTTAATGTGTGAAACCTAATATTTCTTTCAAAAATAGTAAAGATTTGGATGCCAGTTCATGTACATCTGTTCCAAGTGTTGGAATTCTYCTTACCAAAATCTTTTTACCAAAATCTTTTTACCTATTATTGAAATCTTGGGTTTAAGCAGCACCTGCAGCACATCGAGTGCTAGGGGTGTCAGGATGTAGGAAATCATGGCAAGGACTTCAGATTTTCTGTATTTTTCTTTGTTTTTTCTTACTCTGAAACAGCTAGTTCTGTTTCATTGTTTGGTAAGCCCTGAATAGAGGGACTTAAGTAGGTGAAGAACCAAATGTTAATAGGAGATAATTTGTTGTTTGSCACTTTGGACAAATACAAACACTGATCAGCTTTGTCAAGCAGCCCTCATACTGAAGTGCTGCAAACCAGTGGCACAGAGCCCCTGCAGAAGGTACCATCCGCAGAAAAGGAGCACCTCAAGTTGAAGGGAATCAAAACGTGCTGTTACTGCCAAAACATCTTCTCCTGTTGGGTCAAATAGATGAGCTGCCAGAGCAGAGCCCTCTGCTTAGTGCTGCAAGGGGAGCGTTCAGCACGAGCTGCTGCCTTGTGTCTGCTGAGCAGGCATGGTATCAGCTWCTCTGTTTTATGCTCTCAAGCCCAGGGGCTTTCATGGAAATTTGAGAGAGAAGAAATTAAAGAATTTCTAAAAAAGGAAAAGCAGAAAAGCCGACTTTTCTAACTTTTCATGAAGAGCTAGGTTTGGAGGGTAGATGAGATGTTTAATGTTTTTCCCTGACTATGGTGTTTTCCATCTTTCTGCAATGAGTTTCATTRCTACTACACCATTTGTCCTCTATGTGTATTTCCAGTTTATTGATAAAATAATGGCCTTTGGAAATATGGGAGTCTGATGTACTCGTGACAACATAAACTACAGTATAGATAGAGGAAGTATCTAATCTATCTAAGACAAGTTTATTGTCCTTTTGAACACATAATTCTGAATTTGAATCATTGCATCTTGCACAAACCTATTATCAATTTCATTAATTTCAGCCAAGAATGGTGCCATTTTCTAAGTTGCAATAATATAGTGCGAGATTAGCAGTTGCCATTAAAAATAGTGTCATTYTTTCATTGCACATTTTGTTTTGATTGCATTTTTTAATGACAGAAAATATTGTAGTAAATTTAATGGTGTAGTATTGATAGTAAGAAGTTGGTTTGGACTTGGTTGTTTTTAATTAGTTTTCAAGACAAAAATCCCAGCATCAGAAGAGGTTTCCAGATAAAGAGGTAACCCTTTGGAGAAACATGATCTGGTTTCATAACTCTACCTGCATAGTTGCAACAGGCTTAATATGCACAAATCTGTCATATTATTTGCTAATTTTCTCTTATATATCACCTGGATTCATTTATATTAGGAATGTCATTTTGCAGATCACTTGAGCAAGCTAAACAACCCCGCGGGTATAGAATGTGAATTAATGAATCTATTTCTATTAACATATTACACTGTTACAATAGTATTTTAGCACTTTCCACATGAGATCAATCACAGTACCGACGTGTGCTTTGTACTTGATTGAAATCACAGGGAGGGACGGACAGAAATGACTCAAAACGGTGATACTCAAGTCCTATAGCCAGGGGCAGGGGGTTAAAAGTATCTGTCCTGTCCCCATAGTTGTAGAAGACTCGGAAAAACTCTGGGAATGCTCTGCAGGTAACCAAAACGTCGTGACAATTCTTCATCTTAGCAACTCTTTCCAATGTTTAGCCCATCTTTTCATCCAGCTTGTGTTAATCAGTGCTTTTTCCCGATGGCAAGCGAAGATCTATTTGAAGTCTAGTCTTATCCTYGACATTTCTTGTAACCTATCCCAGCTTTTCAGCACCTCTGCCTTGTTTAGCCATGTTTGGATCCATCACCCAAGTCAATAAACACATTGCACAGAACAGTGCCTGAGGCTGGACCCTTTCCAAGACCATCTTCAGTGGGTCTTCCTGCTTTAGACAGCCAACCACAGGTAACCACAGCATACGGTTCGAGTTGTGCACATGCGCTGCAGCAAACACATCTGTGCCACCCTGCATGGACCTCCCTTAGACCTTGTCACCTGCAGCACTGCCTAAAGGCCTTCTCAGGCCTTTGCCACTAACTTGAACCCACCTCTTTGTTTTGCAGTATTGGCAGCACTGATTTTACTCTTTGCTCTTCCATTTCCGAATACCTCACTGCTGTTTCCAGGGATTTCCATGTTAAGTTTGTTATTCAGCTGGAGAGCTCTAGCATTTGGTTTCTTCACAAAGGAACTGACAGCGCTTCCAGACCTCTTTACAAATTAACTTTTAAGTTTTGAGATGAAAAATACTCTTTAAAATGCTGTTACTCTACATGAAACAAGATCTCATTTRGAGCATACTGAGTTGGAAGCAATTGAGCTTCTCTTTTTTGCTATTCCCTGGGTGTATTAGAAATGTGACTTGGTGTGATTTTGTGTGGGAGATTTCCTGTTATGCAAAAGAAATTCCATGCTGATACTTAACCTACTTGTTTTGTCATRTTTGAACAGCAAATATTGTTCAATTTCTCTTGTTAAGTACTTTTTTCTTTATTACTTGYATAACCAGAGCATTCACTGAAGTGTGTATGACAAACATGCTCACAAAATTATTATTTTTTTTGTTAATTTTTGAAGCTAAGCATAATTAGCTTAGTCATTGTATAGAAGACACTCCAACACTAGCTGTATATATTTTCCTCTTTAAACTATCAGCATCCCATGGTTGCAGTATTCCTTCTCTCAGTATTGACATCGTTCAGTATCCTAGCAAAGGCAGAATCCAAGCTCCTGATTCTGACTTCTCTRTGCATATATATGGTGAGCTAATAAATAACTTTGTGGCTCTTAGTACCATTTGCCCATATGCTGCTGCATACCAATGACAGCATATTACTGGGAGAAGAGCAGATGGCTTTGTTCCTTCCCAAAGGCAGTAATTCACTGTCTTGCTTTGGCTTTTCCACTATGATATTTATATTAAATATGGTGTCCTGGAGTAATAGACTTAGAGACAGATGTCCCTGTATTTTGAACTACACCAATTCATACAAAAAGTTCTAGAAGATATTACAGAAATGTTTTTGTTTTAAGAGGAATTAGTGAAATTATGGTATTAAGCTCATTTGTTTAGTAGTTACAGATTTATTGCCGTTTCCATTACAAATGCTTTTTTTTTTTCCTATGGAAACCTAAATGTTAGTGCAATCTACAGGCAAAGCCCTCACTTTCTTTCTCTGAAAGCTTGCTGGGCTGGCCCRTGTCCTTCCTGCCCACAAGAGCAGGGCTGGCTGCTGCTCTCGCTCGTCATTCTGGTTGGCCTGGGTCCCGTGGCCAGTCCTGCCAGGTGTATCAGTTCCACYTCTTGCCCGCTGTTCTCCTCCAGCTCCTAAGGTTACTTTTTTGGGGAAATGTAAAGTCTTCTAGACAAGGGGGAGGTAAGAGAAGAAGCAGAGTGTGATCTGGTTCCCTGGAGCGTGTGTGTGCACGTACACGCGTGTCGATCCCTCCTGCTCGTACCTCAGGCTTCCCGAGCAGAGTTTTGGGCTTGTAGGCTTTGCTCCCATCCTGGCTGCAAAGACCTCAGCTGCGTTTCACTGCGAGGAGCAGTCTCCAATGGATGAAGCCAATTATTCGGCAGCTGGAGCTGGAGGGCTGCTGAAGATGTCTTCCATATGAAAAGCTAGYGCAGGAGACAAGGTGTTCTCTGCTCTGCTACAGTTCTGGGTTAGTGGAGGGGCCTCCTTTATTTCTTCATGAGCATGTGAACAGTCACTTCATTCCATGCAGTATCCCTCAGGAAGAGTTGGTATTGCTTCCTCCTTAGCATTGCATTGAAAATCCGTGTCTGGTAYGAAGCTGCTTTTACTCAAGTTAAACTTGCATTGCACATGCACCTCATTGCACCTCATTTTATTTCTGTTTATCATGATTATGCAGAACATATTTTAGTGACATCTTTTTTTCTGCATGATCTCAGGACTCCTCTGAAGACGTCCAAGCTTTGCTTTGCTTTTTCATCCGTTTGAGTTTTGTAGCACTGAGTTACAAATACTTCTCTCCAGCTGGCCATTCCTTCCCAGRTAGGGTGCAAGTGTCTCAGTTCTGTTTGGTTTCATAAAGAAAAGCCACCACGTGCCCTTTTAGCCTCCTTTAGGAGTTTTAGTGCTTCTCAGACATCCAAAACAAGACTCTGATTTAGAATAAAAAGTTCCTAAAAGAAATGAGATATTCACAGGATAACGTACCCTGGATCTGCTGGGACCGTTAAGTTGTGCTGGACTGTGCTGGATTCAGCTGAGCTGGGTTTGTTTGGGATGTGGCACAGAAACAGCACTGACATCCTTAAGACTCTCTTGTCAAACCCCTTTCTCACTAAAATGTGTCAACTTTAAGAAAAATAAACTTTGAGAATAACCTTATGGCCATATATGCAAGTTGTAAGTGTGTTTTCAGCCGTGTGTCTTACAAGTCCAAATACTTCTACACTTTATTACAAGCATGTTATGTAATTAGGTGAATAATTACATTACTCTAAATGCTGTCATGGTCTGAGAAATGAGAAATAATAATAAAAAAGAAAATAATCTGTAATTTTATGTTTCTGGTATGATCAACTATAATGCTTTCTTCAATTGTAAAGTCCCATTCTTTGTAAAATGACCTGGTTTATTACTGCAAAACTGCCAGTATTCTTGTGTTTCCTTCCCCTGAAAATGCTTTTAACAGGAAAGTTGTATTCACTTCAAAAATCAATCCAATGACCATTTTTAGACTAAGATATAAAAAAAAAATGGAACTTCACCATAACCATTAATATCATTGCCATACACTTATTATGGCATTAAAATGTTGAGTGTATTCCATAAGTGAATAATTATGTTGCAGTTTCTTTGATACGCTTCTGCTTAATGGTGCTAAGAGTGCTGTAATTATCATTAGTTATTCACTACTTGTTATTTCCATGGGGTTTTTGGCATTTATGAATGTTCTGGAATACAACGCAGTGTTTGTTCCATTAACATTGGACAATTTCACACTCCCRTACTGAGCGCGTGCTGTGTGCTACCAGCAGAGCTTTACGGTTGACAGAAAATGAAATAAGAAATGCAGGTGCTGCTGCAGAGAAGCCCGTCTGGGATGGTGTTTTCCAAATCAAGCACTTGCCCATTTACTAGGCTGTTGCAGCTAGAGAAGGAGCAAGTAAGCAAAGTAAATAAATTTGTCCTGGCATGGGAGGTTGGCAAGTGCAGCAGCAGCGCTAGCTGCAGTCAGTGCTTGAAGTGTCAGTGATTACAYGGGCTTCTGCTGAACAGCAGTTGTGTGCATGGTGTCTTTTTTAGMCTGGCATGTGCACTCCTAAAATAGCTGGGCGGTAGCTTGGGTCACGTAGTGTTTCCTGTAACTGACTTGAGTTTTAGAAGATGCTGCTGCAGGAGAAGCAGCCTTATTGCTCACGACATCCATGCAGTTTGCCAGAACACAACGGTCTCCCTACAGAGCAGCTCCTGGACTCAGCAGTGCTGCTGTGGGAGACGCAAATGGGGCAGAGKTGCCCGGAGCTGCTTCCTGTGGCAGTTCTCCCGGTATTTCGGGAACGGGAACGCGCCCCACGCAGGTGCTTGGTTACTGCTTTAGAGGTGTTTGAAGACTGTGAAATAGTATAAAAATGAAATTATAAAGGTCAAGGTCCTGACTGCGTTTTTTTAAAAGCATTCTAGCCAGGATAATGCTGTTTTTCAGCTCTGAAATAGCAAGAGAAGCTCCTAAAGGAAGACCCAAGTAGCTACCCTCTTCGGAGGGTATTTACTTGACAAAGGCTGGARTATCCATCCCTGGTATCTTAAAGCCATGAATTTGATAGGAGCAAAGAGGTTTTAGCCATGTTGTCTCAGCTTCCAAGTCTTTGTTAGTATGTTTTCCCTAGTTCCCGAGCAGGAGCAGCAAACCTTATGCGTCTGTCTTAGCTACCAGGGAATGCGGGACAGGTCTGCGTATCCAGACAGCAGGGAATAAGCCTGGGCTTGACGGAGCAGTGAAGCCTCCTTGGTTTTATTTCTGTTTCACCCTTTTCAAGTACTCCTGCAGAACTGTGGTAGTGGCTCAGCAATAAACACGTCTGCAGTGCAGGCGGCTGCTGGATTTCTGGGCTAAGGGGTTCTCAGCAAAAATATGCAGAAGTGATGAAAAAAGTCTTCGTGTCAAAGAAAGGCTCATCCAGAAGTAGAGAGAAGCACCAGGCCCTCAGCTTGTAACTTTTTTCTTTTTCTTTTTCTTTTTTTTTAATGATTAATGACAGATCTTTCTTGTACTTTTCATATTGTATTTAAACTACATAACCAGTTTTTCACCTGTGTAACCACCAGACTAGCTGCCTTTCAAGTGATTTAGCCCTAGCTAGGTGATAGTTCTATTTTCGCATTGCATAATATATTCAAAGCCTTCTCTTAAGTGCATTTGAAGAGAAAACATTAGTTACTTTTTTCCTTTGATAGCACTATGAAGACATCCATGTCCAAGCATCCTGTGGTTGATGCTTGAGGATCTGTGTGCTCAGAAATGGGGCTTGAGTTATGTCAAAAACATTGGACATTTTTCCCCAACCCAGGACAAAAATAATATAGAAAATGTAGATTTTGTTACAATACTTCTTTTTTACAAATTTGGATTAAAGGAGGACAAGGTCTCTTGGCCTCTTTGAGGCCTTTCAGACTCACACTAAGGTGCAGTCTTGGCCTCTCAGCATCAGGACTCTTCGGTAGGGTCCAAATATTATMAGGAAAATTGGATCTTTCCTACCATAGTTTTTCTGCTGTTAATGTCAAATTTGCATCTCTAGCTGTCAGCTGGTGATGAAGTGGCATATTTAATTGCTCTTAGCTGTTTAGGACTTACCTTTTGGCCCGGTGTTATTTTGTGTTTGGCCTGAATCCCATAGCCTTAGCTGCCTGCAATTTAATTCTTTTCTTCCTTCTTCTGGAGTGCTGTGCTCCCTATCTCTAAGACGCACATTCCCAAATCAAGTTATTTCTCCTGACATTTTCTAACATTTTGGATACTTAGCTAATGTACTATAATTTTAGCTTATGCACTTTCAATTGCTATGACAAATTTCTTGTATTGCTCATTTACTGGCTTATTTTCTGCTGCACTTGTTATGCCTTGTTCCACAGAAACAGACTTTTAAATTGGGGCTGGGTCAAGAGAGCACACGTGAAATGACTCCTGACAAGCAGCTGGCATTTTTCTGCACCTAAGATGTTCTAATCTTCATGCTAATAAGGACACTTATTCTTGCAATTTAATAGTTGTTGATGCTTTCAGAAATAATAAAAAAAAAAAGTCGTGCTCAAGTCATGCACGGTGTGTGCTCCTGCAAAATGCAGGCTCAGCCAAGTGGCACTGAGCGCACTTCAGAAACGGAAGGATATCCGAGTCTTAAAATTGTGAAAACACTGACTGGGAGCCTAAATTGCCTTTTGTAAACAACATCYGAACATACACATTCATCCATTAATTACAAAAGTGCATTTAATGAAGATAGTCATAAAATGTACACAATATGCCGAGCTTTTGGAAATCTGGACCAAATGGGTATTTTTCTCATTAAATTTGCATGTGTAATGCATAATTTTGAAGTGTTTAGTGGGGGTATGGCAGGAGGGGTGGGAGTTCTAATAGATTATGTCTCACAAGTGTAAGCATTTGACTACTACATTTAGTTTTTCAGTGTTTGCAGCCTGATTTAACAACTAATGAATTTTTKTGTGGCTCCTCAGTGAGCTAGTTTAGTGAAATCCATGCACTTGCAAAGGTTTGACACTGCTTTTGCCTTTTCTCTTAAAGGTGAAGGATGAGTAAGAACTAAAACCTGTTGTTTAGAATACATTGTTAGAAATCCTCTTGCATGGGAAAAGGATTTGCTTGCAGAAAAATGGGAGCATGATAAAAATTCGCATGATGTAAAATGGGAAGATGCTGTCAATTTCCTGAACTGTTTTATGTCTCACTGTGATAAATTTCTCATACTTTGATGCCAGATTTGGCTAACCTCCAGCTGTTGTCTTTACAAATATTTAGGCAATTAAAACAAGGTGACTTGACTGCTGCACGTAGCCAGCGTGTTTAGAAACGTAATGGTCATTAGCAATGTCAGGTATTCAGCAACCCTGTTAGCTGTGTCACTCCTCTTTGGATATATCCATCTCTTTTTGYATGAAAGATTTATCTTCTGTTTATACACAATGTACACTTATATGGAGACATCAAGACAGATGCTGTATATTAGGTAAAATTGGTATCCATCAAGATTGAATATTTGGCTTGCAACAGGGCACACGTCTGCCATTTGGAAGCGAGAGGGCCATGAAGAAGAACAAGACAGAATAAAAATCACAATAATGACCCAAATGACTCGTCTGCATAAATATGCAAAAATGGCTTAAGAGGTGGCCCTGAATCACAGGAAAATTTGGGGCAGGTCCTGAGTCCGTACAATGTCAGCAGATCAAAGCTGCAGAAGCAGGTGAATGCGAGGCCGATCATGAGCGCTTGTGTGCAAGYCCGACCAGCACACACAGGTAGACACGAGGAAAGGGGAAGGAATGTGGCTCACGGAGCAGTGAATGAGCCAGGAATCAAGACTGAAGGCTGCAGGAAAGAAGCTGGTTACATCTGCAGTAATGAAGGACTATTGTGGATCTCTGTCTGTCAGTCAGAGGATGGAAAGTCAGTGCATTATAGCTGCATTTAGAACTGATTTTCCCTCCTCTCTCACATCAGTGTAACTTGCTTGAATTCTGTTATTGTTCATTCACTGCTGTGGAAGTGGGAGGAAGGTTTCCATGGCCAGCACAGACCCCTTGGGACAGGGTTGTGTTTAACAGCACCTAAAGCTATAACGCAGCTTTACAGATTTACAGGCACTGAAGACTAATTTGATTTTCAAAACAAATATCAGGCTAGAAAGGGATTTGATTTACAGAACCTGTGCATATCCTTGATGGGTATATTATTTATACATTTATATATTTTGTCTAATACAAAATACAGGAGGTCATGGAAATATCTCTAGCTAAGAAAGGATCCTTTCCTGTTCTTTCCTCTTTGAACTCTTACATGAAAGTTTCATCTTCCAAAGTGCTAAGCAAATGTTGCTATTAGTGTTATTACTCACCATCTTTACTATTCTTAAACAAAATCTGCATCTTTGCATACTCATCTGTCGATTTCATTCAAAGACGCATTCAAAAAAAATCAAAAATGTGCAAAGAGGATTCCATAAAGCTTTAATTTCCAATGTCAAGAGTAAGATATTGATTTTTTTTTTCTTTTGACAAAAAAGATGTAGAATGATTTCACTCCTGGCAAAAGCCACCTTGAAGGAGTTTGAAAGTCAGCATGTGGTGATTCCCACTAGGATGAGAGACAAATTTCCTTCTAAGACCAAGTGAGGCAAATTTTTTTTGTTTCCCTCCGCTCTGCAGCTGCAATCACCCCAACTCTGCTGGATCTCGTAACTTCGCTTCCTTCATGCTACCCTCCCCAAACAAACCCTCCTGCGTGTTGTGCGCTTTCTATTTGAGGGGCCTTGAAATCATGACACCAATTAGATGCACACGCTGCTTCACTGCACTTCTGTCAGCAATTATGGGCAGCTGTTGTCAAGAAAAGTCTGAAATRTTTAGCAGATTCCTTGAATTAGTTTTATTATTGTATTATGTTCAGTGAATTAAAGATTCACAGTTGGGTGTTTTCTGTATTTTTYGGCTTACTCAAGTACTATCAGGAAGAAAATAGTATTTTTTGACCTGGGGCCTGTGATATTTGATATAGGTTCCTTGATATTGCTGACGAAGCCGGAGACRAGCAGGGTGGTTGGCAAGGCATGTTTGTATGAAAGGGAATCACCTTGTTCACCTGCACCTAAAGGGAGGACCTGACTTTAGGCAGAACAGCTTAGCAGGGAAAGCAGCAGCTAGTTAGCAGATGTGTATTTGCATGTGTATTATTCCAGCTGACTTATACAGCAGTGGCTATATAAATCTGAGGACCAAATTCACAGTCTTCCTTTGGTCTTTTGAGGGCTATTCTAAAACTTATTCTTGTTTGGTGTTTTGTGTGAGCTTGCATAAATGCAGGGGGGACTTAAGCTGTTAATTTGAGGGTTTGGTATGTCCACTTCCTTGGTTTACTTTAAAAGTCCACTTAAATAACTCCATTCAGGAGTAATGTATATTTTTGGGTTCCTTATTGAACGTGAGCTCAGTCCTGAGCCTAGAGAAGCTGCCCTAGAAGGGATGACCTGGCTGCAGCTGCCCCTAGCCTGGTCCCTTTCTCTTTGAGATCAGGGTCCTTTTCCCTGATTCCAAACTGGGATGAGTCCAGCTGAACATCCTTTAGTTCTTTTCATTGAAATAAGTGTCTGTTCTCCTTTTCTAAGAATAAAAAAAAGAAAAAAAAGATTTTTGACCTCAATGCTCATTCCCCATCATAGCTCATAGGCTTATTATGCTCAGAGTTAAAGTATTTACTGTCATTTTTTTTTTCTAAATTACTCTGTTCTTATTTTGCAGGACAGATGACAGGAGAAGTAGAAAGAAGTTCCCATTTTAAGTTCTTTGTACTGCTTAATGTTCCCTATAAATTACTATGTCATATTTCTGTAGCACTGTACTTAGGGATTACTTTTGAAGCTGATATTTCTTAACCAAATGTACTGAAGAAATAGAAAATTTTGGTCAGGGAAGAAAAGGAGTCGAATATTACTGTAAATGGACATTAAAAAGACACTTTAGCTGCCCTTTGTGACTGGGCTTTGCTTGTACTGGTTTTTGCATTTGTAATTTTCTTTTGTTGAAGCTCCTCCCAAGAGTGTATCCAGACCTGTTGTGCATGTGGACACGGTTGTGGTCACATGTCTCAATGGTGACCATTATAGGAGCTTTCTCTTCCAGGATGCAGTTTGCAAGGAGGCTGCGTTGCCCTCCACATCCTCTGCTTGCAACATGCACAGATGTGTAGGTTTTACTGTTGTCCTCACGGCCAGGTTGACCTTAGGCATGACTTTAGGAATAGCTTATTTCAACTTATGTTGATTAGGATCAGGTTCAAAATGAGGAGACAAGAGKTGATGCTTGCCCTGAAATGCCCATAGGTTGAAAGTGTGTGGATGAGGAAGCCTCCTCACACAAAGAGATCTTGGGCTGGATGGAGCCTGAGTGCTACGCGGTTGGTTGAGCCTCGTAGCAGCCGATGGGCACACGTGGCACTTGGGAGGTTCCCATTCATTAATACTGTCACAGCTGGCAGTGATGCTGGTCATCCTTGGCTCACCTGCCCCAGGAGAAACTAAACCCCAGCCCTGCAGACAAGGCTGTGCAGGTGGCCAGGGAACAGTCTCCAGCCCTGGTCTTCTCCGGGCTGCTGGGAGGTATGATCCTCTCCTCTGCCAGAATCCGTTCACTGTCCTGCTAGGGACACGTGCTCGGGTGGTTCAAACCCACAATACGACCATTTGAGACTAACGGGATACTGGGAAAAAGAAGAACACATCCGAGCAGACCCACTAAAGCTCCAAGCATTCCAGGACCATGCAGTAACACCTGGTATCCCTTCCCAAGGATCCAAGAGCTGTCCGTCAACACCTGCCTTCCTCAGTTTATTACTAGCCCATTTCCTGGGTGATGGGGAAGGGTAAGTTGACCACAGTCCAAATGCACTTCCCAAAGAACAGCTGTTTCTTACTGGTCACTCCAAGTATGGACTGAAGCACCGTCCCACCTAAACCTCATGGAAATCGCATGTTGTGAACGCATGGGCTCTCACTGGGGCTACTGCCATCCCTCTGAGCTGGGGGCAGTTCTTACAGCAAGACCTGTTTRTCAGCTGCGGATTGAGCTCACTTGGGTTCCCCTGCATTTCTTCACAGCAGAACGGTAAATATCCATTGGATCTGCCAAATCCYGGGAATCCTGCCGAGAGGAGCGGTGTCAATCCGGCGCTTGGGCGGGTCGCCGACGTGCCGCTCTGCTTTGCACTTGCACTCTTAGCAGTTTTCAAGCAGAAGCACCAGGCTTGTTCTCACAACTGGAATGTGAAGACAAACTATCGAGTCGCCCTGTTGTACACAGCTGTGAAAACATGAATTAACCTCAGGCGTAGTTATTTGACTGTGTTTTGTGACCCCTCTTTAAACATTAATGAATGCTTAAAGTCTTTTCCCCGTGTGGCTAACACTCTGTTGGTTCAGTGCTAGATAAGAAACCACAGTCTTGTGGTATCGCTCCAAAAAACGTTGGGACAAAAAGCCAGCATGTTCTCAGGAGACAGCAGCTGTCTGCGTCCATGCCAGGAAGATGAAGGGTAGAGTGTTCCCGGTGGTTAAATACAGTTTTAGGACAGCCCTTGCCACAGGAAGGGAGCATGGCGAAACGCTTGCTCAGGAATGCACAGGCAATTGCATTTCTGAGTTGGTGAAAAGACTGGGTTTCTGAAGCTCAGATGCGTTCTCTGGAGATCTTCCAAACCTGCCTGGATGCCACCCTGTGCCCCGTGCTCTGGKTGTCYCTGCTGGAGTAAGGGGTTGGACTAGAAGCTCTCTAGAGGTCCCTTCCAACCCCAACCATGCTGTGATTCTGGCSGTTGAGCAGTTGTTACTGTGTGATTAAACCACCAGGCTGTACTTCCAGACGTTTACCTGTCTGTTTTGAAGGCAAAAAGGATTGACACTTGGTTTTTTTCATAATGATGTGGAAGAAATGAAAGTGCAGACAAGGAAGCCTGTGTATTTCTATGCATATTTCCTCCAAAACAATGTCTATCATTCCTTGCAGTTTAAATGTCACTTTGCAAACAGTGTGTGTGTAGGGGAGGAGGAATGTCTTTTATCCTTAACCTAGCGATGTGCCCCCCAAGCCCTGCCTTTTTTAAAGACTCGGGAGAGTCATTTAGGCAGATTTGAAATGATGTCTGCCAAGTCCTGCCTTGTATGGATGATGGAAGAAGAGTTTAGCTATTTTGCACAGGCTTTCCTCAGCTATTCCAATTGCTGTATGAGAGGGGAGCAGCCCTGCACCTGGAGATGAACAGGCAGTGGCCTGGGTTTGCCTGTGCACTGWTGTCTGCTACCAAAAATTACTAATTATCTTGAACATTATAATGATCTTAAAGTTATCTTGAAGTAGATTCTGCCCTTAGAAAGTGCTGCCTTCCTTTCCCTACTTGGCCGCATTCCCTGGTATTTTTCTCTTTATCCACATTCCCTTTCAGTCATCTCTTCATCTCCTCAGCCTCTGAAGCTGGTGTGTACATGRAGCAAAGCTCAAAGGATTTGAAACTCTTGGTTTACTTGATTTTTTTTTTTTTTTTTCCATTTCATCAGGAATTTCATCAGCCCCTCAGGGGTGTGTGCCTGCCTCTGTTGGCACTCAGCTATAACTTAAACAATGTCTGTCTTTTAACCTCAGTGTTTTGGCTTGTGTTTATTCTCTTCATCCCTACTCCTCACTCTTTGCTTTTACTCCTCAAGAGTGGGCCATACAAGTGTTGTCACAACCAGGCCAACTTGCCTGGATGAGTGAACCACATACAGGAGYTAACTGGGTTTGGAATCATTATTTGAACCTTCAAAGCCAGCAAAAAAACCCAAAATATCAGTAGCAGCTGTGGCATGAGGCAAAAGAGTGTCTGATTTATGGCTTGAATGTCAGACCTAAGTAATAGTGTATGACAGGGCCTATGGCTTGTAGTTATAATTCATAGCTACTATAATAGTAGATGTGTAGTCTAAAGCTCAGGGCTGTCAGCCAATTAGTTGTGAATTAATAGAACGTCATCCAAGTGTCAGAGGCAAAGACAAAATGTTATTAAATGTTTTATATATGAATATGAGATATTTATGCGTGCCTCCTATCATATGATCCATGTCATTGTAATGTGTATTAGGGCTTCTGCTCCTTGAACACTGATTAACCAGTGACATCACTTGATTTCTCCTGCCTATTTTCTCTTAACTGATGAAACCCATAAATTCTGAGCTTCTGAATTATGCCCTATTGCACTCATTGCTCCTGGAATTCTTTCTGTCAATTAAATGATGAGAATAATATATTTTCTGCCATGAATTTTGGTGTCAGTTCTGGGGCAGGAGTTATAGCCCAATGGGATTAATCAGTTCCTTGTCCCTTTGCATAACGGTGAACAATGAGTTTCAATCTCAAATAAACAGGTCAAGTCATCTGAAGTTTCTTTTTGGATTTTAATAGGCACCTTTAACCATTATATGTCAATGAACATGGCAGGCTTGCTGTTTGCTGGAATCTACCCTTGTAAAAAGTAATTCAAGTAATTCATTTCAATTAAATTTGGCTGGTGTTTCTTAAGATGACTGAAATGGCCTCAAATTCAGGTCAAGAAGAGATCAGCATGTTTAAGACCTCCTTTACTGGTTCATCTTTACCAAAAGAAAGCATTACTGTAGAGACACCTGTATTTATGAATACGAGTAACATGTTGATKTTGCATTTACATCTGTACGTGGTGTGAGGGCCATCGACCTTGTGGAGAGCTGACCACAGCCCTGCCTCCTGCGTGTCCTGCCGATGCTCCCATTGGCCCCTGTGTTCCTGAGTGACAGACGGATGCAAATCCCCATCCTAGTAGGTCAGACTGAGGCAAATCCCCATCATGTTGATCATTCCCATCAACAGTGCAGAGAGAAAAGGCAATTCCCTCCAGCTCAGCTGCTGGAAAGCCTGGCCTTGTGACCCACCTTTCTGTCTATCTGCCCAACAGCAGCCCCTGTTCTTCCTCTTTTGCTACAGCTAGGGGAAAAAAAAATCACCCTGGACTTCTGAAATCTCATTTTCTGCAAATGTTATTAGCTGTAGCTTTCCCATGTTACTTCTTTCTACTGAAGCCGAGCGGAAGAACAAAACCCTTCTGGTCCTCTGGGTTCCTCACAAGGGGTGTTCACAAAGGCTGTGGTCACTCCAGAACACACAGTGGTGAGGACTTACAGTCACATGCAGCAGCTAATAAATACAAATTATGGATTCTCTGATAACTGAGATGAAAATAAACTGTTATCTCATCCAGCTCCGCCATACTAATCTGGGTGCATGTGCATCTACAGAGGGAGAGATTTCGCCTGGCTGAATGTTTGCAGTTTCTTCCTGTGAAGTTTCAGTGGATTCCAGATCTTATTAAACTACACAAAGTTCTTTGTGAAGCCATAAATTACCTTTTCATAGGGAGACATGACTACAAAATTCATATATAGCTTATAATGCTCCCAAGACAAATGCAGCAGCAGCGATGTCATAAAATATATTCATTACTCTCCATTTGTTGTTGGTTATTGCTAAGAAGTGGTAATCTCATGTGTACTAGTTTTCCCAAAGTGGCAAATATAACTCCATGTGAAGGCCTGATTTTTTCTTTTCATTTTGAGTAAGAAACAAAGCTTAGCAATACGATCTTTGTGGGCTTTGGCCTTTTGGACTTCCATGCTGTGCACACTGGGAATGACTCCATGTACAGGTCGTGCTTTGCTGGGCAGGATTATCCTGGACAAAAGCGGAGCCGAGCACCGCTCCAGGTGCTGCTGCCCGTCTCCGGCATCGCTGCCTCCCTTCCTCACCGCAATCGAAGCTCTTTCAAAGGGCTGCAAGCTGGCATGGAGCAAGTCCAACGTGGACATTTCCCCGATGCCTTTTGGCACCACTTTGAGTAAACTCAGCAGTGAATTTTTTCTCACCTGGCTCCTCACTTCTGTTAAACACCTAAGAGAGTTCTTATCTCACCAAACTTCTGATCCTTTAAAATTAAATTACCCTCCCCTGGTGAACCAGATCATGGAGAATGACTTTGTAGAGCAGAATAATTGTAGCAGAATAATTTTCTTGAGGTCCCCCCTGTTCTGCTGCCCTAGAGTTACCTTAAAAGCTGGGAAGTGATTTGTTACCATTACTGTGTGTTCCAGATCTTGGGAAGGCTTGTTTCAGATACAAACAAAGCTCGTCAAAGCTTTTTCCCCATAAACTTTTACCTTAACATGGAAATGGGAGGCTAGCGACCAGAAAAGTCAAACAGTTGAAGTATCATTTCAGCCACACTCTGTGTCAGAGCACCGTGCCCTCCACTCGAATTGCAGGGAAATGCAGAAATTGTTATCCTTCTAATGGCCAAGTCGTAGAAAAGAGCACAGCATAACTGAAGTGAGAAGTGGAAACTACATTTCTTTTTTTCTGCAGGATAGTGTAATGCAGCAGGTTACATTTTTAGGAAGGGATTGAAGTAATACATTTGGTGTGAGAACCTGTGAAATCTGGAAGAGCACAAAACTAGTGGGCAGAAAAGTAATGAGTTGTCTTGGAGATTTAAAACGGCATATTTGATTCTGGGATACAATGTGAGCAAGCTTGGACTAAACTCCCTTTGATTTTACTTGGTGTTGGACTCTAGGTGCCTCTCTGCATCTCTGTGGGCTTAATTACACAGAGGAGGAGAAGCTGAAGACAAAAACAAATGTACATCCACTCTTTTTTCCTCACGAGGTCTCCATTTGGTTTCAAGGTGCATCACAAATTTCTTGCTAACATTATGAACAAGAGAAAGTCATAAATTATTAGTGTATTGGAAGTTTTAGAACAAAAGGTTCTCCATTTCTAAGAGTAAGATGAATAGATGAACTTTAATTACAAGACTTGTATGACCAAGCGTTTTTTTTTTTTTAATATTAATTTGCGTAGAATATTTTCAGTAAAAACACTGAAAAAAATAGAGCTACGACTGTGTTAAAACCTAAGTAACTGTAGATCTGTTGAACTTTATGGAAATACAATTAATGGTATAAAGTTGCAATGTCATGTTATTTTGGTAGCAATAGGAATGTCAGCATTTGCAACATGGTACTACCAACACTCAGGACYGAGGAAGAAAGGAATAAAACACATTAGTAATCATAAAGATGCATTTGTGGTGCTTTGGACCTGCACGCACTGCTCAGTCCTTGTGATGTAGCCGAGCTGAATGACTTCTCCAAAAGCTTCATGGTCCTTTTGTCGCAGGCAGCCCTGCAGTGCCAGGGAAGCTCCGTGGTTCGCGTGCGGCTGGGCTAGGGTGAGGGCAGCCTGTGCAGATGGACAGTGCATTGGGAGATATCAAGGAGAAAAGCAGCGGGGAGGCACCATGAGAGCTCATGTGGCCAGGCCTGGAGGCCTCCAGAGCATGCGAGGACAACCTGGAATGGTAACGGGAGGTGTTCCAACACTAAACAGGGCTTTTCAAAGAAAATTAAGCCTTCCTTGCTCTAGGGGATGAGCTAAGAATACATCATGTTCTGGGAGAAAGGAGAGCAGTTTCCAGGTTTCCAGAAAAGATTTTTTGTCCCCTTTTGTCAGACATTGTTGGTGACAGTTTCAGCAGGACAGTTGCTGCCTATTCCAGACTGGTTTCTTTRTGGGGGCCTGTTCCAAAAATATCTGCATTTCGGTTGGCGACCTGATGCTGCACAGAAGGAGTACTAAAGGAGCTTCAGCAGTAAAACGGAACAGCAGAGCTCCAAACTCGTCACCTAAATCTGCTCTCATCAGTTGGAAAGGCTTTTTAGGGAAGTTTTTCACATCAACTCCGCTTCTAGATCCAAGTCACATTCAGGAACTTAGCTTCAAGATTATTATAATTATTCTGCAAATTTAAGTTACTTGAAAAAGCTTGAGCTTGTGCCTTACCAGAGCTCAAGGAGATCACGCTGAAGGCAATTTATTTCCTTGTTCTTGCTTTCAATGCTGAAGTGATGGGCGACAAGACTGTGTTTTAAATTCCATGAGTTTTTATCCTGCTTGGAGGCCACCAATCAATTAAACCAATAACGTATCTTGGAAAGATTGTTCCTTTATCTGAGGGCAAGTGGTTTTTTCTTTCCTTGATTAGATGTAAGGTAGGTAAAAAGAGAAWTTTTTTTATGGGACCAAAAGTGATAAGGGAGGTGGTTCCAAAATACTTTTTTTTTTTAATAATTCACCTTTGTAGAAATAGGAGTGAGATGATCTCTCTTTTACGTATAGAAAAGCTATGAAAAGATCTTAGCTGCAAAATTATCCATTGAGATTTGCTCTAGTTGGTTCATCCTGTGTTGCGGCGCAAAGGCTCTCCCATCACAGCCCCTTGATGGGTGCCTTGGACTCGGACCCTGAATAAGGAATGTTACCCCCCAAATTTGAAGCAGTATTTTAACAGTTGCCTCTTGCTGTGTTTATTAGAAAGCCAGATATAATCTCTGTACAATGTATACAAAACACGCATAATCCTGTTTTATAAGCCTGCTTTTTTTTTTTTTTTCCCCCAAGGAATTAAATACTTTGCAGTGCAGTGGGAGAAGCTCTTTAATCACTGAAAGGTCCAGGAGGTCCAAAAGCACCACTTAATGACTCGTTAGTGTGGAARCCAGGACTAATGACCTTGCAGCTGGAAAATAGGCTGGGTTTGTGCTTGTTTCTGCTAGGCAGCAAAGGAAAGATGGGAAAAATTACCTCTCTGAAGGCAGTGTTGAATGTGGTCTATGAAACATCCTATCCATGCGGAATTACTAGAAAAGAAACCCAACTAAGAGTAAAACAACTTGTTTTATTAAAGCACCTATTGGTGCAAATTGATTGGAGAAACCTGCWCAGCTCTTGCTGTCCTGCCTGTGGGAAGGTGCATTTTATTCTGGCCTTTCTTGTGTCCTGCTGTCGTTATCAGTGACACAAACGCGGCCAGGCTTGGTCAGGCAGCCCCACTGAACACAATCACACATTGTCACAGTAATCACACATTGCTGATTCACCTAGGAATAGGTCATCAAGTCTAGAAAGTCAAGAAAAAGGATGTCAAACGARAGAAGGTTAGAGGCAAGGAAAATTCCAAGGATTTTTTATAATTGTGTTAATCCCATCATTGCCAAGAAAAATGTACCAGGCTGAACCCACGGCGAGGTGGAGTTGTCTCCCTTCGGAGTGAGGAGCCTGCGTAGAGGGTGGCAGGAAGGGTGTCTGCATGTCCGTGTGTCCGTGTGTGTCCGTGTGTCATGCAGGTCACCATGCACTCCCTGCAGAACCACAGGATGAGGCCAGGGCTCCCAGGACGGTGCCAACACCCTGACAAAAGGCAGGGTGTGTTGCTGCACGAACAGTCTCTTTTGATCCCCACACTTCAGCAAACACTTAGGTCAGGCTTCACTCTTAACTTGCTTGTATTAGGTATGTACATTATTACATTATTACTTCCCTTTCCTGAATATAATTATTTTCCATAAATGAATCTTGTCTTGAAAGACAAAATGAATTGGGTAATATAGCTGGAGGAGAGAGCCTGCTTAGGCTTTCCATGTGCCCATTACTGAAGATATGATATTCATTAAAAAAGTCTTCATACCCTGAGGAAGCTCCAGAATCAGATTAAGAGATAATGGATCATTATCAGGACCATATAAACAGCATTTGTATTGATTAATCCATGTTACAACTCCTTAAAAGAGCTAATAATTTTAGTGCCAAATAAAGAAGAGATTGCAGTTTCCAGTGAGGAAATGGCTATAATTGCCATTCAGGTAGGGGATAAGGATGATCATGAGACACCATCCATTGCTATGATCACGCAGTGACCACAGCTGCTGATCACGTTATGCTATAGACAAATGCTAAACTGCAGAGCACATTTAGCTGCCATTCCTATATTCACTTGTATTCCATGTTATAGGTAGCCCATCTGAACAGAAGGGTGATGACACAGGAGGAATCCAGCTCTGGTGGCACAACAAAGGTAGCCCTGAGTTTTCCTTGGATGTGTGGGCCTGTTAAAGTACATTCAGTTCCTGCTCTTTTTCTGACTCGATAGCATTTCATTACATGAGGAGTATATAAATAGTCATGACATGACATCAACACATTTTGTGATTAAATATATTATATGGGAAGTAGGTAGGACCATGACTTCATGTCATATATGTGATGCTACTGGATGTCCAGTCACTTTAAAAAATTGAAAGTCTGAGTCTTTAAAATTACCTTAGCTTACTCCTATGTTCCAAAATAAAGGATCATAGATGCAAACAGTAAAAAAAAAAATTAAAAAAAAATTAAAACAGCAGCATCTATTTTCACTCCCAGGTCTGACTTGCACAACTAGGTGTAGGTAGATCTTACGCTTTGGTTCTAAAAGTCTTTTTTCTTTCAGAAAGAGTTGGTATTTTACATCTTTATAGTTTGATGTTGTGATCAAATATAAAACATTATCAATTCCTCTGCCCATTAAAAGTGGAAGACCCATCTAGCTATATCATTAGCAGGAGTTATTCACATATAGTACCCCTTATATCTGCAATTAGGGAAGAAGATCACTTCTGAATTACATTCCAGGTGAGAGCCCAGGTGCTTTCAGCTTCATTGACTTAGTGCAAGGCACCATTTGCACAAGGGAGTGCTCCAAAGAAGGGAGAGCAACCACAGCTCTGAACTGCTTCTATCTGCTATGCTATATGCTATATTATAGTATAAATATCATCCTCCTTCTTCATTCTAATGCAAGAGCAAGGCTGGCACGGTTAGGCATTGCCTCGCCTTCCCTATCTGAATTCCTGACTGTAAATTATGGGGATTAGGCATTTCCTGGCAATTTGCAGTWATCCAGTGAAAGCCTGTCCGGAGATGATCACTTAAGGCAACAAAAAGCTGCTTGTTTAAGCTTTATCCTTCCCAGTGTCCTTGTTTACTGGTTTACTAGGCGATGCTTTAAGTGGCCCATAACTTCAAATTCAATTATTCTTAAATTGTTTTCACGTGTCTCCATAAGGATTCCATTCCAGCTGAGCATTAATGAGGATTTGCAATGAGCAGGTACCTGTAAAATCTCCTTCAGGAGGCCAACTCGTGCACCATATGGCCTGATGTGAGACTGCCACGTGTGTTCCTATCTTGCATTGCCTGGATAAATTCAGTGAGCTCGTCTGGAAGCAACTATGTAGATGGTGTTCATCGGGATGTCTGTAAATAACATGTGCTGTTACACAACGCTGATAACAAAATGGCCAATGTAAAAGTGATCAAAATTTCTGTTTCAGCAAAGCAGCAGATCGCTTTACTGCCTCTGCAGCCTTTCTGGGCTTCACAGAGGAAGAAATGAGTATATAAACAGGGTAAGGAAAAGAGTCTGGCTGGAAACTGGAACTCTTTTTTAAAAGACATGCCATGTTCTTGGAAAAGGGGCCTTTCTTTCACTATGTCTTTTTAAAATAGCTTGTAAAATTCAAATGTTCTTGTCATTATTAGAAAAAATTTTAGAAATCTGTCTTCAGAAATGACATTGCAGCATAAAGCATTAGGATGTACCACTCACTACTTCTATTAACCTCACCAGCCCAGCTATGGATCCCGCAGGATCCAGATCCAGAACTTACATGTAGATGTGGCTTATGGGCAACTCRCTTCCCTTGGACTGGAGCTTTTCATGGTACTCTGTCTTCAGATCACTTTGAAAAACATTCATTGCCAAGGGGTTTCCAGTGTCCCTCCATCTTCCTCTCTCCTTGATGAACATTGCTTGCCCTGAGAATACGTTGGCAGTTTTTTCTTTATTGCTCTCCRAATGTCTTTATTTTTTCTTCTCATTAGTATTAGATATATCTGCTTGACATACTTAGTTGGTCCCCTTGCCACTTTGCACACTTTTGCAAAGTTAGAGTAGTGTCCACAATCCCTAAGCTAGCTCAGATCTGAGCCTGAGCTCCAAGTGGAGTGTTGGTCACCCTTGTTCCTCTGCGCTGAACTCACACATTTTCCTTATATCTTCCTGAACTGTCAATTCCAGAAYTGAGGACTACTTTTCATGCACATTTAAAACTTTTCTGTAGTAAAGTCAATTCAAAAAACTTAAGTTGCAGGACAGGGGGTGGAAATGGTTTGAAAGTTCTCAGCATCCACGGAAGCCAAAGCAAAAAATCTGTCTATTGGATCAAGCCAATATTCACGCTATAAAAGGAGACTGAGGCACATAAAAGCGGATTAACTGAGTATTTACGATTTAGCACATTTATTGTCTTTTAGCATTTATGATGTATAAAAACCAGATTGGCAATTAATACAGAAACCGAAGGCAGGGTTTAAGTTGCAGTCTTCTGAGGAGTAATRACTGCATTATTTCTTCCATCTAGACCATCACATAAAGGAAAGTAATGTTCCCAGCTCTGCAATAAAAATTCTGGTGGGGACTTCCCTGCCATCACAGGAGGGAGCGGGGTTGCGACTCTGCTGGTACCGACTTAAACATGACAAATGCTTCATTTGAAAGCTGTCAGCAAGGTACAATGTTTTCAAACCAGAAACGAAGACAGAGAAAGAATGAATGCCAGGGCTCCCTGTTATGTTATTCCCTCCTAAAATAAAGTGGCAGATTGTGGCAAAACTGGAGGAAGACAAGCTCGTGTTTGTACCTCGTCAGGCGCTGCTCTCCTTTCGTCTGCTTAATGAATCACCTGCATAGGCAAGTTGCTCCTTGCTCTGACATGTCATTTTTAAGCCACAAATYGATGGTTTCTGCTAGTGGTTTGGGCCATGAGGAGCCCTCGCGCTCCTCCTGTGAATCCCTGCCATGGGAGTTGGTGGCACAGCAGCATCCTGACCGTGCTGGGTGGCTCTGGTGACATCCTTGCATTCACCCCTCCCTTAATCTTCTGAATTTGTCGCTTGCCTATCAGGTCTTGCTGGTACCCCACCAGCCGGGACCCGGGTTGAGGGCACTCTGCTTATATTTTGCTTTTTGTTAGTGTAGAAATTCCTGCTGAGTTCTGTTAATCTGAAGGCTGCAGAGAAGAATATCGTTTTATAAAGATTTCCATAATAAAAAGCTCTAAACTACAAAGAAGCAAAAKCTGAGATTAAAAGAAAAAGAAGCATTTGGAAGATTCACTTATTTTGTAAAATCATTGTCATGAAGGAACAGAAGGGATTTCTTGCAAGGTGACATTTGCTTTCCTTTATGCAGTGGAGCTGCCTGAGATTTCTGTGTCCATGGACCTGGTGCAATGGGTTCTCACTTGGAAACATCTTAGAGGCCCCATTTGAGCTCAACCTCGGGTTGCCTTTGCTGCTGTAATTGCTAGAGAGTGTGAGCCTGAACCACGGTGATTTACTTAACTACATGCATATGTCAGGGTGCTGTTTAAGCCAGCACATTGCACTGTTTACCATGCTTCACTAATATATTTTAAAAAGTAATTAGATAGTTCTAACTATGTAAAATTGCTTATACAAGTGTGACGGTGCGGTACACTGTCGCTAAGTAGGTTTTAATCAACTCAACACTGGGTTCATTCGGTTACTAATCTCAGATGTCTGCGCGTCATTTTTATGTTATAGGAGGGAGGTTTCCATAAATATCCAAGACATACTAAGGAAAAGTAATTAGGTCTTAGCTGGGAGTGTAAGCAATAGAATAAAGAGACATATGAACTGAAATAGAGATTATTTGGTAGTAATTCTTCCAGCGTGAGCTAGATTTACAAGAAAACCGTGGATCATCAACCTTAAGATGAAAGCAATACAGTTTACTTATTTCTTTGGAGTATATATGTTCTCTAAGAGCCACAAAACAAAAAGCTGTGCAGAGAGAGATGAACTTTAACCACAATAGAGTGCTATCCCAGCGCCAGGTCCCCCAGGAGAGGACGCGTCCCCTGGGGTGAGTCTCTGCTTTCACTGCAGCCTTCCCCGTCACTGTGACAGGCTTTCTGGATTTGCCTTTTGCTCTGCTCCTGTCTCAGGCATCATGGTGATTAAAGACGAGCAAGTCGTATCTTACCTTGGATGAGGGAAGATGAGAGCGGGGAAAAAAGGCTCCGCTTTAGCTCTTCGCTTTGTTCCTGTCTATCAAAGAGGAGGTTGCCATATGTTTTCTCCTCCTTTGCTGCTTGTCATATCTGTAAATGTGACATACATTAATTACATGTTGCATTAGAAGAGTTTTGCTTTTAAAGCTGTTCATATTTTATTCTGTATCATTCTTGTTACACTTACAGTATTATTTTTTGATTTCCTAATTAGAGGCTGGATATTTTCATGTCTTGCATAAAGTTTCCRTAAGTATCTTTATCTGAACCGTATATAGTAGGCATATCCTGCATGACAGTTATATTAACCTTATTTGATTTCAGCAATGGAAGTTGAAGTTTCTTGATTAAAGCTGGCAGAAACACTAATTTATGCCAATTATAAAGATCTGTCTAGTTATATTTGCTATAGGAAATCTATTTGTTTGGAATTAAAAGATTTTTATTATTATTATTTTTATTGTTTTACATCTTCCACGGTTAGAGCTGATGTGGCGGAAAATTTATCAAGTAGCACTTGCATGTGCCTGATGCTGTCTGTGCTGCTTTAGCATCTCATCTTGCTTGTCTTCCTCTGAGTGCACCAYGCTTGTGCTCCATGGTGCTGCTTCCTGTGGGCTCCTTCTGCTTTGATACCCATTTTGCTTCCACTTCCTCTATAAAATAACATAGTTTCTTTCACACCTAGTCTACTACCTATTTCCAGTGGAATTTGATTTCTTATCTCTAGGCCAAGCACTAGTCAAACTTTGCAGACATTAAGCCCTTAACTGACTTTAAAGAAGTAAACAGTTCACTGGACTATGGGGCTAGAAATTAAGTGATAAACAGTTACAAGGCCAAAGAGTAGATGTATATGTACGTGCGTGAGCACAAATATAACAATTATTACACTTAAATGATTTTGAAGATTATGACTAGCCAAATAAACAGGGATGGGAAAGGCTTCCCAGAGTACTTGCACAATAATTCCTTGTCTAGTGGAAGTACACAACTAATATACACCAAATGGACCAATTTTTGTACCAAATTATACTTTTCACTCGATAATTCTGGATTTCTGGTTTCATTAAGAAAAAAAATAAAAGTGGAAAGATTATGGAACTTTTTTGAAAACATTTCAAAACCCTAAAGAGCAGTTTAGGTTCACCTTCTGTATGGCCAGGATACCTCTTATAGTAAGATGGGATTTAATTTGATTTATTCCTTACTGTTCCAGATTTTCTATGGTACCTGGAGTCCAAGGTATCTTCCTTCTAGTCACGTTGCCTCGACAATCAAGTGGTATATTTTCCTTCTCCTATACATTGCTTAAAGCTTCACCAAGCTCCTCTCTCTCCTCACATCAAGGTGATGTTCAGGGAGAACAGAAAGGCAATGGGGTCATTCAGACCCATTTCCCTGTGTGGATGTATGAGACACTACAGATGTCATGACTGATTTCATTAATTTTTTGTGTTATGTTACGGCTGATTGGCTGGGTGATCATGTTCCATATGGTTTTCATGTTATATCTGCTCTGTAGCTGTGAGATTTGACTGGTACCTTTGCCACGTGCTTCTGTACGTTAGGATACAGCAGATAGCCAAAGATACTGACAGAAAACATAATACAATCTTGCAAATATGAGTTCTATATGTTTTGAAGAAACTGTTATAGTGTGTGTGTGGGTGTGTGTATGTATGTATGTGTGTGTTTACTTTCCAAGCCAAGGATTAGGAAGACTTCAAATAGYCCAGATCAGGACAAAGCGAAACAGTCACTCAGAGCTGGCTCTTCTTCCCCAGTATATAGAACTGGTCTATACGTAAAGGCAGGTCTTTGGACTTCCTAGGAGGCGCTTCCTTTCCTCTAGGTAAGTCTTAAGGAAAATAACCCATTGCCTTCAAAGAAGAGAATAACACACTTAATCTGTTTGGAGGACTCCTCAGGTTCATTTTAGGAGGATATTCATCCATAATACATTATCTTTTTCCCACTAATGACTGAGACTTGCAGTAAGTGAAGTACAATTTCTGGTTCATGGTGCCAGTTTATTCACTTTTCATTGCTTTTGAGAGATATTCTATGTGCAATCATTTCAAAGGAATGGATTTACTCAGAACTGATTTCTGGATCTGCTGCTAATCACTACACCATTCTTTACTTTTGGTTCTTCTGAAAGCTTAAGTACCCCATAATAAGGCAGCTTCCTTTAGAAAGGAACATTATGCAAGGTTGAACTGCTTAAAACTGTTTCAGAAGTCCCTGAATTAAACATTGGGCAACTCCAGACATCTCTCTGCCCACAGACGCTGTCTCTGAGAGCAGTGCACATGGGAGCATTAGCACACGGATGCTTGAGGGCATCCTTGGTGAGCCTGTCTGACCTCGTTGTGCGCTTGCCTTTATTAAACATGAAAGGAATATTAATTCCTCTGACAGAAGAAGCTTTGGGGTAAGGAATACTGAATGATTGCCCAGTGTCCCCATCCAGAAGTATCTTTCAAAGACTAGATGGGATTAATTGCAAGGTTGGGCTTGGTCTGGGCATCTGGCGCTATGGGGCAGCTTGAGCAAACCCAGCCATCAGCACGGGAGGTTCTTAGGCATGAGCTGAGCTGTGCTCCACACTCAGTGCGTGCTTGTGCTGCACGTGGGACCACATTTGCTGCCATCACCCACAGAAGGCTGAAATCCCCTCGTCCTGCTTCGCATTTTGGATTGCATGGTCTGTACACCTGAAACTTCTTCCTGCATACGGTTTGGCTGGCCAAGCAGCAGTAAAGTGACCACAYGTCTAATCCTTAGTCTGCTTTAAGTTGATACCTCTTGTTAATTTGGATCCCCTTTCAAGGTGTCGCATTAACAAAGGTGGAGACAATGAAAATAGGCTTTGCTGTCCTCTAAGGTAAAAACAACCATCACACCTCTGACTGACTGATCCTTAAAAGTGTCAGTTGCAAGCATTTTCACATCCATATATTAGAAGTCATATAACATGTTATCAACTACAGTGGTTCACACAGGCAACAATTTCTGTGGGAATCCATCTGTTTTATTTATTTTTTAAAATATATGCTTTGTTTTCAGTTTGGTAAAACCTTTTTTTTTTAAAAATAGATTGGTAGTAGTGTACTTTAAAATGATTATTATTTTCTAGGACAAAAATGAGTAGGAAAAGATTATGATAAAAATATCTAGAAGTTTTGCTTTKGAAATTTGTGTCTTAAAAAGCATGTAAAAAGTGATACTTTGAAAATGCATTAGCTAAAGTAATAGGTAGAAAATCTTTTCTATGTTATAATCACCTGATAGAAAAACTTAGCAGTACGCATGTAAAACCTAAGTTATTCCCAAGCTTTTAGAGTGGCTTTCATGGCTTGCCATGTGCTTGGGTTGCGTAGTCCTGCCGGGATAATCCAATCCRCCTGTTCTCCCTGCTGCATGGGCTTTGGGCAAGACACGCAGGGTGCAGGGCTGCTCAAGGAGTTGCTGGGAGTGATGCCCTTCTGTGCTTGGCTCATGTGGGGCCTACGGAAGTGCTGGGAGGTCTCATTTATCTACTGAATCCACAGAACCTGCTAAGACTTTAACCAGCCAGTGCTGAAATGGTGCAGCGAAGCACCAGACCTTGCTCAGACGGCTTGTTTCTCCTAAAGTACGTGATGCAAGGACCACTTCACCTCCCAAAGCTAGCAAAAATGCCCCTTGTCCTCCCAATATTCACATTTTTCCATTGCYGCTTATGTGTGTGCTTCACTGCCAGATGTGTCTCTATGGAAGTGTTCCTGGGGCAAATGCTTTGAGCRTCATGGCTGATTTTCAAGCAGTAACGTAGGGCAGAAGGTCCCCTCATACCCTCCTGCAGGGCAGGTTTGCTGCWGGAGCTGATTGAAGGCAGGAGGCTTCCCCAGCCCCTGCCTGGCCAGTGCTCATTTTTCCTTTTATTTCTGTGACTCTTAATGAACTCATAAGGCTTATTTTGCAAAGAAAATAGGCACGGAAAAATGCTGCTCTTGGCCTTCAGAGCATTATCTCTGCTTAAACCTTTAAAATCCAAAGCTGTTCCAAAGCCAARTTCAGAATGAAATCAGCTTACTGCCATTTATTTAATGGTGAATGTATTAAATGCAGGAATGTAGATGACCACAACCTGACTGTAGAATATAACAGCAACAATTCAAAAATCAACTTTGGACACAAAAAATTAAAATCAAGGGCAACTAAGAGATACAGCAGATGTTGCCACTCAGGACTGAAACAGCAGCATCATTTTGCCCTTTCCTAACAGTGGTCTGGAAAGGCTCCCTTTGAGGAAATGAGATGGGAGAGGGAATAAGTTACATGAATGTAGATTAGTGCTCGGAGCTTGAGTTACTAACATGTTGAAGTGGTATCTAGTGGCTGAAAGCGGGTGCAGCTGGCATCGCTGTTACTAAACCACAAAGGCAGTGAAATGTATTAAGGTGAAAATACAGGGTTTGTTGYTCTGTGGCTTTTCCTATTTTGAAGCCATTTCTGCCTCCAGAACCGTCCTCTTTGGGCAGAGGTCTTGGTGGTTCCTGTGTTTGACATCCCAAATCTCACCAAGGCCTCTTCCCAGGTTGGAGGAGTGCTCCTGAGAGGAGTTAATGACTTAATCACTGGGGTTTCCAATGGAGAACCCTGCTAATGGGGATGCGACATATATTCACTCAAGTACTGTAAATGATGGAGCACTTAGTTGTCAATTTTTTTCTTCAGTTTAATCCAAACTGAAGCGTTTAAAGCAATTCAGAGGGCCGTTACAGCCSAAGTATACCTGAAATTATCTGATTTTATTCTGATTGCTTTTAGAGAGAGTGTTGCTAGCAGAGTCAGCTCATTTGGTGTTATTTCTTACATTACAGTGCTTATAAATACCATATAAAATAGAGGCATACAGGCATGAACTGTGTTTTTTTTTTCAGCTTCTGTAAGTTTATAAGTAGTTTGAGCCTTACCATAAAAAGGATTGCTGTGAGATTTTTAGTAGATCATAGTAAGGTCTTGGGAAGCTAATGTGTGTTAAACTTGGATGGTGTCTTCCCATAGGTAGTATATTGGACAGGTTTACTCTGCTGTGTTTACCCCAATTTTCAGATTTACACACATACATTTTACATATAAAATCCATTTTTTCTCTCTCTCTCTCTCTTTCTTTCTTTTTTCTTTTTTTTTCTGCATGAAATGACCTACCGTTTTCTGGCAAACTTTAAGGGTTCATTTGCAGCTGTAAGACAGAAATTATAGGTATGACTCTAGTTACTCAATTGCTGCAATTGAAAAATTGAAGGTTGAATATGGTACTAGAACTTAAAATTTGCCATTTTACCTTCCTGTTGAATGTTCAAGCTTGCAGACAAAAATGCTAAATTAAAATATGTGCTGATTATTACATCATCTCACCTGGGCATTTTTGGGTTGTATTGCTTGTCTTGGAAAGATTTTACCCTTCCAGTAAGATAATTTGCTTGGCAGCTTATCTTATTAGTCAGAGGACCAATGACTAAGAAAATTCAAGACTGTTCTGTTTATTTTAAGTCCTAAAAGCAATCAAAAGGGTGCAAGAAGCCTAATGCCTTTGTACAGAAAGACAGCTGAATCACCCCAGCTTCCTGCATGACTGAGTGCTAACCAGGAGCAAACATCAAAGCTGTTTTTCAGGAGGAGTTTCTTATCATCATTATCTCTTAAATAGTGGTGATATATTTATCACTTTTTTTTGAAGAAAGATCTCATTTAATACTATTAGAAACCTGTGCAAAACCTTTGGAAAATAGGAATAGCAGAGGTGAAACCAACCAGAAATAAAAAATACAGTAATRTTGAACTACATCTATTTTAATAGATTCTTTCTAGTCTCTCCTTCAAACTATAGAAATGGATAAAAAGCATAATAGATTTGAGATAACGTTATAAATATCTTAAAAGTAGGGATGTAGGGAGATGTTTTTACATTTTCTCTTGTGGATTTAAGTTTTACCAAATGAGCAGTCTGAAGAGTAAGATACATGGGAAACGATCTGGCTAGAAATAACGAGGGAAATCCCGGTTCTTCCTCCTTTCGACATGCTGGGCCATGTGTGAGGAGCTGAATTTGTAAATCTTCAATGTACGTTAAGGAAGGGTCTGCTTTGTTATGTCCCTTGAAAAGATGAGGACTTCTCGAATGTCACTGCGTCAGAGCTGTGTCCTTCAGAGCAGACTCRCATTCTGGAGCCCAGGGAGCTGTACGGTCTTCTCTTGTGGATCTCAGCATGAAAAATAACCCATGATTCAGCGCTGTATGTCCTACGCGTTCACCACTTAGTCCCTCCCAATCAAACTGACACGTCTGGATCTCACTGTCCCACAACTGTTTTCATCCTGGTTTGCATGGATGGGGGAAGTTTTCTCTCATCCTACTCTAACCCCACGAAATGTTTTGTGATCTCGTCCAGGCAGAAGAAGGCAGAGCAGGAATTTCACCTACTCTTGCCATCTGACTCAGGCTTCCTCAGCCTCGGTGTCAGGTGTGGGGTTAGATGCTCTATGAAGGTGACACAAAGAGAAGGTGCTGCATAGGGACCCCTGTCACTCAACAGCCAAAAACTATGGGCAACTAGGGTAGCCAGCGTCTTGCCAAGTGACTGAGACTGTGACCTGGTGATCTCATGTCAGAAGGCCAACCATTAAAATCAGGGACTGACAAACATGCAAGAGCTTATGCCTCACAGCAGAGGTGGCAAAAAAGGCTCAAAACAGGTCTTTCCTCCAGCTCAGATATAAACTAAACTTTCAAATGGAATTTAATGCTATTTAAACCCTGTTTAAGGCATGTAGGATGTTTTAAGAGCTGTGCCGTATGAAGTGGCCTTGCACCACTGCAGTTARCAAGAAGTGATGTGAAAGCTTGCTTTCAATCTGCCATTCCCATGGGGAGAATGGGCATGGCACAAGGACCATGTGTGGAGCTGGCACTGCCTTTTGTTCATGTGCTGTAGCTGGCTGAGTACTCTTCAAAAAAMCTGTTTTCTTAGGATTTCTGTGTTTCATTTTACCTATTGGATTCCCTGGCTGGACCTTATTCTTCTGTAGATAAAAAACATCCCCATTTAGCATGTTATCTTGTGTTTTGTGAAAATCCTGATGATCCGATCAAGTCAGATTTTTAAGCACATTAAATGAACTGCTGGATTTTAAAGGTTTTGTTGTTGTTGTTGTTGTTGTTGTTGTTCCTGTTTATTAGCCCTGCATGGAGTATTCTGTTCCTGGTTGGTTAAGTTAATGGAAATGCTTAGGAAAGATTCCCTAGGTAATTAAAAGAGGTACCTTGTTGTTTCCTAGTTCTTGTGGTTGAGTTACCCTTATATATAAACCACTCAGAGAAKAATGTATTTCGACAGGGCCATTTCACTGTGGTGCCCTGGGCCATATTCTTGCTTGGCTTCTCCCCATGCGCTCCCACAGGTGAAAGCCAGGTCGTCCCTAACAGGTCGTTCCGTGTCCATCACCGTGTCTGCTCTGGATGTGCCAGTTACTATTTCCCCAGCAGGATCCAAACCTGAGGGTCAGGATCAGCATAAAGCACATGCAGCTCCAAAGCACAAAGTAGGCAGAAAAAGAGACAACGTTCTTTGAACCAGCAGTATTTAAATCAGTATCAAGCTGCTCTGGCACATATCCACTATCTCTTTTCATAACCTTCTATCTGGAATCCCTCCTGACTGCTTTGAGGACATTGAAATTTATTTTATTGCAAAGATGAAGGCTTCATTGTGAGCAGGAAGAGGGGAGGCGGCAAAGACAGAAGAAAGATCAGTAAAAATTGTGTTTACCGTGTTAAACAAGAAACAAAACTCAGCTTTCATGCCCAACATTATTCTTATCAGACACTCCAGGCTATTTTGAATTTCATAGCCTAATCCTGCGCCATGCTGTAATTCAGTAATGTTATTTTCACAACCTTAGAAGAATGAACATTCACATTTTTATTGAATGTAAAATTAAATCAAAGGCATGTATTTTTTAAAGTCCTTTAGATAGCTGTCAATTTACTTGTGCAACCAAGATAACACTTGGTGTAAATAGGTGCCTGGGAGGAATTAGGTGGAATTATTGGGGGTAGATGTGAAATTACTGGAGACTGGACACATGACAAAAAGTTGGCAAGGCTCCAAGCAAGCTGGGTACTAGACTAAGGAGTTAAATGGTCTTAGGAAAAAAAAATAAGAAAAAATCAGGGTCTAATGGATGCAATTCCCTCAGATCAGACACAAAATTCCCACCATCAGGAGACTGTCTGCATGAGCACAGGACTTGGGAAAGTCCAGGAGTGACAGTGTGCAGAACAGCTGGGGACTGTGCAGAGCTGGAGTACAAGGCACCTCTACAGAATCCCGAAATCTCCCGGGATGCTGTGAAGGGGGCTCTCTTTGCTGAGGTGTATCTAGCAGAGATCGCTGCTTAGAGATGGTATGAAACAACCGTCTTAAAATATTCACATAATGAGCAAGTAACCCTTTTTTTTTTTACAGTGGATTGGAGAAGAATTAGATGTAGAAAGGAAACTTAGGCCACTGTGAATGTTGGGGAGAATTCTTGGTAGGCAGCATTTAATCTTTCACCGTAAAAAAAGGAAAAAGTGCTGTTGGAAGTGTCTGTCTAGGAGTAAGCAAGGAGCAGATATGCTGAAGACCCCTTTTTGCCTTGATTGCTGCAGTTTGGGCTCAGTGTCTGCTCTGAAGTAAGTCCGAATGGTGCTGGAGTGTGTGTGTGCAGTCTAAGCTGGGAAAAATGGAAAGGACATCCTGGAGATACAGGTCTGTATAGAGATTTGGAGATAGAGAAGGTCTGTGTGTTAGATCTGGATCCTAGAGACACAGCTCTGGGGAGATGGACCCATTCTGCTCAGAATTTACGTGGGGGTCAGCAGTCAACAAGCCAAACTTGACTCTGTAATTCCTATGGTGCCAAGTTGTAGCTTGCTTGTCCTACATCCTCCTTYCATCAAAGTGTAATTGTGGATGAACACGAGTTCTGCAGGCTCTTACAAACATCTGTGTCTTTGGGAATGCTGCAGAAAACGGAAATAGCTTTTGCTGAAGTTCCCAAGGTTTCATGGGCCCCAAGGGAGCAGTTTCTCTTCAGCACTTTGTGAGAACTGAGCTGATGTGACTCCTCCCGGAGCCGCTCCTCCATGGAAATGCTTGGAAATGCTTTCCACTTGGAAATTTCCGTGCTGGTGAAGGTGGGCTGGGATTCCCTACCCTTTTAATCACCTCAGCACCTGTCCATATACTCGAATATGTGTACGTGGGTGAGCTTGTTTGTGTATTCTAGAGGGTAAGAGTTGGATATTACGATAACCTTTAATTCTGGCCAGAAATATGAATAAAGAGGAGAGAATCTCTCTTGGAATTGTTTTTAATTGCAAAGCAGAAAGGAAGAGGCTTCTTTCTACATCAGAAAGTGAAAAATGTGATATTTGGAAAGAGGTTAGGTTTAAAAATAGACATGAGGCCTTAAGGAAAAGGGAGTGCTTGTTCGGTAACCTAGAAACTGAAATCCCTGAAGAAGTCTCTGCAACAGCAGGACCTGAAAAGAATGAGGATTAAAAAAAAAAAAAAAAAAAAA